>CAUJNA010003328.1:553664-766164 GCA_963377175.1 Effrenium voratum
CAGGGGGCCCGCAATTGGGGGCCTCTCACCAATGCTTTTGAGTTTAGGCGGTCCAAGCATGCTAAAGATTTGATCAAATGTGTAAAGCCAAAAAGACATATACAGAGGGTGATGTTGAGTGCAACTTTTGCTGCCGTTTGCTTGAGAGATGCGCCTTGGACTGCCGCCAATGAATTTGGTAATCCTTCCTAGACAGAACCACCACGCACTCAGGCGATGAAGGAGGGAAAGGCCTGCGCCGCCGGTGCAAGCTTTATATGTGCACGGAATATCAAGATCCACTTACACGATCAAGCTGTCTTTCCACAGCGGGACTGGTTTTATGAGAAGGCCATCCGCGAAAAAAACACTTGCCCGCATGCTGGTTTTTGAGTCCATAATTTGCAACACATGGAGATGGGAGGTGTGTTCATCCAAGTGTGTCAGTTTGTCAATCATTGCAAGTATCATGTCACAAGGCTGCTTTTGCCGAAGTCACAGCTGCTTGTGCAAGCTCCCGGCGCCAGGTGGCAAAGGGTCGAGGCCTTGGATGCCTAAAGGCCCCGGCCAGCAGCTCTCGACATGATTGACGTGTGCTGCTCTCCGCAAGTAGCTGGAACGAAGTGTGCTCAAGGCGGCTGATAAATCCTTCACCAATAGAACAATTGCAGGGAACTGCAGGTCCTTGGAAGCGTATGTAGTTTAGTAGTTCTTCAACTCAAAACAGAGGCTCGCTTTTGCTGGCCGGTTTGGAGTGCACCATAGTGCACCTTGCTGCACGCTGAACTGAAGCGTCAATGAGTTTCATTTCAAAGAACCTGCCTTGCTGCAGCAACGGCGCGCATTCCCTTTGTGCCGAATGCACTAGTACTTGGAACATTCTGAAGCCGAGGTCCGGCTTTTTCAACAAGGCCTGGGCGGGTTGTTGTGGAAGCATGTTGAGCACAAAAAGCTACCATGCAAAATGTTTGCTACTGCCTCGGCGAGTCGGGAAACAAAGTATGGTGCCACCAGTTCGTAAGCCGGATTGCCCAGGCCAATTCAGCTTGCAGGTGAATTGTGTGGCTTGATGCTGGCATGCATGACTTGTTTGTTTTGGTCACACACTCTACCACCAGTTCAACCACACTCCAGAGAAGCACTATGGTTTCAGCAATGGTACACGCTCGCCCGAAGAGCGAGTTGAACACGGCACTCTGACATGAAACGAGGCTTCCCGCGACCTTTGCACTGAGTTGTTCCATGCTTTTCCGTTTATTTCCCCAGGTCCTATTTGTCCAGCCCCAGTGAACCAGCCTCAGTTTTGGAAAACTGAGGGAGCCAAAACTCCAGTAGTAGTTCAGGCATATTCTTGTTTTTGCTTTTCTGGCCTTTTGAGCGACCCACTGGGCTTTCGACTTCGAACATTCAGAGCTGCCTTGCCAGGGAGCTGGCCGTGGCTTCGGCGGGGATCGGGGGATGAGGGGGGTGGGGCTGAGTGAGGCGCTTGGGCTCAAGGCGCACCTTGGTTCTGAATGCTCGGCTTTGGGAGCGGCCAAGCTTGCACGAAGCACTCGTTCTTGGAGAGTTCCGAGCGCTTGAAATACAGAGATCAGCACTGTTGCTGTCAGCGCATAGTGAAACCACCCGTATGTCGCAATGCCATTTTTGAGCCCAGGCAGGAGGCCCAATTGCTTGTGAGAAGCCAGCCCGATTCATGTCCATGGCGTCGATTGGAAACGACTGATACGACTGGACACTCATTGCATGATGCGTGTCTGCCCATTCTCAGCATGATACAGCTGTGCCGGCCGTTGAGGACATGGAACTCAAGACAACCTTGTGACCAGTCGCCTGTTTATTAGCCGTTTGGTTTTTGCGCCATTGCTTGCTTGTCACAGCTTCACCATTTGATATGCTGGCGAGGTAAAGTGGTTCCAAGGCTCCAAAAGTTTCGCGTCTTCCCAGCCAGCGCATCATCTTTTCTGGCAAAACACTTTTTCTCAAGGACCCCCGATCAATAACCAGGCGATTCTGCACGCTCGGTGAGTCCCTTCCCCTGCTCTTGCCGTCAGGCTGCTCCTTCCCCTAGTAGGAGGCCCCTAAATCGTTCTGAGCGTCCACATGATGTAGCACAAACAGGCCACGAGATGAAATACATCTATGTTGGCTCATCCACGTTTTGTTGGAGCAGAGAGCCGGCACAGCTGTGCCAATGCAGTTGGCAAATCGGTGACAGCTGGCTGCTTTCTTCTCTGGAGGAAACATAACTGCTTCGATGTTTTTTTGTCCCCATGCTCATGCCACGTGACGCGTCTGCAGCAGGCAATCATGAGACCATAGATTTCCCCCCCAAGGGGCCCCCTTACCAAAAAGGCCTTGGCAACCTTTGATGAGGCTTGCTGAGCCCATTGAGGGGGACTCAGCATAGTTTTACAAGGTAAGCGCATTAAACAACAAACCGCGGAACAGGTGTTGAACAAATCCTTTTTTGGGGGAGGGTTCCCTTACTAAAAGAGGGTTCCCTTATTCTATCCTCTCTACTGGAGGACCTAGAAATGCAACTGGCGACAGCTTTGCCTCAAGAAGGTCAGGAGCATTCATTCAGGAGTCATTCGCCTCTGCACGACGGCCACCAGCTGATTTGGGTCGATACCTTTTCGTGGCGGCAGCAGATGTCGTTGCCCCGCCAGACCGCGACGGCGGAAAAGGCCGTGGCAAGCCATCTGGAGGCACGAGCTGGGCTGAGAGCATCGGGGAGGTGCTGTTGAATCGAAAGGCCCTGCCTCTGGAGTGAGGAGTGTTGAACGACGTTCTTTTCAAGACAGAGGGTTGGGGATTTTTGTTGCATGTCTGAAGCGATCGTACTCTGCTTGCTTTGCACGTACTTCGCCTGTCTTGTGGTCTGACAGTGGCAGCCCGGTGTGTGGTATTAAGGAGCTCGCTGAAATTGTTCAAAGCTCAGCTGCACTAGCTGCCCATACCAAGATCTGTTCCAGAAGCATATGAAGCATAATCCATGGCTGTTTTGGCATACTGGCTCGGGACGTACCGCTTAATTTGACATGAAGATAGGCCATTATTTATGCTATTTCATGACAGGGAGGGAGAAAGACACGCCGCATTGGGGTGGTCCTGCAGCGTTGCTCGGCATCACAACCGGGCACAGTGCCTCCACTTTCAACTTTGCAGACTCGGTGCAGTGATGCGTTGGTGCTTTGGTGTCGTTTTCTGTGTTTCTTTTGGCGCTTCTGGTAGCTCCAAGTTGACTGACAAATCATTTGCCGGACCCCATGAAAGGCAAGTTCCCTGTCAGGACCCGACCGCGGAGCGCTAGGCGAGGGGCGTAGATCGGTCTAGCAGTATAGAGGTGCACTCAAGAAGATGCGTTAGGCTCAAGCTGTTTCAAGTTTGGTTCTATATTGTTGTTTGGGATTGAACATGCGTGACTGCGGGCATCATATTTCTGGTCACCTGTTGCGTTTGTATGTGCAACATTGCTGTTTGACAGGACGCCCATACTGCATCCTGGCGTCTTTCTGATTCTGGCTTCCACAGAGCCCAACATGACTCAGTTCTGCGCAAGCTCAGCTCTGTGTTTTTTGCCTTTGGATTCGGTAGCCGTGGGCCATTGGTGCGCAAGCAACGGTAGGATAGGTGGCTTACCGCCTCACACGATTCCCGAAATGATTTAGTAATTTGCGGGTTGGATGCAACTCATGGATTGTTGTTTTCTTCTAAGAAACATATCGTGCAATGTCCGAAGGTGGTGCGCATGTTCTGTTCTGATTTTGTTTCTGGAGTTTTGAGGGTTTCAAATGCTTTGCAGGTGGTGGGCCCGGGCAATCTCAGCCGTGGACCAAGAAGCCATGCGCCGTTCGTTGAGCTTGCACTGCAGCAGCCCATCCATTGGGATGGGCTGGCATTGCTTTTTAGATATTATGCACGTTGCAATGAAGAAAGTGACTGAACAAGCAGGGATGAAACAGGACCGTAGCCGCTGTGCTGGGTTCTAACTGAAGGCTGCTAGCAATGGTGTGTGTGTGTGTTTGCTGTGCTGTCACCACGTAAAACAAGTCGAATCATTTTATTGAAATGTGAAGCACCCTCGCTCGCATGCCATTCAGTTGTTCAGCATCGCACTGAAGTTAGCATGCATCGCCAGAGCCGAGAGCTTCGCCCCAGCTTCTCCCCTAGCAGCCCAGCATGAAGTCAGGTTTACACCAAGTTTTGCAGCTCGACTCAACTGGTCTGAGGCCTCTAAGGCAAGCCCCGATGCCAACGCCAAGCCAGCAGCAGGCCCTTGCCCGACATGGACATGCTCCCCCTTTTTTTGTAGTTGGCCACTGGCGTCACTGGAAGTGTGGCACTTGGCACGATCTGGGAAGGGGGTTTTAATGACTTGCGCGCTCACATGTTGTGCCACGAGGTGAACAGGGCAGGGCCCATGTTTCTGTCAATGGCTGGTGTCGAGATTGAAAACGGCGCACCCCAAAGCCTCTTGCTTGGAAACCGCAGCAGGCCACGGTTACGGCGAGCTCCTTGTGGCGCATTCCAAAAGTATTGTCTTTCCCTGTGTGTGCCACTACGATTTGCTTATCCAAAGACCTCAGAATCATCGAGGCAACTGGCTCAGGAACCCATTCTGAGCCAAACAAGTACAGCACACCAAGTAAAAACCTTACCGATGCCGTTTCTGCGCGTCTTACATGTAAAACATGGCGTCAAGACCAAGCGCAGCAGCCACACCATACAATACCCTTGCCACGAGCAAGGTCTTTTGTGATAAGACCTTGAAGTTGAGGGGGGATTCTATGTGCCAGCCCTGGGGGATGAACATGGTTCCAGCGCTTTTCGGCACTGCCAGGTTCCCCAACCTCAGCTGCAACCACAGCTTGGTATGGGAGGCAGGGGCACAGTCCATAAGCGCAGTTTCTGTGGCACTTGCTCCTCCAAAAGCTGTCCTCAGATTGCATGTCTTCATCCTTTGGAGATGTTGGCACATCCCGTTTGACACGAGATTTGCAGAGATCACTGATTGCAAAGTGGATGATGACATGAGAGCGGCATCATAGATGTGTCGCAGATGGAGGCAAGACAGTGCATGCGTTCAACGCGTGAGTTGTGCAGAATCTAGGCAAAAGCAAAACCCCCCGCCCCAATCACTGATCACTGGGAAAAATATTCCTGCCTAGAACCCATTGACATTGGGTTTGTTGCCTTGTCTTGGAGCAGCCAAAAAGTTGTTGCCACGATGTGGTACCGTTCACCTGTGTGACTATTATTCACATGTGATCCTGCTAGCTTTGGCTGCACGGTGTGCAGCACAGCTGTTTCGCATCAAATGGTGGTTCCCAGCCATCCGGGTTTCCCGCTTTTTTGTGTTTAGTGGGGATTTCCTGTTGGATTTCCAAAAAAGCTTACTAGGAAGATCAATCCCGCTTTTCCTAAAATGTAGCCCCAAGCCGCGCAATTTGTTTTGGGCCTGTTCCCGTCAGTGTGGCCTTGGGTGGTTGGAAGGCTGGTCGGAGATGGTCGGAAGGTGGTCGGAAGTTGGTCGGAGGTGGTCGGAAGCTGGTCGGGAGGTGGTCGGGAGATGGTCGGAGTGGTCGGGAGGTGGGCGGGAGGTGGTTGGAAGGTGGTCGGAGGTGTTCGGAAATTGGTTGGCGGTTGTCGTTTGGAGGTTGCAGCCTGGTTCTAAAGGTGTGGTGCTGTTCGAGCTTGCGGTAGCCTAGCGCGTCTCCATATTTGGATCATGCAGTGCAATTTCCCACATCATTTGCTTTTTGAGCACGGTTTATAGCCTCCAACAGGATTTCCATTGGTTCCACTACAAGGTAAACTTTTAGAAGGGGATCTGAGGACAGCCCAGGCATCATCAGTGCTCAAGACCTTGCACGCGCCTCACGTGTGGCCCACATAGGGATTACAGATTAGGACGCGCGGCCTGCGGATGGACAGGACATGCACGGGTAGCATTGAATTGCAGCATTTGCCTGATATTGCCTCAGGAGCATATTATAGCCCAGTTGCAGCGCTCACACAAAGTCCCAGGCAGACAATGGAAAACAAGGTTCCTGGCAAAGCATAGAGGACCAACGAATTGGATGCTCAATCCCTGATGTGCATCAATCTTGGAGGCAGCAAGTCCAATTGCAGCACATTCATGTCCTCACAGATCAGCCTTCTTTTACAAAACCGCTCAGCATTGCCAGCATGTCTGCCAAGGTGCCTTGCCAGCGAATCGAGATGAAAGGGAGGGAAAGCATGATTGCATGCGCGGAAAGGGAGTGGCATTTGTTCTGCGATTAGCTTGCTGCACATTCGAACGCATTTTTTGCACAATTCAAATGCAATGCATGTGGTCTGCAATAAGGAAACTTTGGCTTGCCAATCCAGGCAGCAGCATGTAAGGCAGAGAAGATGATTAGGCCTTGCGTCTCTGCCAAAGGGTGTACCCAAACCTGCCTGTGCCTTTGTACGTCCAACTAAAGGTGTTCTGTTGAAAGGTTGTGATGGGCCACTGTGCCACTATGATTGATTTTCTGCTGCAGTTACGTGCAGTACAACTAGTCATCGCATTGGCAAGCCATGTCTCAAGGGTCGGAACCATATTGGCAAGCGGTCGCAAGCGCGAGCACCGAATACTGCATGTTGCGCCATGATAAAGCAGGCACCATGAATCTCAAGGCAATGCAATCAGGCACAGCTTCGCCTTTTTCCCCGGTTGAATGCAACTCCAAGGCAATGCCGCGTCGGGACGGAGTTCAGAGGTCGCCCACCTTCTTCGTGGGTGCTGCGTCTCGCATGCACTTGCAGCCGCTCATGCTGTTGCAAGGCAATTCGGGGTGTTTCAGTGTTCAGCATCTTCCGTAAAGGACCTCGCTGAAATTTGCACATTGTCAATGCTGCCGAAGGAAGACCAAGAGCGGATAATTAAAAGATGCTGCCTAGCAGAGCATGTTGATGTCAGCGGTTCAATGTCATCATTGTATTAGGCTCGCTTTTTCCTCGCGGTTGGGGTTACAACATAACCGCACGCAACTGACAAGCATTCATCGCCGACCCTCAAAGGGCGCCTTCCAAACATTTGATCAGCGCCCAGCCCAAGCAAGGCCCATTTTAGTAGATAGTTCTACTCCCTGGCGATATGGGGCTTGTGTAAGGGCCTAAATATCACTCTCAGGCAATGCTGATCAAGCCAAAAGTCAATAGGTTTTGGGCGCTGCTCATCTCCTTGTTTGCCGGCTGCACAAGCCGGTCGCAAATTCAGCAATGGCCTGCAATGCCAGCAGTCCCACTATTGATCACATTGAACTTGAGCCCGTCTATAATGGGTCAACATACTTGTCGATATTGGGCAAGTGATGCTGTTCAAAGGGGAAAACCACTGGTTGTTGAAAAGAACGCTGGTTGAAAAGAATGGGGAATCAACCCGTTTCAAGACAACCCAAGGTTGACACTTGTGACCATGCCGTTCGCCGGTCAGCCAGTCCGTTTTTTGAGTCTTGTGGATCCAGGGGGCAATTTCTCACGCTGCGTTCCCCTTTGCGCATTTGGAGCTGAATCCATTGAGCCTTTGGTTTCCCTCTCAGATTTCCAGATTTGGCGGTCTGCTGGCAGGAGAAGCAGAAGAAGGACTTAGAAGCTTTCCAAAGGCGAGATCAGCAGCTGGCAGAGGCGTATTACAAGAACAAAGCTCTTTGTGCCTTGGCCCAAAAGCCGTGCCCATAGTGTCTCATTATTCTAAATCAAGTCAGTGAGAACGTTTTCCCTTTGGCCCTGCAGGCCTTGCCCGCGCGCGAGATACGGGGCGAGAAAGAGAGAGAGAGAGCAGCACGTTGCTCAACAACGGCTTAAATCCTCAGTATTGGCTTTCTCTGGCCAGGAACAGGAGGCTGGACATTCCCATCAGCATGCGCTTCAAGAGCAGGGCTGCATCATTTGGTCGATTCGATTTGTGGCTAGCGCGCAAGTGCTGAGGCTTCAACGCGTCGGCACACCAACGCACCCATCCTGCGAAAGCTCGCATGGGCCACCGCGATGCGGATGCCACGCTGGTCTCACCCATGGTGGTGCCTCGGCCTCGCGGTGTTTTTTATTGGTGGACACCCGATCGAAGTTCTGGTTAAGGACGTGGCAGTGATTTTCAGGGTCTCTAAGTTTGAGAAATCTCCATCTTGATAGCTATGGGTTGGATCCTGCATTCTGTAGGAAATCAAGGGTTTCCCATTGAACCCACAAACAGTCATTCACTATTTGCAGATGTCTCCTGCCGTGTCGCTTTCTCCATTGTGTAGTACAATACGCACGCTACTCAGCCACTGCGTGGGCGCATTATCCAAGGAACTCGCAGCTTGCTTGTTGCTTGTTGCTCATTCTGCCTTTTCTGTTCCTTGGGTGGCGAGGCACTTCTTGCCCGCGCTTCCAAAGCAACTCGCTTTGGTAATTATCGACTTTGCTCAACAGCAGCACCATACTTGCCTTGCATTTAGGCAGGCGCCTCTTGGAGCTCGTTTTCTCTTTTCAGGCCTCAGCCTCATCCAAGTGGCACACGTAGGTGGGCGTGGCAGATGGAGTGTCCCAGATCGAGGAGTATGGCATTGATTCCTCGCAGCTGACCCTTGGACTTAGTCCCAGCAAATTTTGGGGCAGGGCTTTGCAGTGGCAAGGGGAAACAAAAGCAACCCAACCATGGGGCCCCTAGTTTAAGAAGCACCCACATCAGACCCACAGACTTGGTGGCTCTCAGCCATTCGTTTGGCATTTTAGCTTGTTAGGGTTGGGGTTTCCATTTAACCCACCAAAGCTAGACACTTTTAGCAGGGGATCAGTTTGGACAGCCCAGCACATTATGCTCCAAAATGCCATCCAGTTTGGGCAAAGTGTTTGCAGTTGGTCGTGCTATGGCCTCAGCCAAGGCCAACTGAGCTGCTGCGGGAAAGTGAGGATTTGGCATTTCAGCAGCTTCTGCCAGGGAAGGAAGCTGCGCCTTGGCCATCAAGTGAGAGACACCAGGTCCCAGAGCATGCTTTTATCTGTTTGCAGGGAAATGGGTATGGGTCAAGATTAAACCACCAGGATATGGTCCGGTGGTTTGAGTCCCTGGTGCCATTTACCAGGGATCCATGTTGGAGTTGCCCTATTTGTGACCCACTGCCAACTGACCGCCGCTTCTCTTGCCAATGTCTCCTTCACGCTGGCGTGTGATAAGCCTGAGGCCAAGTACCACGGGCCAATCCCTTTGGTGCGGGAGGCTTTCAGCAGAACTGAGCGCCCCGGAGCAAAATGTCCGGGAGAACCTAGCGGCAGCGGGCAGAGAACTGGCGGACCTCCACGCTCTGCAGTTGCTTACGTTGGAATGTGGTTCCCCCCATGCATCACTCAACAGCATTGATCAAGGGCTTTGTTTTGATGCGTATTAAAGTTATGGAGCGCTTCATTGTCATGACTTGATGCGCTTTCTTGCTTGCTACTTATCCTTGTGGCCTCACGATTGCTGCACCGGCAAGTGGATTTCTTGTGCTCAACCTCGCCTTCGCTTTCTGCACATAACCTAACAACTTCAAGTCGGCCCAAGGCCCGCCATGTGATCTAAATCCCGAGCCGAGGGGGCTCTTTTGCCCCGGGCGAGCTGCCACGTAGAATCCGCATGCTCAGGACCTTTGGAGAGGAGGAGGATATGCTAGGGGGGGTGTTGAGGGGGGCCTCAAGGTGGAAAGAAATGCATGGCAAACAAAATTTGACAGGAGGAGGAACAATCCAAGGTGAAAGGATGCCCAGTTGGAACAAATCCAGGGTTTGAGCTGTGTTGCTCAAAGTTGTAGGGCCCATATGCCATCTTTTGGAATCCACCTTTGAAGCGAGGCTTTGCTTATTTGCTGTGGCTCAGGTGCCTTGGGTCCACAACCCTGGTGCTGGCATCCAAGCTGCAGAGGTTTCCCTTCAGCCCTAGGGCGGAAAAGTTGGTTCTGTGTGCGTTTCGTCCATTCCATTTGAAGATGGACACGCGCTGGGGAGTCGCCATAGAACTTGAGGGTGCGATGGCGATCCTTTTGATTGTGCCTTTGCAATATGCGAGCGAGCTTTCAGGGGCGACCGGGCAAATGCAGTTGACAAAGCGGGGTGTTTGAAGCTTGGCCCGAGGCATTGCTGGACAACTCCACTAAGATCCATGGCAAGCTGCATCCCATGATTGCCGCGCCTGGGCTGCCAACCCTCCCCACTTGCATAGAGTCTGCTCACGGTGCTGCTTTTTTCCATCTGAAGCAAAGGCGTGCAGGCGCAAGTTTTTTTTTGCACAAAAGCCGAGTCCCAGCCTTCCATTCGGAGTGCATTTTTGTTTGCCCGGAGGTCATCTCCATCGGGGATTGCGAGCTCGTGATCCTGCAGCCCGGCGAAGGGGCACAGAAGAAACTCGCTCCAGGAAAATTCTGACTCCCTGAGTTCCCGCCCCCCTTTTTTTGTTTTCTTCGGGAGTAGCATTTTAGCGGTAAACAACAAGTGTGGATTGGTTTTTGGCCTATCCACGAAGGAAGTGAGAGATTCTACAAGTGATTGGGCTGCCCATCTGATTTCTTTTTTGTGGCCGACTTTCTGTAGTTGTTTTTGTTTCTTGCTGGTTTCTATGACACCCATTTGAAAAGGCTGAGCCAGACTTGAGCGAAGCTGCGAGGTTGCAGATAGGCTGTGGAGGCCTACCAGGGAGTGCGAGAGACAGAGAGAGAGAGAGAGAGAGTAAACATGAGAGAAGAGAACTCAACCAAACAAAGAAAACCACTTGCCCTCAACATTTGCAACCAAGGCGACGGCTGCAGGGACGGCAAGGGCCACTGGAGCTTGTGTTTCACACTGAGATGCAGCGTGTAGATGGACATTGCCAGACACCTTTGCAGTGGCTTGGTCAATACGGTCTCGTGGTGCCGTGTTGAAGGCCCTCCCCCAACGGTATGGTCCCCGCGCCCTAAACCAACCCTAAAACCAACCAAGACCGCCAACACCACGGAACACCACCACAGGAATCAGGGGGCGAGGGGGGCTGATACTCCTGACCATGACGATTCAGGGCCGTTGACAACACTTGACCACGTGGAGGGGCAGCCCCTCGTCCGTGCGCCAGTAGCATTCTGGTGGCACAAGTGTGGCTGGGAGCTGCTCGGACGGTCGTCGCTGTCTGGTGATGTGTGTGTGTGTGTGTGTGTGTTGTGTGTGTGTGTGTGTGCGCGCGCGCGCGTGCGTGCGTGCGTGCGTGCGTGCGTGCGTGCGTGCGTGCGTGCGTGCGTGCGTGCGTGCGTGCGTGCGTGCGTGCGTGCGTGCGTGGGTGGCGTGCGTGCGTGCGTGCGTGGTGGGTGGGTGGGTGGGTGGTGTGTGTGTGTGTGTGTGTGTGTTGTGTGTTTTTGTGTGCTTGTGTTGTGTGTGTGTCTTTGTGTTTGTGTGTGTCGCTGTGTCTCTGTGTCGCTGTGTCTCAGTGTCTCTGCGTCTGTGGCTGTGTGTGAACTTGTTCGTGTGTGTGTGTGTGTGTGTGTGTGTTCCCCCCCCCCCCGCTCACCGGACTTGAGCCTTCAAGCGTTTGGCCATTGCCATCCAGCCACCCAAGTTGCTAATCGTTGATCGTGTGCCTCAGGTTGGCCAGGGTGGATGACCGCATTGATGCAAATTTCGATGCGCCTTGGCAATATTCTTCACCAGCTTCATCTTCTGAAGCATGTCACCCACTAGATTGCCCATCGGCAGAAGGCCAGTGCTTGTTGTGCCAGCGTGGCATTCCGCGATTTGAGCGCACTTGTGCCACGCCGGGAGCAAGCGGCACCTACATAAAGCTGACATGTCATCGTAAAGATGGCTTCCATGAAGGCCAATCCTACAAGTGCAAGCATGCCCTTGGACCTAAGAGAAGCACAGCTGTTGCCACGGGTGACAACCTGGGAGGAAATCGTATACTGGGTGTGGCTCAACATTCAAGAGCTAGGGTTACGCGTGTTTTAGTCTTTGGTGGCACTTGCCAAGGTTCTATTTTGGTACATGTTGTTGAGCCACAGCCACACACATGGTTTCGAGGCAAGGCATTTGAACCCTGAGGACAGCATCACTGTGGAGGTGATCGAGCGCGGCAGCGCGGTGCATTGTATCTCAGCTTACGCCCCTCGGCCTCACAGCCGGTTTCAGCACATTTTGCGGCATGTTCTTGGCCCGAACATGGACTCGGCTAGCTGCTAGCTTCTCAACCAAGCGTTTAAGACCACTGATGTTTTATGCTAACACAATTTTTGGCTTGTGTCTGAAAGATATCCTATAGCTGATTCCTCGGCCCCTGATTTGGCACTCCGCGCAAGCTGCCAGTACAGCAGGTCTCTTGACCGAGCTGCAGTGTCATAGCCATCGCTTGCCACCCCTCTCCTGCACTGATCTAAACTTTCTACGGCAGTTCGTCTTGTTCTCACTCAATGCCTTCAAATGGATCCCGTGGATAAACATGTCACCGTGAGCCTCAGGAAGGCGACATCGTTTTGGTGGGCTCAGATGGCGTTTTTGACAACCTTTACCTAGCGCCTTGGCCTTGGCTGCACGAGTTTTTGCTATGGTGGATGCCCTAAATATTGCAAGTAAACCGGCAAACCATGGGAATTTGCAGGGTTTTGCCTGTTCGCTGCTTGCAATATTTAGGGCATCCTCCGTAGATGGAGGAGGGGAATCTGCTTCCGCATCTTCCTGTTTGTGATTCATGGGAGCACAGCACCTCATAAGATATTGACCCCTGTGATAGCTCCAGAGAGGGATCTTTGGCCGTCGACAATGCGAGTGCATTGGTGCGTCACCCAGCCGCGAGCAAGACTAAACCCATATTATGCATGCAGGTGTAAGATGTGTAGCGCAGCTCTGCTGAAGTTGGTCAAGTGGCCATGGGTCAAAATCCCGAACCCCCAGTGAACATCCCAATCCCCACTAAAATAGACTAAAATGGGTGGTGCACCTACCCCAAAATGGGATCCCATTGGTTTTGACCCACAGCCAAGTGAGTATGGGCGATTGTCGTCTAAGGACGAAGTGACCGCTATCGCAAACACGGTGCTGCCGCCCGGGTCGTCTCCGCAGCGGCTTTGCCGAGTGAGCACTGTTTGAGGGTTGGGTTGAGGTGCATCGAGGGCCACATGGTAAGGGGAAACATGGACCAACACCTGCGTAACCCCTCCTGTTTAATTTTGAGCCACACCCATGTGGAGACCAAGAGCGCAGCGCAAACTGCAAGGACTTCAAACCGCCCAAGGGGTAGGCTTCGCTCACACCAAGCAAGCTTGCATTGACTCAGTTGATGTTCACCAAAAGGAGTACATTGTAGGGGAAGCGCGGCCTTAGCACATCCAGGTGTTTGATTTCGTGCCCTTGACAGATGTGCGTTTTTGGCTGAGATTGGGGGGAGGTGGAGTGGAAGGGCAAATGCGCAAGCATCATAGCACTTGACAGCGAGGCGACCTATCCACTCCTCCATGCTCACTCATTTGTCCAAGCGCATCGTGGAGGCCAGCGTCACGTTCATGAGGGCACCCTAGGTACATCAAGCAGCTAGCTCCCAAAGACCTTTGAGGAGTCCGCTGGTGTGAGCTTCACGAGGGATATGGCGGATATGGCCTTTGGCCATTCAATCAAGTTGGTTCTTCTCCTGGGTGCGAGCTTTCGACTGAAGCGTAGAAGTCGGCAGCAACTAGTTCCGGCTTGTGGGCGTGGCCGCCTGAGCTTCGCGAGGCTGCCCACATGAAGACCCAGCCCACAGCTGGCGGATTTCTTCCAGAGGCGCCGACGCTGTGCTGCAGGGGGCATGCACAGCTGACGGGCGGGCTCGCGAGCTATTTCACCTGCGTAGTTATGTTTGTCAAGCTGGGTCATGTTGCCAATTGCTTGGGTTGGATGCGATGCAAGGGTTGAACAAGCCGCAGGGAGCTGTTGAAAAAGCAGACTTTATACGTTTGTTGACTGGTGCTGAAAGGTTTAATTTCTAGTTTAACTCATCAGTTGCGGTCAATTTATGGAAGTACCGCCCTCAGCTGTTTGTCCAGTATGCTTCGACATGATATGCGCTGGGAATGGGCTTGGAAGGCAGGGTACTTAGAATTTGCGCTCAGGATTGGTCGGGGCGGCAAGATGGACGATACGTCCTGCGTTGTTGCTGAGATTATTGAATGGACAGCGGCTCGGAGTGCATAGAATGTCAATAATAATTTTACCTCTGACTGGGGCGCAAACAAAAACTTGCCAGGAGTAGCCAGATTACTGTAGTCGCAATCTTGGAGCTTGCGCATAGGCTTCACAAGACGTCTTCACTGTTTATGTCTTTTTGGCTTCAAATGGCTGTGGATTTGCGATTGGCAGATGAGCCTCCGAGGAGGCACATCAAAAGCTGTATGCCCCTGTGGAGCGGCCAAAGTGGACCAACTTCTGGCGCTGCCGCGTGGGGTGCGACGATGAGAATGAGCGACTGGCCAGCAGACGCGCAATTCTTGTTCAGGTCTCGCAAGCGGCGTCGGCTTCTAGGGGCGCTGGCGGTTCCGTTTTTGTCGCCTTGACTGCTATTGGGTTGGATCTTGAGACTTTAACTTTTTGGGACATCATTTGGGGTTTTCCACTACACCCCCCAAAAGTTGAAAACTTTTGGCAGGGGGTCAACAGCAACCAAGTCACTGTCAAGTCCGCAAGAGGTTTGCAATGCAACCTCTTGCATGGATTGCTGAGGCTGCAGGAGTACGATGGGGAGATGACCCCGCCAGGCTTTCGTCGAAGGAAGCGAGCCTTAGCTATGGCAACAGGACATATGCCAATTAATTATCATGTCAATCTAGCCATCGGACTTGAATGTGTACGGTTTGGTTTTGCCGATACGGTTGTTTTTCACAGTTTCATTTCAGATTGCTCTTCCAGCTTGGGAATTTGCTGACCGCCCCAGCTGCGAGGTGACATGGATGATGACGACGACTGGTGCTCCATCAGCTAGCGACTTGGGTGACTGAATTCTGCTGGAGGCACCCAACGTGCCTTTTTTTTAGGTACGAGAAAAACAACCCTGGTTTTGCAATACGTTTGGGCTAAGGGCAGAAATTTAGGTAACGAAGGGCGCTCCAGGTGGTTGCGGATTTTGCAACCCATCCCTTTCCCAGAGGTTGTTCTATGAGTGTTCTGATGATCAGCCCGCCGCTAGATGTTGCACAGGATCACATGAGTTCTTCGGGCAAGTTCATGTTGGCAACCTGTCAGATGTTCCCTGCCCAACCCCCGCATCGTCCAAGAAATTTCAGCAAACCTACATTACAGAAACTAGCCGCAAGCCAGCTGGTGTTTGCTCCTAGGAGATGGTAATCAGCGTGAAGCAGAGGGCACGCACCGGATATTGTTCAGTCACGAGTGCATCAAACCCTGGGACGGCATGTTTTCTGTTGTGCTCCTAGTCTCAGAGGCGAGCTTCTCTTTTGCCATCTCAGGCTCAGGAGATGGCAACAATGCGCCTGTCACAAGAGGTAGAGATCAGCGAAACGACCCAAAGAAACTGGGAGGGTCAGAACAGACCTGGGGGTCAGGATCAGTCGAGTGGAATTCTGTCCTTGCTTGTCCAAATGGGCTGTCCCCTTCTCCGGCTTCGAACAAGGGGCTTTCTGAAAAGCACTGATTTATGATCTCCTACTGGCTCTCTGCCATTTTCGGTATGGTTTAACGCTGCAGTTTGCCAGGCCAGGACTGTTCACAATTGGTTTAGCACCTGCGTGCCTTGCCACAGGGAGAGAAAAGGCTTGTACTCCTTGCCTTTGCGCGTTTCAGGATGCCGTCCAAACTTGGAATCCCTCCCATTTACTCTACTCTATCCGACGCTCATTGCACCAGCCGCAACTGGATTCGTGAAATTTGCGGCTCGCATGACCAGCTGTGTTGCTCCCCAGACTGAAGCACCAAGCCACCAGGACAATTGCACAGATCGCCAATTGTCGTGCAGGTTGCCAAGCGCTGAGGGCTGCGTAGCCGTGTGTTTTCCCCTTGGCAGCGATGCCAAGGTTCGGGACAAGAATTGATCCTGCAGTTCTGCAGGTCGCATGGGCACCGCTGCTAGTCCGAGTGTTTTGCAGACACATTTGAAAAAGCTCTTTGGAAGACAGGGGATCGAGAAATGGCGCGGTTCTTGGGCCTAGCCAGCAGGTGCAATGGAGCGAACAGTCCTGAACAAAGCTATCAAGCAGAGGACTGATTTTCTCCTTTTTCGCTTTAGCGGCTCACATGACAGCCGTGGTAATTCGCAACGCATGCCAACGGACGCCTCCCAGAGTGTTGCAGCCTCGCCCGGAAACATGACACTGAGTGCAGGTTGCAGTTCGTGCCTAATGAACAAAGTGAGTAGCTGAAGTGTTGCTATGCCCCGAGGAGCAATTTGTCACAGCGCCACAATAAGGCCTAATTCAGCTGTCTGAGACAGTCAAGAGGCAAGTTAAAGAATCACGCACACGCATGACATTGTTTGAGCCCAGCACTATTTGAGCACAGGCTACTGCAATGCCGCAAATATGTTCTTTGCTGTTGCTTTGCAAAAAAAAAAAAAGAGGCAGTTCTTCAAGGCGCAAGCCCAACCCTCCGCGAGCGACGTAGATGAGTTTGACCTGTTTGTTGGCTGAATCCTGAGCAAGTAGCACGGGAACATACTTGCAACCCGCACTTTGGGGCAAGCAAGCCCAGACCCATGATTCCGGGACTCGAACACCGGCCAATGAGTGCCCATAGAATGTGCAAGTCACCAAGAGAAGAGCGCGACCTGGCTTCGCGGCCGGGTTTGCTGCGGTTGGGTGGGAAGTGTTGATGTCACCCTTCCCAGAAAGATCAACGAAC
Organism: Effrenium voratum; assembly: GCA_963377175.1. Lineage (NCBI taxonomy): Eukaryota > Dinophyceae > Suessiales > Symbiodiniaceae > Effrenium > Effrenium voratum. The sequence goes on from CAUJNA010003328.1 coordinate 570,477, forward strand.
GTGGCTATTGTCCGCCACTTGGCTCGTGAGGCTTGTTGTGATGATCATCAGTTTCATCATTTGATCAAGTTTCACCGGTTGGCAGTCCTTGTTCAGAAGGGGACTATGTCAATCGTCATGATCAATGCGCAGGGCTTTTCAACATAGAGCAGGTGCGGCTATTTTGACAATGGATCCACTTATTGCTTGCCGTGCCTTGGACGCACGCTTGCCACTGCGAGGTGTGAGGTTTGAGGTAGACATGAACCATGGTCTGGACGCAGCCTCGCCAGGTGCGAGCAACTTCGGCTTGATGCCAGGCCCGTGCAGACCGGACTGAAGGCAACTGGTGACGTACCAGGCAACTTGTTGTGTTTCCTGGGCAGCTTGCTGAAGGCAACTTGCATGAATGTCGAGTTCAAATTGCTTGTCGAAGCAGTGACCGCATGCAGCAGTAAACTTGTCACATGGCGCCAGCGCCGGCCAGGTGTGCCCAACCTCATGGAATTTCCGGCCAAGCTGGCATTTGTTTAGCTCTGGGCGGCTAGGGGGGGTGCCTAGCGGGTACATGCCATTTTGTATTTGCGGCATGTTGGCCACCGGACCCCCAATTAGCAATCCATGAATTGCTTGGCACCAGTATTTGCCCGAGTGGGTTAGCAACTCTCTTAGCCTGCAAGCAATCGGTAGGGTCCCAGGCTCGCTTATATTTCACACTGTTGGCTTGTGCAACTGGTACTGTGCAGCCTGGCTTCCTCCAAAACAACTGCTGATGTGTGATTCAGCCCCACAGGCCCTAAACTAATCAATGTCAATCAACGCCCCTGTCGCAAGTTTGCGGTTGCGCCGATGATAAAACAAAGTAAGCTGAGGTTGCAAGGATTAATTGGAAACAGCATCCGTCCCTGGCGTGTTGCTGGGCTGCATGCGTTCATCAGCAGCCTCTCAACCACAGCAGGGAGAGAGCGACATATATATATATATATATATATATAATGTATATAAACATATGGAGTAGACGGCCTACTGTCAGACACGCCATATTGAAGTATTGGCCTGGCAAAGTCCAGCAGTGAATTTCCGGTGGCCATCATTCTTGAGCCTTCTGCTGCATTCCGTCCGACGGCAGGGCGCCAGCCTGGGCATGTCAGTCCCACAGGGCCTCCAGAACCTGCAGAGTCTGCCCAACTTGCCCGGGCCATGGAAGTTCCAAAAACGGCCATGGGGGTGGTTACCGGGTGGTTCCAAAAACAGCCCCGCTTTTTTTTTTCTTCCCCCGTTTACTTGTTGCCGGTCGGTTTTACCACTTGTCATGTCCTACCCGTCCTACCCTTGAGTACTTGTTGTTTGCATTTTGATGGTCTTGAGTTGGTTTCCTTGGTTTCCTGATTGAGCGAAGGCGCGCAAAAGAAACGTAGCCGCCAGACAACTCTAAACCATCCTGAAACCAACCATGAACCCACCCTTAAGCAACGCCAGCACCCCCATTATGAACCAACCTGGAGCCAAGCCTAAACCAACCCTAGACCCTGAACCCACCCACCCCAAACCAATCGTAGCTGTTGCTCAGTGCAGTTGCCGTAGGCTTCAGCATTCCTTGCATTCATTCTTGAAAACAAGTGCGCAGCATGAAGTAAGCGTTTCTTGCTCAAGCTGACCCTTGTGCCCTTTGGTCTTGTCACCTTTTACTTTCTTGCCCGCTGTAAGGTGAACAAGTTAGCCGCCCACAGCGAATTCCATGTTGGCTTCATCGATCATACATCTCCTTGCGATGTGGCGATCCGGGTCGGGTGCAACCGTCCAATCAACAGCCTTGCTGGCGACGAGCAAGAACAAGCTGGTATGATGCTTGTATGTTCACTTACTTTGCCTTGCACTGAAACCGCTGGATTGTCACGCTGTGCAAACACAACCTCTTCATGCGTGCCATGGTGCTACAACGGTTTTGCCATGTCTTTGGCAAGCAACTTTGCCCTTGCGGTTCGCCTACTTCGCTTCTAGTAATTACAACATATTCACATCCTTCCCACGCTGCAGTAGCGGGGCATGTTCAAGAGCATTGTTGGCAATTGGCAATTGGGGCAGTTTGCTCCTGAGCGACTAACGCCTTGGTGTGGCCACGTTTGGCGCCCTCATACCTTGATGCAGCCTGTGGACATGGGGCTGCCTGCTTGCTTGCCAGCTTCTGGATGGCCAGGGGGCCAGAAGTCACCGGCCAATTCGAAGTCGAAAGCTTCGGAGGTTTGCACTAGTTCCGTTTCCCAAGCCCAGACTCATCGGGTCCTTGGAATTCCTAGGTCCCCCAGTAGTGCCCTTTGACCGCTTCTTTTTTGGTTGGGAGGGTTCCCCATACTAAAATAGACTGCAGGAAAAAGTTGGTGCCCTTATTCTAACCTCTCTACTGGAGGACCTAGATTCCGTCACGTGCAAATCATGAGAAAGTCAAAAGCCGGTTGCCTTGCGACCCAGGCAAGGGCTTCAAGGCGGGAGGTTTCGATCCATTCGGATCGACTTGAACCCATTGGCTTGACGGCTGCATTCGTTTGCCGGCGATTAGATTTGAATGGGCAGAGGTGCAGTACTCTCCTAAGTCAGACAGGTGCTACCGGGTTGAGCCGAGAGTGAGTGACTAGACTGCTAAGGATCCACACATCGATTCAGAGGCTCCAGGCTGTCGCTTGGCGCTTCTCTCCCGAACCAGCCAGGTCTGCAGAACCTCCAGTCTTTGGGCCCGGCGCCCGTTTTCGGCGGTTTTCGGCGGTTTTCGGCGGTTTTCGGCGGTTGGCAGATCCGCCAGGTGGCTCTCAGGTCAAAGCGCCAAAGCTTCCGGTCGGCCCGGTCGGCCCCTTTCGGGCGCCTTGGCCCTCGTGGGAGCTAAGCGCGTGGCATTCCTCCCGCATCAAAACGGAAGCAGCTTTCCGTTGAACACTTGACATTCTTGAGCAGAATGACCACCAGGTCAGGAACCTGGATGGACGGGTTTTTGGAATGCGTTGGAATATGGCCATGATTGTTTGGGGAAACCACCCCAAAAGTGATTGGTGGACATGAATCCCCACCTAAATGATGTCCACCAAAGAGTCCCTCAGAACAACCTCACACCCATAGAAGTCTAAGGCTTTGCCACCCTGCGCCTGTCCCGTGTGCTTACTTCGAGCCTGAGGCTTGGCCAACCCTGCGTGGGCAGCCTTTGTCCAACCACAGGCGGGCAGCGTGCACTCTTCCGGTACCGGAATTCCCGTTGCAAGGGGCTAAATGGTGTCAAAAGAAGCCCATGGAGGGAAGCTTTTCAGTCTGAAATGGACCTTCAAATAATGTAAGTAAAACAGTTGCCCTTTCCCTTGGATGTGGCTGGGTCATGAGGATGGCCTGGAAGCAAGCTTAGGGGTTGGGGAAGTTGTGTTCAGCCCCGCGTCACCACGCGTTGGCCCGAAGAATGGAACATATGCAGCTCACGTTGCGTTGATCATGTCAATGCTTGCATAAATGGGCCGCATGTGACACCTTGCGGTGCAAGGGGCAGTGGTGAAAAGCACACGAAGGATTTAGCGGCTGTTCGGCAAACACAAGTTCAACGAGGCTCGTGTTTGTGCGTGTATGCCTTTGTTTTGTGTGTTTGTGTCTGTGTGTGAGCGCGTGTGGGACTTTGTGCCGTTGTGTGTGTGGTGTGTGGGTGGTTGTGGTTGTATTCGTGTTTGTTTTTGTGTCCGTGTGTGGGTGGTGTTTGGGTGTGTGATGTATACATGCACTCCGCCTGTGGGGCCAAGACCAGACAGCCACCGCCAGCTCGGCAGTGCCCACGTGTTTGGCGGAATGCGGGGGGCGAGTGGGGTGGGTGGAATGGATTGGGGGGGGGGGCGCGGGGTGGGTGGGTGGGCGGGTGGGCGGGCGGGTGGGTGGGTGGGTAGGTGGGGTCTCAAATTATATAATAGGGTATGGGTGTATCCCCTTTTGTCGTGGCTTTAAGAGGAAGCCGAAAGGACGCAAACCAATGTTGAGAAGCATGTATACTTGTTTATACACTAACAATTTGTTGTAATATACTTCTAAGTGCATGTACATATGTATATATATATATATCACATGTGTTTGTGTGCTTCTTTTGCCATCACGCACCGGTTGATTGACTTGCTTTGTCTTACGCCACTTCCACTGTCATGTCCTTAGGCCTGCTGCTAATCATTCCAATGCAAGAGGGCACCTTCCGCGCTTTGGCATCTTTTTTGGGTGTAGGACACTCTGACATGCCCAAGCCTATTTGGGAGTGATTCTTTTTTTCCAGGGTACCCTCTTTTTTGAGCTGGAAGGGAAGGTGACAGGAGACAAAATCCCCCCCCCCCCCGTGGGGGGCGCCATAAAAGGGCACTTCACCCCTTCGAATGAGGTGCCTGCACGCAACATGGGCGCGATGCCTGGCACTGGCCCCGCGGGCGGGATGCTGCCCGGCAGCCCCAGAAATTGGTTGCTGGCAGCTGAGATCAGGGTTGTGGTTGATTCACTCGCGGTTTTTATCCCCAGGGTGATGCAAGGGAATCTATATACGCCCTTTTTGTCTGGGGGGTTAAGCCCTCTTGGAAGCCAACTTTGGTTGTATCACAGAAGTGGTCATTTCCCTCAGCCCTGCCTGTGGTGGGGTTGGGCTGGGGTGTGTGGAGTTGCGCTGGGGTTGGTAGGGGTGGTAGGCTTCACTGGGAAATCTCGGCAGGCAAGGCTTGGGCTGTTGTTCTGAAAGTGGGATGTGTGTGTGTGTGTGTGTGCGTTGGTAGTTTGCACATTTCGCGATCACCCCACAATGGTGGAAAGGTTTTGGGACAAATGAAGCTTACAAGGAAAACAGGCCGCTTTGATGGAACATTGAACCGGAGTTGGGAACAATGGTGGCTGGCTGTCCAGGTCCTGGAAGACGATTTTCCTCTTAAAGGGAACCCCCGTCAGGTTCCACGTCAATTTCCCCCTTGAAACATGACAGAGGGGAAGTGGACACATGCCAAGACGCTGACACAGGAACACAACACAAAAAAAACATCCTGAGTTAAAGTTCCACAAACAAACTTGTTGTCGGACTGTGCAGCATCCGTCATGAATGCCTGGATTTGCCTCATGCTCCGAGGCCGAACTACATGGATTTGGGCGACAACCTCCGGGGCCTGCAGGCGCAAGTTGGGTGATGTGTAGCTTATGGCTGTGTGTTGTGTTGGAGTTGGCACCCTTTTTTTGCGAAGGGAAACCAGGGAAAACCCACCATTTTGGCCCTTTGACACAACAACCACATGTGCAACACACCCTTGAACCACCAAGCCGAGATACAGTCTAAGCGATCATGTTGTGCAACATGCTACCAGTTTGCGCGTGGTTCATCTTCAAAGCTGCACAAACCCCAAATGCCAACAGACTTCATGCACGCATGCAACGCAAAGCAGCTGATCCAGGCCACAACCAGCCCAAGCTCATTGTTTGCGGTAGCATCAACAGAAGGGCGGCAGTGCTCGTAGTAATGTGCAACCGAAGGTGCCCGAATGCTTCAGTTTGAGACGCCGAGCGTGCTGCATAGCACACAGCCCCCCTTTTGGAGTTTGACACAGAATTTTGGTACTGCCTTGGGCTTCTTGCCAAAGCAGTGTACAATGAAGGTGTATTTAATGGTATGTACAGGGGCTATCTAGCAACACCCCAATGCGAGCGTGGTAGAAGGTGTCAGTGACCATGTCAGCTGGAGCTAGCTGTCAGCCAGCTGAAATGTAACCTGCGAAGGATTTGTTTGTTCAGGAAAGTTTGTTTGATCAGCATCCATGTTGTGAGTAGCCGGCGGTGTTTTTTTTCAGGGGCAGCAAGCGTCCTACAAGGGCGGATTGGTGCTTGCCTCGGGTGGCGAGCCATGACAGACTTGGAGCAATGCCTGCCTGCTCAAAACCAATGGGATCCCATTTTGGGGTGGGTGAATTCACCACGCATTTTAGAACCTATTTTAGTGGGGATTGGGATGCTCACTGGGGGTAACCGGGATTTTGACCCATGGCCATTTGGACCTATTTTGGACAGCTGTGCAACCGAGGCTGGGTCAGGGCAAGGATTCATGGGCTGAGTTGCTGAGAGGAAGTCTCAGATGCGCCCGAACAGTGAGAATGCAGTCACCTAGTGTTATGTGCCCATTTTTTGCTGTCTGGTGTGAGCAAGTGCTTCTTACTGTCAGTGTCGTTCCTTTGCATATTGGTTTGTTTGTGCTCTGGGCGAATCGATGTTTATTGGGCGGGCAGCCCGCACGATCAATTCGATGTTATGAATCGAGACAGCGCTTGCTGACTCTCAGAAGGAAAGCGTCCCTTGCTACGTGTTGCGGATATTCCTGGGGGAGCAAGAGAGACCTGAGAGTTTTGCAGCGGCATGTAGTTGACTGGCTGGGGCGAGTGGCCATATTCCCCGCTCGCAGCTTTGCCTTTTTTATGGGTAAACGGAAGATGGCGATACCCATGGGCGAGCCACAGATGCATCAATGACACGCAAGCAGAAGGCTTTGCAATCGGCCTTCGTGGGCCCGCTTTTGGCGTATGACACGGACTGCCTGCTCTAATTTGAAAAAAGGAAGCCTGAAAGAAGCGTCGTCATGGCGCACCTCACTTTCTAAAGCCACCGTGTTTGCTGTTGCTTGCCAATCCACCCATTGATTGTTTGGTTGTCTGATTGTTCGCTGATAAAGGTCGCTGCTTGCACCCAAGGCCCACAGACATCCCAAGTGAGCAGGCACAACGGACAGACACACTGAAAGGGACAGTAGCATCGATGCTATTGGCAGCACCAGGACAGAAGGCGTTGCTTGAGGATCGCTTCCTAAGTCGTTCCTTGCTCGACTCGGGCACTGCAGATGAGAGCAATGCCCCGCTGCTACTGCACTTGAGCAGGGCTTTATTGCAACTGAAAGAGCGTTGGTTGCGCCTGGGGCACAAACTCTCGGGAGCCAACAGCAAATTGCGAGTCGTTGTTGCATGTTTGAATGCTTGGGAAACATATTCATCTTTCATTTGCTTAAGAATATGCTTCATTTTCCCCAGTTGAGTTTTGAGGGGACTCTATCACTATACTGGAAATATGTTTGTTTTTTCCTGGGTATTTACGCAAATGGGGGTCATGTAGCGGTTCACCATGCCATGCGGCGAATGTCCAGATTGCAGCAGGGCGCCAAGGCTGGAAGGTGGCACAACTCTGCCCCCCATTTTGGATGTTGGTCATCCCCTATCCAGATAAAGAGGATTGTGCCAGTGCAATCTGCTGTTCTGGCTTAGTTAGTTGTGGGCTGATGGACTTGCCCCCGAGTCGTCAGTTTGTTTTGCAGTTGTGGGCAGTTGTGGGCGCTGTTCTCGCTTTGGCTTTGGTTCTCCGTTGCGCAGAATAGAGTCGTAAGATTCTACAAGATGGGCATGGTTTCAGGCTTCCATGTCTATTTGCACCAGGCCTGAGGCGCGCAGAGGAAGCAACAGCTAGCTGTGGCAAGTTGTGGTTGACCTTTGTTTAAGCCACCCTGACGAACATGCAACGTTAGGTCCCAGGAGCTTGTGTAGCACCATGATTTGTTGAATCGCACACAGTCACACGGGGTTGCACGCTTTCCAAGTCGAATCATGCGCACTTGGCAGTGAGCGGGTGTTTGCCAACCACAAGCCCCGTGCACGCAGCTGCCAGGTTTCATGGGAGGACGCCTGGTCTGACTTCCTTCACCTGGATTCAAAGGCGATTTGCCCGAGCTTGCGAAGAATCTACTGTGCAGCTTTGGATGCTGTTCGGACAATGTGTTGACCTTAGAGTTTGAGCTTCGCAAGCATGTAGAATTCCATGGGAGTTTCGGATGATTGTGCAATAGGCGCCACAATATGCATTCCCCATGCGGCCTTTGATCATGGAAAAAGCTCGCACTGGGGAGTTGCCGTGAATCGGCAGGCGCAACTCCATGGCTCGCGGCGCACGGGCATCGCTTGCGCTGACTCTGATGTCGGGGCCCGGCTTTTTCATGGGGTAGAGGATTTGATCAAGCAGCAGATTCTATGCCCTGTGTGGCTAACGTGTGGTATCGTATTGTTCCTAAGCATAGTACACAACAACCAGCCCTATATTACATTAGATACTGTCGGATGTTGCAACATGTGCCAGGGCATGCAGATTAGCAATCAAGTTGCTTGCGCGTTGCTTGGCTGCTCTTGCGTAGTTGTGTCTGTTTGGTTGCTCCCCAGTTGATGTTTAAGCCAAGCTAGTGCTGTGTGGGCATTTTTCACAACAGAAGCATGCAGCAGCTGGCCTCGTGCATTGTAAGCGTTTGCTATTGCAACCTGACAGCCTTGCCCACACTGCATGCATGTTCCGCATGCTGTTTGCTTGTACGTGTTTGTGTTGTATTATTTTGTGCTCGTGTGGTTTGGTGTTTGCCTGATTGGTGTGTGTGTGTGTCATAGAGTTTTTCCTAGGACACCCCCAAACACCACCCCCGCAAACGCACCAGCAAAAATGGTTTGGTTTAGACTTTCCCGGTGGCGCGGGGGGTGTTTGCGGGGGGTGGGGCGTCCTCTTCAGGGGGGTTGCAAGTATGGTGCAATAACAATGCAAACTCTATATTCGGCGGCTTTTTGAATGAGCTGGCATTGCAACTTTGTTGGTTTGCAACAATATGCCAGGAAATAGTATTTTTCGTGTGCAGTCTGTTGGATGTCTTTGGTCGGGGGCTCATATCTTCTTCGACCACTTGTTTCCGATCATTTGACTCGGTTTGCGAGAGTTAGGCAATTCCGATTCAAAGATGATGTATGTGCAAGTGTGTGTGTGTGGGCGCGTAGGCGTCTCGTGTGCATGCAGTAGGTAGCTGTAGGTGTGTACTCGTGTGTACTGTATTTAGGTGTTCTTGTGTGTTTGCAGTGCTGTGTGCACGGTGTGTGGGTGAGTGCGTGCGCACGGGTGTGTTTTTGTTTGTGTTTGTGCGTGTAGCCGCTGCCTTACTGGGGTCAATACATCATTCAAACCTCACGCGAGAACATCCTATCGCTAGCCCGCAAACTGGCAGGCACCCCAAACCGACCTGCAGCCGTGAATTGCCATAGGATCACATCCATATTGCTGCATTCGCTTTCGCGTCATGCAAACACGCTCGTGCGTCAGCAGCTGCCCAGGTGGATGTTGTCTCCTCCATGGCTTTGCCAAAGATTGCGGAGATGGTGAGGTGCGCCCTGGACGTATCTTGGAGGTTCCCGTACTTTGAAGGCCGGGTTAGTTAACCGTTAGTTTGTCATGAATCGATTCCCGCGCAGAATTCACCCATTGAAGCGGGCAACATATTTGCTTGCTGTGCGGCATAGATGCAACGGGAGCGCGGTTAGAAGGAGCAGCATGTCTACTTTGTCGCTTTGAAGAATTGTTGGGGTCTGAATGGGCACGATGGCTGAGACACTACTGAGTTACTGGGCTGTTTTGCTGTATGAAATCCATTGTTTTGAGCTTGACTTTTCTTGAAAACGGGCAGGCTTTAGCATTGATGCCTTCTCGGTCAAGCCGCCATTTGTGCTTGACAATCGCCCATTACTTTGCAAACACCGTTGTGGGAGCCCGCGTTTCAACGCAGGTGGACATAGTGCAGGTGCATTGAAGAGTTGCCTTGGTGTCGATGAATGTGTGTTAACGTGCTTTCATTCTTTGGATTGATGGGCAGTCAGTTGCTGTTTCTTCCCGCGTGTCCGGTTGGCATTGGCAGGACGCGGCAAGTACCACGCTTCCAGCTCTTGGAAGATGTTCGCCGGATAGCCAAGATTGCGCGCTGGTGCCTGAACTAAGCAGGTTGTCACCAAACAGCAGCGCAGCGGAATGTTTTGCTGGAGTCTTTTTCTAGGATGCCAAGATTTGCCAGTTTCTTCCATGGGTTAGTGTTCAGGCTAGGTTCAGGCCCGGCACCATTAAAAATCCCCAATATCGTTTTCAACATCAAACATCCTCTCAGCGTCACCAAGCTTTGGTTTAGGCTAGGTTCCAGGTTGGCTCAGGGTCGGCCCCGGGCGGGTTCCAGGCGTTCCAGGCCAGTGCTTGAGGTGGATGGTTGAGGTAGCCGGTTATGGTTCTTGGGGTTGGTCTAGGGCGGGTCTAGGGTGGGTTTAGGGCTGGTTCAGGGTGGGTTTAAAGTTGGCTTTGGTCCTGGTTGTTTAAGTGGGCTTAGGGTGGTTCATGGTGGGTGTAGGGTGGCTTAAGCATGGTTTCCGTTGTCATCTAAGAATTGACCCTAAACCTACCCCAAAGCACCCTAAACCCACCCCCACTTTTGTCCAGTGTCTAGACTGCCCGAAGCCCGCCCTTGACCCGCCCTCAACCGACCCTAAGCTTGCCGCAAACCTAGCTCAAACCCAGCCTAAACCTACCTGAAACCTACTTAAATACCGCCCTTTCGTGCGCGCCAGGCTGTGCCAGGGTTAGTCTAATGCCAGGGCTAGGCCAAGAAAATCACCTCAGCCGATGACAACTTGAGCCCTTCCCAGCTGATTTTGCCCTGAATGGCTTGCAGCCAGAGGTTAGTTGTAGAATTTTGTGCCTCAGGCTTACTAAGGCTGTCGCAATTACGCACCCTGGCGCGACCAAGGTTTTGTTTGAACCAGCTAAGCACTTAGAGTGCTATTTTCACAGTCTTATGCTTTTTTTTTTTTTTTTCCGGTTTGAGGTGTGATTGCCAATGTTCCGGTCCATTTGTCCTAGGCACTTCACCGGTGCCGGGCATACGGGAAAGCAACACCTGCAGTGAGGATGGGCAAAGGTTCCTCGAGTGCTGCTGCTCCACCAAAGTGGGCTGCAGGCGGGCGAGCTGTCGGAGGTCGCGAAGGTCTATTGAGGCAAAGGTCCATGAAGCATTGGCGCGGGTGAGGAATGCAGGGACGCCAGACTGCTGTCCCTGGTGTGATGTTGAGTGGATGCTGTCTGAAGCATGTCATTGAGTTGGACTTTCGTGATGAATGTTGAGGTCTGCCACCTCAAGCAGCAATCACAAGCAATTACAATCATCTCTTTCCGTGTATCTTGGTGTTCTCCCTTAGGGTGGCATTAGGTTGGTATGCGCGTCACCTGACTGCCAGCTGGACATCATCAGCATGGAGGGCCAACAGTCTCATGAGCGGGATGAGGCCATGATCACCTGCTCCACGACCTGTGCTATGGACATGCGGATGTGGTGGTCAAAACCGTTCTGGGATCCCATTTTGGTTGGCAAGTGAATTCGCCACCCATTCTAGAACCTATTTTAGTGGTTGGATTGGGATGTTCACTGGGGGTACGGGGTTTTGACCCATGGCCTGTAGCTTAGCGCCTTGGGGAGGCTTTGGCCTGATTTGCGGGTGTGGGACTTTGCGCACTTCCAGGTTTCCGGTTACTTGTCAACATGGAAGTTGAACCGCGGCTTGTCCTGGCCTTGTTGGTTGTCACAACTTCGCTTGCGGTAGTGTCAGCCAGGTGACCCACCTGTTGCTTGATGCGTGCTCGGTGGCACGTGACCTTGTTCTTTTGATCGGGCAGTGGGCGGCGGGCTGAGCGCCGCTTGCACAAAGCACCGGCATGTTGGAGCAATCATCTATGTTGCATGCGGTATTTCTCTAAGCCAGGTGAACATGTTGAAGCGCCACACTGTGGACGCCAGCCTGGCTATTCTGCAAGGGCAGTTTCTGCGATCTTCCAGTTGTTTTAAAGAGCTCCACTTCTCCAAGTGCGATGAACATCGCACGACTTGTTTTTTTTCCGCAGGGGCAACGGATGGTTTGCTTGCGTAACGTGCCTTGGTTTGCTTGATGGCGGCGCATGAGCTCGCGGCTGAGGCTCATGCGCATGGTGCGGTGATGCCCCCGAAGCAGGGCCGCAAGCTTAGGGGCGACAGGGTCCGGATTGACCAGCTTGGTTTGCCAGGGAAGCCACGCGTATTCCCATATGGCTGTGGCTCAAAACCAATGGGATCCCATTTTGGGGTAGGTGAATTCACCGCCCATGTTAGAGCCCATTTTAGTGGTTGGATTGGGTCCCGTGCACTGGGGGATAACCGGGATTTTCACCAAAGCCGGTTCCATTGGATCAGGATCCGGGGATCCGCGCTTCGAATTCGGTGGATATGCTGCAGTTCAAGGTTTCCCCAACACCTACACCTTCCGCATGATTACCTTCCACTACCTCATGATCCGTCCAGCCGGGTCTGCCACTCAGACAAGGGTGGGGCTCTCTGAATCTCTGGCCTGATTTTCCGAAACAGGTGCATCAATCCGGCGCTTCAAGGATCACAGCGTTTAACTTCATGGCTTCCAGCGTGAAACTCAAAGCTTTCACCCCTTGCCCCTGGCTTACAGGGCACTTGAAATCGGTGCCGCCAGGTCCCTTCTGCCAGTTCCTTAGTCCGCGAGGGCGAGGGGTGCCCTTGCAAAGTGGCTTGTGCTTTGTGAGCGAACGGGGCCGCGAAAGCCCATCTAAAGACCCCTGCCCTACCAATGCCAGGGCGACTAAGTTGGTTTTTGAGTCGAGATGCTGAAGGATGGGTCGATCGACTCGATTTTGGCTGACGACCCTTACAGCCGTCAGCTTGTTCCCCAGTGCTTTCACCTGCGAGGCCCGCCATGGACATCACTGGCCCGCGTTTGAGGCAGCATGCTAGGCCTGCACTAGTTTGAGCACGCGAGCGACCCCATGACATGATGCCGTAGCTGTCAATGCGAGGTTTGGGCGTGGGTCAAAATTACACCACAGGAATTGGACCGCGGCTAGTCCATGTTTCCATTTGCTAGGGTCCATTTTGGGGTTACCCTATTTTTGACCCACCGTTTCATGGGTGTTTGCTGCCTTGCCTTTGGCCAGGGAGCCCTGTCATTGTGCTTCAGCGAGCGCGCCGGAGCTCTTCAAGGAGTGGCTTCGATGCCCGGACTGAAGCAAGCCGGCTGGCACAGGCCGACGCGTCAGGTGAACCTTGTTTCTTTGTTTGCAACTTCCAGTTGGCCAACATGTCCACAAGGGTGTTTCTCAATTTGGGGCATCATTTCAGGTAGGTGGTTTTCTTTTGGTTTCCCAAAAAAAAGGCGAGCCCCCATATTTGGAGACATACCCACAAGAGTTTCTTGAAACGCTTGAAAGCGATTTTTTGTGCATTCTGTCTGCGGACGTTGGCTGCCTGGCTAAGGACATTTGGCGCACGCCAGGGGCCCGTTGGACGATTATGGCGGCCTTTTCATTGGACCACGACGACATGGGGCCGGCATAGAAAGTATATAATGAGTATATGCTATATTACGTAATATATGTAAATCCAGTAAATGCAAACATACATATAAATATATATATATATAGATTAGCAAGAACAAAGCAAAGACGCAGTGGCGCGGAGCAACACATTGAAGGTGTGTCCAGGTGGTTGTGATGTTTGCCAAGACCAGTGAAGAGTCGCTGTTGTTGCGACTCAAGTTACGGCTGGCATGAGCTTCCGGGCTGCGTGCCTTTGCGCAGCAACTCGTTCATAGCGATTCTCTGACAGGTAAGTGGCCACTGAGATTTTGGAAATGTGACAAGTAGGGGAACCCTAAAATGGTGGTTCCTTTTGGTTTCCCTTTGAAACCGCCCCAAAAGGGTACCCTCACCCATTTGCCGGCTTGCGTGTGTCCAGCTTGAACGGCTGATCGCCTCAGCACGAAATAGCATCACAACTTCATACCATGCCATGAGCGCCCACCCGAGCAGTTTTGCCCGCCCAAATTTTCATGCGCAGAACAAGTGCTCGCCAATAAGAGCAGTGCCTCAACGCCAGCACTCGACAAATCGCTGGGCGTTTGCCCTATTTCGTCGCCAAAAAGGAAACCGCCATGGCCCGGCTGCTGCTGTTGCTCCCCCTGGCCGCTGCGCTGCAGCAGCTGAATGACGAGACCTTCGAGCACCAGACGCAGGCGGCCTTACACAAGAGCCATTCTCTGGGTTTGATACAGGGCTCCTTAAAAGATACATTTTGCCCATTTGAAACCTTTTTGTTTCCACCAAAATAAAGGGAAACCTCCATTTACAAGGCAATGTTCAGGTGTATAATGTAAGGATCCCTGTATTGGACGGACCATGTTCGGACCTGGGGAGAGGAACGGGCTGGGCCAGGCCGCAACGGGCATGACCACCGGCAGCTGGTTTGTGGCCTTCGGCGCCAAGGGCTGTGAAGCCTGCGAAACGGCACTGGAAGCTTTGGAGAGTGCCGAGGAGGACGGCCGCGCCGAGTGTCACGAGTCCTTGCACAGGAACCGACTGCATGTCGAGAACGCCAGGCTGTATTGGTTTTGCATGTGTGGTGGGACAGACAGCTTCTTATTCCCAGCCATCCAGCAGGATTTATAGATCCATTGATACAAGACACGCGCAGCTTGAATGACTCATGTTTTTTGTTTTACAAGCGTAAGTATGCCGGCAAGAGTTTGAATTAAACATTGTAAACTCAGCTGGGGATCCCTCATGTTGGCATGTTGGTGGTCAAGGTTTGGATGTATGGGGCCCCTTCAGAGTCAAGGGCAAGCACCTTGAAACGTCGCCTGGTTCTTAGCTATTCAGGAGCTGCGGGAGAGCTACGTGATCCCTGCCCACGTGGCAAAAGAGGAGGGCTCGTCAATTTGGGCGCGATCAACACTGCCAGTTTTCTGGAGGGTGCCGTTTTGTTTTTTTTACACCTCGGTTGTCCCCCACTTCATGCATGGAGCAGTGCTACATGATCTTGCCAGCAAGGGAGCAATGTCGCACCGTTAGCTGTTTCGTCACCTGCCACTGGCTCCGACCCAAGCCAAGGGGGCGAACGCAAGCTGCTTGGATGTTTGTTCAGACCGGCAACTCAGAAGTGAACAGATACCACAATGGCATTTGTGTCAAGCGATGCAATGCTGAAATGAGCAATCGAAGGCGTGGGATCCGGTCGCAGGACAGCAATGAGCTTTGGAAGCGGTTCAGCATCAAGGAGGCTCATTTCGTCTCATGATGTGTTTTGTGAGCTGGTGCCCTTTTTCAGGCTTTTGTTTGCGGCTTGCCAAGTGCACTGAGGGCGCGGCGCTTTGAGGGGGGGGGGTGAAAAGCAAGTCCAGATAGAACGGACTCAAAAGAAAAGGTTCGGCCCCAAAAGCAAAACAGCCTACTGAAAAGGAGACCAGACTCAGATAGACTCAGCAAAGACAACTATTCTTGGGGTACCGTTATCGCTGAGAACTGCCAACACAAACGGTTGGAGAAGTTTCCGCTGGATTGTGGAACGTTGTTATGCCTTGACGTGTGCAGCATGTGCCATGAGTTGGTGCATGTTCAGCCCCGTGCTTTTGGACAGCACGTCATGTTCTGCGGATTCTGCGGGGTGGGCCTTGTGTTTTGCAGAGTTTGTGGCCATGGAATGTACACAGCGAGCCCATAGCATCGCTTGCGTTGCCTCGAGTGAAAATGACAAATAGGGTGGAGCATTTTGGTTTTCCTTTTATTTCTTGGATTCACTTGAAATTAAACCCGCTGACCAGAGAGACATACGTATCTCGACCCCCAAAACCACGCCTTTTGACCCAAAACCGGAGGTGCCGTCGGTGCTTCTCTTTGCCAAGCATCGGCTTCATCGCTATGAAGGGCCTTGGGAGGCCAGCGAAATTCTGACAATCGGCGGTTTTCTTGTTGGTTAGGCAGGGAATGCGAAATGGAATAACCCCAAGAAAAAGTCTCCCTGGTTTGACTGGTTTGGTTTCCTTATTTCGGGAATTGGGATCGAACCGGAAGGTCATCCGCTTTTGAGCACCAGCAAGCTTTGGGTTTTCTTTGGCTGGTGGAAGCCAGCCGTTAGACAGCTGGGGAGGGGAGCTACCAGGAGTGCAAGGACATGGTAGATAACCACCCTTCATGCGGGCTTTGTTATGTTTGTTCTAGCTTCCCAGCACTCCGAGTGCGAGTGCGTTCAAGCGGTGCCGCTGTGTTTGTGCACTGCTTTCTTCATGCGGTTCTCCAACCCTCCTTCCTAGCAACAGCCCTCGGCAAGTCCCTAAGGGTCTTGTTTGGAAAGATGAGGGGTGAGGGGCAGGGAACGGGAGGGGGTTGGGGTGAGATAGTTGGAGCGCACGTTTTATGCCACACATAGGTTTATCACTTGTTTGCGACCCTGCATGTAGCTCCCACATGTTTGGTCAGCACATATCAAGTAGGCTCAAGTAGGCTGGTGGCCAAGGCTGTCGCGAAGTGCTGGCATCCTGTTGTTCACCCCTCCATGGCGTTGGTTTTTCACATGTTGTCACCAGTGGGGTGATCCCTTAGAACGCACGCATGCTTCATGTCAACGCATTGCCGATTCCATGCCTATGCAGCCACATGTGCAAGCGGGTTGCTGGTTTTCAGCAGGGATTGAGAGATGGAAGGACTTCAAGAAAAACCAAAAAAAAAAGTCCCATCCACCAGGTGGTTTTTCCTTTCGGGTATCCGACCACCGGTGCATTCCCAGACTAGTTCCCGGATCCGGGGCCATGGCCTCCGCGTTCCCAGGCGCAGAGTCTGGTGGCTTTCGCGCGGCTGGTGTTGGACGGGGAACGCATGGGGGAGCCCATCCCGGCAGAGCCCAGCCTCATCGACAGGCGCTGAGGGGTTCTGATCCAAGCCGTGGATCCATGGCTTTTCTTCGCGCCAGCTGCACATAAAACGAAGGGCGGGCTTGGTGTACCAATGTTTCGGGGACATGTCACAGATGGGACCGCTGGCGGGCTTGGTGTACCAATGTTTCGGGCACATATCACAGATGGGAGTGTACCAATGTTTCGGGGACATGTCACAGATGGGACCGCTGGCGGGCTTGGTGTACCAATGTTTCGGGCACATATCACAGATGGGAGTGTACCAATGTTTCGGGGACATGTCACAGATGGGACCGCTGGCGGGCTTGGTGTACCAATGTTTCGGGCACATATCACAGATGGGAGTGTACCAATGTTTCGGGGACATGTCACAGATGGGACCGCTGGCGGGCTTGGTGTACCAATGTTTCGGGGACATGTCACAGATGGGACCGCTGGCGGGCTTGGTGTACCAATGTTTCGGGCACATATCACAGATGGGAGTGTACCAATGGGGACATGTCACAGATGGGACCGCTGGCGTGTACCAATGTTTCGGGCACATATCACAGATGGGACCGCTGGCGGGCTTGGTGTACCAATGTTTCGGGCACATATCACAGATGGAGTGTACCAATGTTTCGGGACATATCACAGATGGGACCGCGCGGGCCTGGGTGTACCAATGTTTTTCTGGGCACATATCACAGATGGGAGTGTAACCAATGTTTCGGGGACATGTCACAGATGGACCAGGCGCGGCTTGGTGTACCAATGTTTCGGGCACATATCACAGATGGGAGTGTACCAATGTTTCGGGGACATGTCACAGATGGGACCGCTGGCGGGCTTGGTGTACCAATGTTTCGGGCACATATCACAGATGGGAGTGTACCAATGTTTCGGGGACATGTCACAGATGGGACAGATGGGACACGCAGATGGACCGGCAGGCGGCTTGGTGTACCAATGTTTCGGGCACATTAACACATTTATCACAGATGGACCATGGCGGGCTTGGTGTACCAATGTTTCGGGCACATATCACATTATCACAGATGGACCAATGGCGGGCTTGGTGTACCAATGTTTCGGGCACATATCACAGATAGACCAATGGCGGGCTTGGTGTACCAATGTTTCGGGCACATATCACAGATGGACCACTGGCGGGCTTGGTGTAGCAATGTTTCGGGCACATATCACATTATCACAGATGGACCAATGGGGGGCTTGGTGTACCAATGTTTCGGGCACATATCACATTATCACAGATGGACCAATGGCGGGCTTGGTGTACCAATGTTTCGCGCACATATCACAGATAGACCAATGGCGGGCTTGGTGTACCAATGTTTCGGGCACATATCACATTATCACAGATGGACCACTGGCGGGCTTGGTGTAGCAATGTTTCGGGCACATATCACATTATCACAGATGGACCAATGGGGGGCTTGGTGTACCAATGTTTCGGGCACATATCACATTATCACAGATGGACCAATGGCGGGCTTGGTGTACCAATGTTTCGCGCACATATCACAGATAGACCAATGGCGGGCTTGGTGTACCAATGTTTCGGGCACATATCACATTATCACAGATGGACCACTGGCGGGCTTGGTGTAGCAATGTTTCGGGCACATATCACATTATCACAGATGGACCAATGGCGGGCTTGGTGTACCAATGTTTCGGGCACATATCACAGATGGGACCAATGGTGGCTTGGTGTAGCAATGTTTCGGGCACATATCACAGATGGGACCACTGGTGGGCTTGGTGTACCAATGTTTCGGGCACATATCACAGATCGGGACCACAGATGGTGGCGGGCTTGGTGTACCAATGTTTCGGGCACATATCACAGATGGGACCAATGGTGGGCTTGGTGTACCGATGTTTCGGGCACATATCACAGATGGGACCACTGGTGTGCTTGGTGTACCAATGTTTCGGGCACATATCACAGATGGGACCACTGGTGGGCTTGGTGTACCAATGTTTCGGGCACATATCACAGATGAAAACCAACGGTGGGCTTGGTGTACCAATGTTTCGGGCACATATCACAGATGGGACCACTGGTGGGCTTGGTGTACCAATGTTTCGGGCACATATCACAGATGGACCACTGGTGGGCTTGGTGTACCAATGTTTCGGGCACATATCACAGATGGACCAATGGCGGGCTTGGTGTACCAATGTTTCGGGCACATATCACAGATGGGACCAATGGTGGGCTTGGTGTACCGATGTTTCGGGCACATATCACAGATGGGACCACTGGTGTGCTTGGTGTACCAATGTTTCGGGCACATATCACAGATGGGACCACTGGTGGGCTTGGTGTACCAATGTTTCGGGCACATATCACAGATGGGACCACTGGTGGGCTTGGTGTACCAATGTTTCGGGCACATATCACAGATGGGACCACTGGTGGGCTTGGTGTACCAATGTTTCGGGCACATATCACAGATGGGACCAATGGTGGGCTTGGTGTACCAATGTTTCGGGCACATATCACAGATGGACCAATGGTGGGCTTGGTGTACCAATGTTTCGGGCACATATCACAGATGGGACCACTGGTGGGCTTGGTGTACCAATGTTTCGGGCACATATCACAGATGGGACCACTTGGGTGGCTTGGTATACCAATGTTTCGGGCACATATTACAGATGGGACCACTGGTGGGCTTGGTGTACCAATGTTTCGGGCACATATCACAGATGGGACCACTGGTGGGCTTGGTGTACCAATGTTTCGGGCACATATCACAGATGGGACCAATGGTGGGCTTGGTGTACCAATGTTTCGGGCTTGATGTGACTTAGGGCGGGCGCCTAGTATCACAGATGGACCACTGGTGGGCTTGGTGTACCAATGTTTTGGGCACATATCACAAATGCAATGTTTCGGGCACATATCACAGATGGACCACTGGCGGGCTTGATGCACCAATGTTTTGGGCACATATCACAGATGGACCAATGGTAGGCGTGGTGTACCAATGTTTCGGGCACATATCACAGATGGACCAATGTTCTTGGTGTACCATTGTTTCGGGCACATATCACAGATGGACCAATGGTGGGCTTGGTGTACCAATGTTTCGGGCACATATCACAGATGGACCAATGACGGTGGGCTTGGTGTACCAATGTTTCGGGCACATATCACCAATGGTGGGCTTGGTGTACCAATGTTTCGGGCACATATCACAGATGGACCAATGGTGGGCTTGGTGTACCAATGTTTCGGGCACACCGGGCACATATTACAGATGGACCAATGACGGTGGGCTTGGTGTACCAATGTTTCTGCACATATCACAGAAGGACCATTGGTGGGCTTGGTGTACCAGTGTTTCGGGCACACATCACAGATGGACCAATGGTGGGCTTGGTGTACCAATGTTTCGGGCACATATCACAGATGGACCAATGGTGGGCTTGGTGTACTAATGTTTCGGGCACATATCACAGATGGACCAATGGTGGGCTTGGTGTACCAATGTTTCGGGCACATATCACAGATGGACCAATGGTGGGCTTGGTGTACCAATGTTTCGGGCACATATCACAGATGGACCAATGGCGGGCTTGGTGTACCAATGTGTCGGGCACATTTCACAGATGGACCAATGTTCTTGGTGTACCAATGTTTCGGGCACATATCACAGATTCACCAATGGTGGGCTTGGTGTACCAAAGTTTCCGGCACATATCACAGATGGGACCACTGGTGGGCTTGTTGTACCAATGTTTCGGGCACACATCACAGATGGACCAATGGTGGGCTTGGTGTACCAATGTTTCGGGCACATATCACAGATGGACCAATGGTGGGCTTGGTGTATCTTGGTGTACCAATGTTTCGGGCACATATCACAGATGGACCAATGGTGGGCTTGGTGTACCAATGTTTCGGGCACATATCACAGATGGACCAATGGTGAACTTGGTGTACCAATGTTTCGGGCACATATCACAGATGGACCAATCGTGGGCTTGGTGTACCGATGTTTCGGGCACATATCACAGATGGACCAATGGTGGGCTTGGTGTACTATATAATGTTTCGGGCACATATCAGAGATGGACCAATGGTGGGCTTGGTGTACCAATGTTTCGGGCACATATCACAGATGGACCAATGGTGGGCTTGGTGTACCAATGTTTCGGGCACATATCACAGATGGACCAATGGTGGGCTTATCCAATGTTTCGGGCAAATGGCGGGCTTGGTGTACCAATGTTTCGGGCACATATCACAGATGGGCCACTGGTGGGCTTGGTGTACCAATGTTTCGCGCACATATCGCAGATGGACCAATGGTGGGCCTGGTGTACCAATGTTTCGCGCACATATCACAGATGGACCAATGGTGGGCTTGGTGTATCTTGGTGTACCAATGTTTCGGGCACGTATCACAGATGGACCAATGGTGGGCTTGGTGTACCAATGTTTCGGGCACAAATCTCAGATGGACCAACGGTGGGCTTGGTGTACCAATGTTTCGGGCACATATCACAGATGGACCAATGGGGGGCTTGGTGTACCAATGTTTCGGGCACATATCACACATGGACCACTGGTGGGCTTGGTGTACCAATGTTTCGGGCACATATCACGGATGGACCAAAATTTCGGGCACATGTCACAGATGAACCAATGGTGGGCTTGGTGTACCAATGTTTCGGGCACATATCACAGATGGACCAATGGTGGGCTTGGTGTACCAATGTTTCGGGCACATATCACAGATGGACCAATGGTGAACTTGGTGTATGTTTCGGGCACATATGATGGACCAATGGTGGGCTTGGTGTACCGATGTTTTGGGCACATATCACAGATGGACCAATGGTGGGCTTGGTGTACCAATGTTTTGGGCACATATCACAGATGGACCAATGGTGGGCTTGGTGTACCAATGTTTCGGGCACATATCACAGATGGACCAATGGTGGGCTTGGTGTACCAATGTACCAATGTTTCGGGCACATATCACAGATGGACCAATGGTGGGCTTGGTGTACCAATGTTTCGGGCACATATCACAGATGGACCAATGGTGGGCTTGGTGTACCAATGTTTCGGGCACATATCACAGATGGACCAATGGTGGGCTTATCCAATGTTTCGGGCAAATGGTGGGCTTGGTGTACCAATGTTTCGCGCACATATCACAGATGGACCAATGGTGGGCTTGGTGTATTTTGGTGTACCAATGTTTCGGGCACATATCACAGATGGACCAATGGCGGGCTTGGTGTACCCATGTTTCGGGCACAAATCTCAGATGGACCAACGGTGGGCTTGGTGTACCAATGTTTCGGGCACATATCACAGATGGACCCATGGTGGGCTTGGTATACCAATGTTTCGGGCACATATCACAGATGGACCAATGGTGGGCTTGGTGTACCAATGTTTCGGGCACATATCACGGATGGACCAAAATTTCGGGCACATATCACAGATGGACCAATGGTGGGCTTGGTGTACCAATGTTTCGGGCACATATCACAGATGGACCAATGGTGGGCTTGGTGTGCCAATGTTTCGGGCACATATCACAGATGGGACCACTGGTGGGCTTGGTGTACCAATGTTTCGGGCACATATCACAGATGGACCAATGGTGGGCTTGGTGTACCAATGTTTCGGGCACATATCACAGATGGACCAATGGTGAGCTTGGTGTACCAATGTTTCGGGCACGTATCACAGATGGACCAATGGTGGGCTTGGTGTACCAATGTTTCGCGCACATATCGCAGTGGACCAATGGTGGGCTTGGTGTACCAATGTTTTGGGCACATATCACAGATGGACCAATGGTGGGCTTGGTGTACCAATGTTTCGGCCACGTATCACAGATGGACCAATGGTGGGCTTGGTGTACCAATGTTTCGGGCACATATCACAGATGGACCAATGGTGGGCTTGGTGTACCAATGTTTCGGGCACATATCACAGATGGACCAATGGTGGGCTTGGTGTACCAATGTTTCGGGCACATATCACAGATGGACCAATGGTGGGCTTGGTGTACTAATGTTTCGGGCACATCACAGATGGACCAATGGTGGGCCAATGTTTCGGGCACATATCACACCATGTTGTACCAATGTTTCGGGCACATATCACAGATGGACCAATGGTGGGCTTGGTGTACCAATGTTTCGGGCACATATCACAGATGGACCAATGGTGGGCTTGGTGTACCAATGTTTCGGGCACATATCACAGATGGACCAATGGTGGGCTTGGTGTACCAATGTTTCGGGCACATATCACAGATGGACCAATGGTGGGCTTGGTGTACCAATGTTTCGGGCACATATCACAGATGGACCAATGGTGAGCTTGGTGTACTAATGTTTCGGGCACATATCATAGATGGACCAATGGTGGGCTTGCTTGGTTTTTGCAGAAACCATCAGAACAAGTCACAGTCCTCATGCTGATTGTGGGAAACTCTAGCTATGTTCCACTCAAATGTTCGGTGTTGTGACAATTTTGCCCATACCTTTACAATGTATGTGCAAAGGCTTCTTGGCCACCAGCTTTAGGAAAACTTAGTGTAGCCGGATAAAACATCCGTACCCCGAGTTGTGTCAAGCAACTTTTAAACGTTGCCACACCCTTGTGGGCCAAAGGCATGGTGATAGCAGGCCCATCCATATGAAGTTGCCTGTTGGCAACTTGTTGGCGTGTTCTTTGCTTCAAATAGCCCTTTGTTCAAGGTTTAAGGCGGCAGCAAAACCGCCTTTGAGTGAGCCTTCAAGCGTCACCAGGAGCCCCATTGGCAAACAGGTAAAATTTGAGCCTCAGAAAGGAACAAGGGCGGACCCGGCAACCTCATTGCAAGCCTGGGAGCGGGGGTTGGGTCCTAGCACACCGCTTGTAGTCTAGGCTCGGATGCAGGGTTCCATTTTGCAGCCACTTTTGTCACGTGACACTTTTGCAACTTACGTGGGTTGTGGCTGCCTTTGCTCGCTCTTGTATTCAGGGAAGCCCCTGCAGCATGTTGGCAAAAGTCGGACTGGTGCAGATGAACAGTAATTTGCTAATTTTCAACGCCGGTGCAGCCCTATCGACGATGCGCAGGCTGTGGCAGCGCTTCATGGGAGGAGGTGAGCTTTAAATACACTGCTCTTAGGTGCTTGTTCCATTATCCGGCCATTCCCGAAACGCTCAATGGACAAATGCTGCACTTGTTCCGCCCAGTGTTGGCAGCAACCGACAGTTGCAAGACTTCCTTCCTTGATGGCATGTGGGCAAGAAGCCGCACCATTTGTCCCGAAGAGGCGCAATGCAGAGGTACGCTGATGTGCGTTTTTCTGGCCTGGAAAGAATGTGCTGTTTAAGTCTGCCGGGTTATGAGATGCGTACACTTTCACACAGTAAATCATGCACGCAAACAGCTGCTGTTGTCAAGTTTTTGGCTCAACCGCCTGCAGCTGCCTTCCGCCGCACACACACACACACCCACAAGGACAAGGATAGTTGGATCTCTGCTTTTTGACTTTTCTTGTGCATGAGGCTTGTTTAGCATCTCCCGTGGTTCACGCTTCATTTGGAAGGTTATTAGGGCCACTTGCGACGCTTGAGCATATTTCCCCGCGGCCTCCAAGCCAGCCGCCAACAAGCAAGGCGATGCTGAACCTGTGGGCCTGGAAGATGCGCGATTGCAGTCACCAGGTGAATGTTTGAACTTGTCGAGAGATACGACGTCTACCCCGTAAATTCTCCACCTATTCTCTAAACCGGAGGTTCGTGAGTTGCACTCAGCTACTGTGGCCATGACACGCTCGAAGCTTCAGTGCATCCGGCTGCATAGCTACGCAGTGAAGGGAAACGTCAATTGCGATGCATGCCCACATGTCTACAGGTGCTGGGAAGCCTGAGGGATGGCAACCTGGAAACAGAAGGAAGGCATGGAAGGCAAAGGTTTGCGATTTTGATGGGAGCTGCATGCCAATTGGGAGCCCCTGGCTCTCCAGCGGGCAGACGTTTTTATTTTTTATTTTTTATTATCCCGTGTGAGGCCCATCCGTCATCCGCCCCGCGGGGACCCGCAGCAGTTTTCTGGTTCCACGTTTACCCTTGATGTCAACCTTGCCCGTGATGGCAAGCCGCCAGAACCAAGCCGCTAGCTTGCACTCAGCTTGGCGGCTGGCACATCTTGGTTCGATTTGCTTGATGGGGTCACTTGATTGCTTCGATTTGCTTGGCAGATCTCTTAGAAGTCATGCCTTGATTTAGAACCCAATTGCTACTGTGTCATCGAGCTCAGGTCGGTCTCAGAATGGCGGCCTTTGGCGCAGCGGCCGTATTTGCGGCCTCCCTGTTGCCCCGTACAGGAGCTGCCTCCTCGCAAAAAGACAATTTTCTTCGAGCAAAGCAATTGGGATAACCCCGAGAATGTTTCCGGTTGCACCCCAAATGAGTTTGCCAACGTGAGATGTGAAAGCAATGATCAGCCACTGCATTTCACCAACTCTTCGCATCTGGATCCGGTGGCAACTGGGATGTCTACCACTGGGATGTTACTCAGGGGCAGCCCAAGAATGGAGAACACAAGGAGGGACATGTTTTAGCTGGAGGATCCATTCGCAGCCCGTCCCGGACTTTTGCTCTCCGATACATGGCTCCCACGTCCAGGAGCCTTTGTGACGTTGCCGCCGGTGTCTCGCTCAGGGCCGCGGCCGTCTCAGTGCCTCGGGCTTTTGGAAGGGCCGTATTTTGAGCAGCGGGTTGACCACTGGGTTTTATGGGCCCGGAGAAAAAACCAAGCCGGTGGACCACTGCACTGTTGGTGTTTGACCTGTCCGACTTGCCAGGAACGAGTTCCTTCTGGGAATGCTTGAATGCATTAGTTACCCTCCCATCGGTCAACATGGGCCACGTTTATTCGTGGGAAGGTACTATTAGTTGAATATGCCACAGATGAATCAGATGCTGTTTGCCTGAGTGGATGGTGATGGGTTGCAAACAGTGCGCTAATTCGAGAATCACAGAGCGCTTGACGCTTTGTACAACGCACTGCCGATGTTACGGGTGGAGCTGAGGAGTGCTCATACGTCCACATCATCTTCCGCTGATGGCCTGTTTTCAGCCACTGCTGCCACGGCCGCGCACCTTGGCACTGAGCATACCGTTGTGTACTGGATATATATAGACAAGACTCAGACTGTCACATGGCCGTGGGTCAACACCAATGGTACCATTTTGGGGTAGGTGAATTCAGCACCCATTTTAGATTGGGATGTTCACTGGGGGTACGGGGTTTTGACCCATAGCCACATTCAAGCATTATGCAGCATTAGGACTCACTCAGGAAGTGAGCCCACCGACCTTGCTCTGTAAAGCCTTTTGTTTCGCAACCTGTCCGGTCTAGCAACAACGGCTAAACGTTATCTTGGTTCCAACAGTTAGTCACTCCAATCCTGTCCACGCGTCAGATGCATGTATTTTTACATGCTTAGATATTGGCAGGTATCAGCTCCAGGCAATCCTGGTCTTTCTGAACTCGTCCTTTCCCCCTAAGAGGCCCACCCCCGATTAAACCTCCCCCTGGGAAACAGCTTTTTAGTGCTTGGGCTCCCCAGTTCCAGGTTTGGGGTGTTCCAGGTGAGGACGGAGTCAGACAGGCAAGAAAAGGGTCCACTAGGTACTGCACCCCTTTCCGGGCCCCAAAAGTTCACGCATGCTTTCATTCTGGATTCTAAGTACGGACGTTTAAGAAATCTACTCTTTGCCTTTGAAAGGGGTGCTTGGTGACTGATGGCAGGGGTCTCCCAATAAGACTGGAAGAGGGGTCGGTTTAAGATGTTTTTTGCATCCGAATTGTTTATTCCCCCCCAGGGACCTTTCTTCCACTTCCCCCCAATTGGCGGTTTGGATTGGTGAAGGGGAGGTTTCCCGTTTACCCTCTGGGGTTCAAATCCCCAAGTGAGAGTGGTGATTTATTGCTGGGGGGAACATATTTTCAAGCGGATGCCGGCCTGGAATCCCATGCATGTGATCCAGCCTGAGGTGTGCAGCCCTTGTTGCTGCCAGGGTGGGTTTCGCTGCAGCTGTGCCAGCTGCGCTCTCAGGGCCAGGCTGTTCATCGCATGTGCGTTCCGAGCTGTTTGGAATGCTATTGCCTTGGATGTGTACCTCAGTGACTTTTCGGGAGACTATGAGGGTTTTCGGCCAACCGGCCAAAGTTGAGCCTGTTGGGCATGCAATAGAAATGATGCTGTGACTGTCCCACAAGAGCAGCCAAAAGGAAAACACCGTTTGATTACCTCCCGAAACAATCTGAATATATCCTGGGATTTCAGCTTTGGCCTGCATTCTTCGTTAGTTGCTGAAATGTGGCCTGATCAGAATCAGAAAGGTTCGAACAGCAATCTGGCGGGCACATTCGCCGTGTTAACGCCTTGCACTACAGCAGTTCATTCTTTGGGTAGCCAGCGCACGGGCAAATAGGATTGAGACCGCACTAGGATGTCAGAGTCGTTCCACCCATTCGCGACATTTCACGGATATCTAGTCTGACACTCATATTTGGGAGAATCAAGTGCGAAGCCTTCAATTTGTGTCTCAAGCAATTGGATCCACGCGCTTCAGTCCCTTCCGGCGAAAGAAACGAGTGAGCTCCTGGGCTGGTCGTTAGTACCCCTTACACACAATACCCGTTGTTTTTTTTATATATATTTTTTTTTAAGGGTATCATGTCGACCCTCGACTAAGAAAGGAGGTATTTACCATACAAACCCAGGTTCTTCAAAAAAATACCCCAGAAAAAATGGGCATCTGGAGTAGGGGCATTTGGGATTGCTGAGGTTCGGGGCGCACGCCCCAGGGCACAGAAGGTTCAATGCGCCGCGGGCGCATGGAGCGTTGGCTCCGCGGGCGGCGGCCTGGCCTTTGGGCCTTTGGGTTGGTGGTGTGGTTGGTGCTGTGGGCCGCGTGCTTCTGGGGTTTTCTCAAAGAAATGTTGACCCAGGAGTCATAAACCCGTCCCATTATGAGGGGGGTGTTCCAATCCAAAAGTGATGAATTCCTACTAAAAGGGGACACCCCCCTATTAATAAACAGGGGTGTATTAATCCGGGGTTAACATTAGTGATGTCCTAAGATCCTAAGATGTATGGTTTCCTTCCAGTGTTCCCTTTTTCATCAACCAAAAGGGGCTTCATTCTGAGAAACACGGACATGCATGCACATGGAAAATAAGTAAGAGAGGCATGCCCACACATTCATTGCTCAAGATTGCACCTGTCGATGATTGGGTCTTGGGAACCGTGCGGCATCTTCAGTGCAGACAATGGTGCTTCTATGATGGGAGGGCTTATTCACATTGCTGTCCTGCTATGATTTACAACTATTTGTGTGGGTCATATCATGTAGCGGGTTTGTGTATGCTGTATGTTTGCAGGAGAAGGCCTTTTTGTCCAATCCTTGGACAGAGCATGCAGAGAGATATTGATACTCTTCACATCCAGTGATTTTCCTTTCCCGTCATTTTTCTCTGCATGAGCATTCTGCAACACTGACGGGGACCAATCCAGCTAGCAGCATCCGGCGTTCATCTCTTGGACCAGCTTTGTATGCAGCTTCCATGCCAATTCGTGACATGCAGCAACACTGAAGACAGACAGGTGTGATGGCATCCGATGCAAATGACAGTCACCCCTTCCATGTTAGCATCCTTGCCCGATTCCATAGTGTCCCATACTAGTACAACACAGCCTGAACAATGACAACTTGGAATGTAAACGGTACAAGGCGCTGACACAAATGTAGTCAGGATACTTGAGGCATGCTTCGTGTGGATTTCACTGCATTTACAACAAACAGACAGGTATCTTCCATTTTTAGCCAGGAATCCGCAAGCCCGCACTTTCCAAACGCCTTCCATACAGGCTTGCAATGCCACTGCTCCATCAGATTCTTCCAACTTTCCGTGTTTATCATACTCATGCGATCGAACGTCTTCCCATTGTACTGGACATATGCGCAGACATATCCAATTGTGTGGACTGTATTGGATGTACAGTTGAGTGAGAGTAGAATGCACAATTTCCCTATTTGCATTGAGTCAGTCCCTTGCCTTTAAAGAGAATCGTGCCATGAACCGTCGCCCTGGTGTCTCTTAAGAAAAACGGGACACCTTGCAAGCTGCCGCTGGGAACTTCACACCTCAGGTTTCCATTCGGGTTCGTGGGCTGCATCTTGTTTCTTTTGGTGCACCTTCTCCATGGCTTTGGATGGCTTTGGATGGCTTTGGGGTTTTGGGGTTTTCGGGCTTTGGTTGGCTTTGGTTCGAGGAATCACCTCCAGCAGCTCCTCTTTCCTGGGCTCCTCCATGGCCGGTGCAGTGACTGGGCGCGGCTCGAACCCGCTCGAGCGAGCCGAAGGAACTGGACCCCGTATGAACCAACCCCGGTTTAGTAGGGGATGGTGTCCCCTGGGCTTAGTGGGGAAGCATTACTTTTGGAGGGGAACACCCCCTATGAATAAACAGGGGTTTATGAATACGGGGTCAACGTTACACTGAAGTGTGTGTTTGTTTGGGACCCCCCTTTGGTGGTCTGAAAACGGAAGCCAGAGGAGAATAAAGCCTTTGGGAGGTTCCCCTGTGAGACAAACGCGGATGGCGCACTATTGATGCTGGTTCCCGGAATTCGACCGAGCTGTGGCTTAGCGTCAGCTTTGGACCCGGGACCTGAATGGAGCTGATTGTCCATTGCAGCTTAGCTACTGGGAGGAGGTGGAATGCTCGGGAGCTGAGTGCGTGAAGGATGGCAGGCATTCTCATTCAAAGGGCAGAAGGACAACGGCGTGAGTAACATTGCTGTTAGGCTTGCGCCGTATCAGAGCGATGCAAAATTTATTGGAAGGTGTTTGCATTTTCTCTCCACGTGACGGCAGCTGGGCACTGTGTTTGACCAGCACCAGCTGCCAGATGCCATTCGCGACATTCAAAGCGGAATACACCGTACTTTCTGCTGCTGCAAGTCAGCTGGACCTTGACTCTGGGCAAATCAGGTGGAATACAAGGTATGTCGAGCAACCTCTTGTTGACTTGCTGCAAGTGTTCTCGGTGCATTTGTTTGTGTTTTGCCCGATGGCGGGCTCGATTGCATTCGATGGAGATGTAGTAAACTCTTGGTATACCCCTTTTGTTTGCCGCATGTGAGCTGAGTGACGGAGCCTTGGCAGGCCTGTGGCCTCCCCGAACAGATCAGGCTCAGCGCTCTCGTCTATGTCAATGATGCTTGGCTTTTGCTGGTTGCAATGGCGCTGGCTTATGCCTGTAGCATGCCTGTAGGCCCCCGTGTGAGATTGCATGTTCTCCATACTGACCAGAAAGCAGGGCGTTTGGCAAATTTGGCGGTTGATTGGACGCTCTTTTCATTTCGTGTGTCTTGGGCTGCATTTTGTCGGAGAGTAATTCGCTTGTTCCATGCACACGGCCTGTGGGCAGAGCGGGCCGTGTTTGTGAGCATAAGCTGGCAGGATGCCACGGGGGTTCTGAGTCGCCCGAGGATGTTTGAGCGCTTCAACGAGAAAGCAATCAAAGCAGTGATGATGGCACAGGAGGAGCATTGATAGTCCAGACAGCAGACTTAGCCTTGGTACCCTCCCTCCAATTAACATGGAACCTGACAGGGGTCCCGGAAGACCATTTAGCTTTTTTAAGGCGACTCTGTCAGGTTCCACGTTAATTGATGGGAATTTATTTTACCATGCTTTAGGCATGTGTTTTGAATCTTGACCATGTGCCGGCAATTCAAGATGCGGTGCGGCTGCATGGAATTGCGAGTTGTTCTTGGCTGGAATGGCG
Source organism: Effrenium voratum (assembly GCA_963377175.1). Taxonomy (NCBI): domain Eukaryota; class Dinophyceae; order Suessiales; family Symbiodiniaceae; genus Effrenium; species Effrenium voratum. The sequence goes on from CAUJNA010003328.1 coordinate 600,886, forward strand.
TGCCAAGAGTTGACCAATCCAACCACCAATTGTGCGAAAGCTGAATGTGAGCATGTGCAGTGTCCAGAAATTGTTTTGTTGTGTCTGGCTTGTGTTGCTGAATGGCTGCTGCTTGCGGTTGCAAGAGAAGCAAAGGCTCTGCACAGGCCAGTAGGCAGACCATCGCACATCACGCGCAAGGAGTCGAGGCGGCTGGGGCACAACTATGTAGGAACCGAGATGCTTTTGGCGCCTTGGCTGCAGATTTGCCCAAGGCTACTTTGCAAACGTGCGCAAGCCACGCAATCTCTTTGCCACATGACATCGAACATCTGTGCTTCTTAGCACTTTGACATTGTCATAACATACGTGCATGTATGTTTTTCCGGCATGATGTTGATATTTGTCATGTCGGGAGCTTTCCGACAAAGGTGGGAGTGGTGGCAGACACCTCCGGGCCATCTGGAAAGGTGCTGAAGAAGTACAATGTCACCTTGGCGGACTGGAACTTCTGACTGAAACTTCTGACGGGTCAGGTCTCTAACGAACATGAGAACTTGGCAGCTGAGAGGCATTGAACTTGGCAGCTGACAGGCATGCCTTGGTTGTTTGTGGGCATGCGGCATGGTGATCGCCCTTTTGGGGACAGATCGCAGGAATCGCATGTCCTTGCCTGCAAATGGGTGTGGCTCAAAATTTAACAGATGGGGTTACGCAGGTTTTGGTCTTGCCTCCATATACCAAGGCGCCATTTCGGGTACCTTTTTTTGAGCCACCGCCAAATTTAAATGGGGTGCAAAGAAATCGACTCACATCCGTGGCAGGAGACTCGCAAGACCATGGAAAACATGGTGGGCCACGGCTCTGGCATGGTCTCGGTGGAAATCCCCTTCACACCGGCCGCCAAGCGTGTCCTCAGCGATGGAGTGACTGGGCGTTTGTCCACACCTTTGAAGAAGCACGGCGCAGGCCATGAATGAAACCTTGCAGAAAAGGAGTTCGTCTTGATTCGCAAACCGGCAATGCAATGTGTCTAAAGCGTTAGACACGGAAATATTGCACAAGGATGTTTGCCAGCAGAGGCCGCAGAACTTCTTGAGACTGCATGTCTTTGCGGAGGGAGCGCTGCGCAGCACGGAAACCAAAACCTTTTCAAAGAGCTGCTGTATATGAACCATATTCATTGGCATTCATGATTATGCAGGGGAAATCAGCACACCACACTCATGCGTGATGTTGGGCTCATGGCTTATTGAAAGTTCATGTTTCATCTCGTGTGACCTTCCACTTTGTGCACAGATGTGGCTGGCATCATGTAGGCATCATCGGGCCAAGCAATGTGCACAGATGTGGCTGGCATCATTGTAGGCCTCATCGGGCCAAAAACAAAAAAGTGTTGCCAAGAGGGACCCCCAAAGCTGAGATTCTGATCATCAGGGTGCCGAGGTTTCGGTCACCTGGTTCGCCCCAAACAGGCGTGCCTATATGCCTGGCTGAGGTGGAAGAAGCCAAACGGCTGAATGCCAACACCATCGACACGGCTCACATTTTGCTGGCCCTCCTCAAGGAGGACGCTTCGATTCGTTACCCCTTGAAGCCTCACACGAGGAGTATCGACCTGGGTGAGGGACAAAAGCAACGACCTCGCACGACCGGATTTACCCTAAATGGTGGTTTATGTGTGGAATATCCCCCCAACCACCTTATTTTAGGTTGGTGAATTGTTATATGATATTATAATTCACCCAGATCAACCAAAGGCACCGCTGCCAGAATGTCCTTTGTCAGCGACGCACGGCCAGGGCGCAATGGTAATACAAGCCCGCCGGCAGGATAACGGCAATGCGGTCAAGATCATGGAGAAGTTGGGCGTCGACCCCTCAAAGATGCCCGATGAAATCATGAAGGCGACGGGGCGTGGAGTTTGAGTGACATGGTGTTTTGCAGCTCATTTGGGTACTGAATAGCCAATATAGTTGCATTTTCCCAAAGGGGAACATCAACCCCAATATTATAGCTCTCAGTTATTGTGAGGTTCGTTGAGTGCATGTGCGGCATTTTGTTCCAGCGTTTTGCTCGCTTGGATTTCTCTAGCCAAATTTGTTTACGACAGGGGATTTGGGTGCAGGCGTCCACAGCATTCCCTAAAATTCAACAGAATTTGGCTTGTTGAAACCAACAAAATCAAGATATTGCGGGCATTGTCAGCACATGGCCATGGTTCAAAACCAATGGCACCATTTTGGGCTAGGTGATTTCACCACCCATTTTAGAACTATTTTAGTGGTTGGCTTGGGTCCCGTTCGCTGGGGGCTAACCGATTCGGGTTTTGACCCATGGCCACATCACATGCGCCCAAGAACCTGAGCCGGCGCCAGGAGCTTCAGGAGAAAGACGAGCGAAGCCTCGTGGGTGTGGCCGCCCGGGGCGGCGGCGTGGGGAAGACAGCGACCCTGGAGGAGTTCCTTAGTTGCATTTAGTTGCCCAAAGCCGGCCTTTTGACCTTTTGGTTTTTCCGTTTTGGTCCATTCTTAGTCATGGCCCCAAAAGGTTAACTTTTTTTTGGTTTCCAGGGCCTTTGGGCAACTGAGGTTCGGAAACGACCTCACCAAGGCTGGGCGACGTTTTGATATGCCAGCTGCAAGCGCTGCAAGCGCTGCAAGGAAGGGAAGCTGGTTGCAAAGTGCTTTGACCTGTCAAACCCCGGAATAGTTTGTTTTTTTTCCTGCTGCGATTGTCATTACTTCCCTCTACCTGCAAGAAGAAGCTGGCCACAGTGCGGAAGACTGGCACGCAAGTGTGTGGGTTCAAAGGGAAGCCAACGGGAAGCTAAGCATGTCGGGATTCCAGGGGCCCAGTTTGGATATGGGTCAAAATTCAACCACCAAGAAACCGGGGGTTTCAATCCTTTCCATGTACCAGGGGTCCATGAAGGGGTTACCCTATTTGGCCATGGGTCAAAATCCCGTACCCCCCGTGAACATCCCAATCCCCACTAAAATAGGTTCTTAAATGGGTGGTGCACCTACCCCTAGAATGGGATCCCATTGGTTCTGACAACCACGGCCATTTGTGCCCCACACGAATCCATGCGGGGAGCAAAATCAAATGACGCCGGCCGCATTTTTTTTCGCCGCGCAGGCCGCGGAGGAGGGCAAGATGGACCCCTTGGTGGGCCGCGCGGCCGAGCTGGAACGCACCATCCAGATCCTGGCGCGGCGGCAGAAGAACAACCCGGCGCCTCGGGTTTGCAGAAAAACAAACACGCGCTGCTTGGGGCTGGCCAAGGTCTGACTCGCTGAGTCCATGGACTTTAAAGACACTTAGTTGGAAAAAGCAATTTAGTGGTAAATGAAAGCTCGGACTGAGACTGACACTAGCATAACATGTGGCTATCAGATAAAGTTTTAACCTGGCTGCCTTGAAACACCAAATGTTCCAAGAATGCTTTTGGACTCGCCCTTCGCTTGTTAGCTAAAAACACTCCGAGTTCTTCGAGCACATCTGTCAACGACGTGTCAGCGCTCGTTGTGGTCTTAGCATGGTGCCTTTTTTTTGTTTTGGCAGGGAGGGGGCAGTGGACTTTCGCCAGGTGCTCATCGGAGAGCCGGGCGTGGGGAAGACCGCCATTGCTGAGGGCCTTGCCCAGAAGATCGTGGCGGGAGACGTGCCAGAGCTTCTGCAAGGCTGGGGTCGCGGTAGTGATAGGACAGGGAGGCGTTGGGTGGCAAAAGCTCAGAAGTTCGTGTGGCACGGATTGTTTTTGCTATCAGGTTCGGAGCACAAGGTCTAGCCTTTGCTGGGTTTCACGAAAAAGTCGCTTTGTTTCCAGGATGTCCTTTCGTGGATTCAAGGCCATCCGGTACCGAAGACCAGCCAGGCAAGCGCATCGTGCAGCTGGACTTGGCCATGCTGCTGGCGGGCACCCGTTACCGAGGCGAGTTCGAGGAGCGCCTGAAGAACGCCCGGCGGCCCAATGAGTCACTGCGTCGAAGCGTCGCTGCCCGGTGCCGGGCTATCGAGATGGCCATGACAATACACTTGTGCACGTGATTCAGTCAACACAGCGCACCATGTGGTCGCATTTAGTTCCGAACAAGATTCATCGATTCTACTGGACACTATCTCGGCAGAGGCTGACAGTTCAATGAGCAACAGCTTTCCTATCATGAGACTAACTCAGCGGGGAACATTGACGATAGGTAGTAGCACGGTGCTCAGTTGTTTGCACTTACGGATTGGTCGAAGCAGCAAATCCCCACTTCTACCATACAAGTGTACCCCATCCTTCAGCATGTCCTTCGGTGCCAATGTCGCCAGCGACCGCCTGGGCCGATGGCAACTTGAGGTGATCAAAGAAGTGCTGGACTCTAAGAAGGAGATCATTCTCATGATCGCAGCTTGGTTCTGAATCTTAACCTTTGGATTGATAGATACCACCGACTGAGGCGCGGGTTTCAGGATCCAATGCTAAGCAATTCTAAACTCTGATGCGGTCCTCCAGGGCCACCCCTAACTTGTACGGTGCATTCTGCAGAAGCTTGTCCCGCACCACGGATCAATTGCTTTCACATCCAGTCCAACTAAGAAGTTTAGTCAATTTCCGGATGCGCCCTCATTCCCGCAGAGCGGCCGGCTACAATTACCTTCTCCCGTAGACCACCTCCTCCCCCGCAATCCGTTTGCTCTCAGGTTTGCCCTTCAGGGGGGATGGATGTTTGTGTACTTGTGCTCGTGCTTCTCCTCGTTCTTGTGCATGCCTCATTGTGACCCTTCTTCACAGCAATGCCATTGTCTTTGCTGCTTTGGCCCGTTCGAGTCAACGCTCGTATTTCTGAAGGTCACAAATTTGTGTGGCCAGGGCAAGATGGGACAGGGGCAATATCTTGCTTGCAACTGTTTGCTTCTTCGGTGACTCCGCAAAGAATGGCGCTGTGGCTCTGAATGGCCATGGGCCAAAAGCCCGGGCCCCCAGTGAACATCCGATTCAATCCAACCACTGAAATAGGAAGCCTAAAATGGGTGGTGAATTCACCTACCCCAAAATGGGATCCCAGAACGGTTTTGACAACCACAGCCAAATGGCCCGTATAAGCCTGAATATCCCCAGGAAGTTGTTGTTTTTTCCTAGACCCTCTTTCTTTTTCCAGACCCAGATTTGGTCAAAGGACGAGATCCACACCATCGTGGGCGCGGGCGGCACCGGAGATGGGGGCGGCGCCATCGATGCAGGCAACATCATGAAGCCGGCGCTGTCCCGCGGCGAGCTGCAGGTTGGCGCCGCGAAGCGGCGGGAAAAGGTTTCTCAAGGGGTGTTTGTGTTGGTTGGATTCATGCACCGACCAGCCATTTGGAGCAAAAGGTATAGCGGCCTCGTATAGTCCCGAAAAATCGGGGTCTTTTTGAGTTCCCAATCCCCGATGTTGAGAAACTCGTTGCAACGTCAAAAAGGATGGTAGCTTACAAGTTTGCTTCAGGTCGCCTTAGTGCCTTGTGATTTCCCAGTCAGCTTGAGAATCTCGGCAGTGTCGGAAAGATGGTAGCTTGCCTTCGGTTGCCTTAGGCCGCCTTTGTGTGTGAATGTGCGGGTGGTAATTAATTGGTTTGTAGAGAGGCGACCTTGCAGATTATATTGAAGTTGTGTGGCTTCTTTGTACGGCGGGGCAGTCTTGCATTGCAGCTTGACGCTGCTGCGATGTTGGACTGGAAGATTTGCGTAATATTGGACGGAAAGTTGGTCAGACGGCATCATCTAGATCATCACATGACTGTGCTTTTGCCAGGCGCCTCGATTCATGACATGCCAGGCAGGCTTTTGGCCAGTAATCACTCTATCCATTGTGGCCATTGCTACTAGGTAACAATTTGATAAACCCGCCCACGTGTCAAGTAAGTTTGAGAATACAGCATGGCAGACACGCGCGTCATATTTCACCATGACGCTCCAAGGAATGCCGGTTGCAAACGTGAACAAGTACATGGTCGAACATGTTTATGTGCACGCTCCAGGGAAGACCCGGGCTGCTGCTGCCTCAAGTGTAAGGGAAGCAACCTCAAGCATTACGGGGTACATGTGCCACCGGTACTCACAAGAGAGATTTCACGCACCTGTAGGTCGAATCGTTAATTGAGAAAAAACCTCTTCAAGAGCTACGTACTTGGTGCGTTGCTCCCAGACTGGAATCTTCAGCGGCGCAGACAGCCAGATTGCACTGCGGGCGGGTAGCCGCCTGATGCGTACTAAACCGGCATGCCATGCAATTACAGCCACAAAGCAGAAGTTGGTCGTCTCAGCGAGAAACATGAATCAAGTCTTAAAATGGTTTTCAAGCAGGTGTGAGTTGCTTGGTCTGAAAGTTGCATGTTAATGGTCAGAGCCCCAGCTCTCTACGAGCCCGGATGAAGAACGCAAGCTGGTAAAGCAGCTTGAAAGATATAAACTGCAGCTTTGCAGGTGATTGGCGCTACCACCATCGAGGAGTACCGCAAATACATTGAAAAGGACAAGGCTCGGTCCACGGAATGATGATCCTGGCGGACTGGTACCCTCCTAACTTCTAACCGCATCACTGCAATCTGTCCTCGCAAGATATTTCAACCAGCGAAGCAGTTGGTTAAAATCCTCAAGTCACCGCATGACAGTTGATATCCTGCCCTTTTTGCTGTTCAACTCCATGGTTCAAGCAAGGGTGACAAATAATCATGTGCCTCCGGAGCAAACCCTAGTGGCTCAGCCACCAGCTGCCACAGGCTCTCGAGCGGCGGTTCCAGCCGGTGACAGTGCCAGAGCCCACCAATGAGGCTCGTGGCCAGTGTGCTTGACGTCTGGTTGTGAGTTCAGGCCAAACAGCAAGTGAGTCCTTTTGATGATAAGCTGATAAGCTTTGATAACTCACGATCGATGGTTTGCACTATGTACAGTGCTGCAAACCAAGAGCGCCGACCCTGCATGGTGAGATGTCATAGATTCGTCTGAGGAGACTCTGACCATCCTGCATGGCCTTGCCAAGAAGTACGAGGACTTGGTGCAAAGCGGTCGGTCATGTAATCTTGGTGGCTCCCAGCCATCCGGTTCCTTAGCCTTTTAGTGTTTAGTGGTAGTTTCCATTTAACCCACTAAAAGTGAAACTTTGAGTGGGGGATTTGAGGGCAGCCCAGCAATGCCTCTTCTTGGACTCAGGGCCGGGCATAGGGTGCCGGGCTCGGCGGCATGACGAGGAGCACCACAAGCTGAAGTACACGGACGAGGCATTGGCCGCCTGCGTCAAGTTCGCCTCGCAGTACATCCAGGACCGCTTCTTGCCCGACAAGGCTGGGCGAGCGGATTGATTTGTCAGGTGCGGTCCGGCCGCAAAAAACAAGAACCTACATGAACCTACATGTGCAAGGATGTGCATGTGGCTTGTGATCGATTTGCAAGTTGGAGCACGTGCCAGGAAGTTTGGTAGCCTGGATTGACGGCTTGTGAGGCGGTACCTCTTTGCTTTGCTCTTCGCTTCAGATGCCACAATTGGAGACAAACTAAGACAGATGGGCTTCCCTTTGTTCAATCCAAGCTTCGGTGATGTTCGGCAGCTCTGCGCTCTTTTAGCTGCGAGGCCTAATAAGAGAGTGGCTCACTGGTTTTGATGGACAGGGTTGGGGTTAAGTATGTTTTCAGTAGCCTGGCACTGCCTATTGGCAACTATTGGACGCTAACATTTGTTTGTACTTGCAAGTTGCTGCCTTATTTGCGGCGTATGTCTATTCCTTGCTCGCTTGGAGGGAGGCTTTCAACTGCTGACCAGCACACAGCAATGCCAGAAGTTCCAAATTAGAAGCCGACAGGCAGAGAGAACGCAGGAAGCGTTGCTGTGAGCATACAATTGCACAACGGCAGCTTGCGATGAGCGGAGACATTTGCTAGAATAGAATTGAGTGTTTGCCGACTCTCATCCCAAGCGCCAAGCATCTCCTGTTGCACTCTCATGGGACACGTGGCAGTACGGGCAAGACTCTGCAATTAATTCTGAAATATCTCCTGAGCTGACCTCATGTTTGTTTTGATCTTGTTTGTTGCATTGCTTTTGCCAACTGCTGGCCACATACATGCATGCGTTCGCATGCAAAGTCTCAAGCGCCTGCCTTATCTTCCATGTCATGAGGCAAGCCATGCCATGCGCTTCTCCCCATTCTCGGCTTATCTCTTCAGTCCTCGTGTTACATCACTTCAAGACGCGTGCGCCTTGGGAGCGGCGGGGCTTTCGGCCGCGTGAAGGCCATCGATGTCCTGGACGAGACCGGGGCCCGGGTTCGGCTGCGCGAGAGCTCCATCCTGCCAGAGGAGGCGAAGGAGGCGCAGCAGCACCTCGGATTTCTCGGCGGCTTTGACGCTTTTGGTCCACAGGCGCCGCGTTTGGCGGGTGAGGTTGCGTGGGTTGCTCAAAATTGTGGAGCCCCATTTTGGCATAGGGAGGCCAAAAGGACCAGTTTAGGGGACACCCTATGTTTATTGTTTCTCCGTTTCATTGAGTCGGCGGATGGGTGTCATCGATCCTCCGCAATATGGCAGATGACAGGGATGGTTGCCTTTTATGCGTGAAATGAAAAGTGTGTTGGCTCAGGCACCTAGTGCTTGCCATCGTGCGACCGGCCGTGCCAGTTCGACCAACTCAGGAAACTTAAGGAGGCCATGTCCCAGAAGGACCAGGGTTACTGGTAATGCTCTCCAGTCTTTGGCGCACCAAGTGGACCACCCTAGCGGTGCTGAAGGTGTTCTTGGCTCGAGATACAGCAACTTTCCGACCAATACTGTTTACAGTTACTGGCTGACCAACGAGCCAGTTTTACTTTGCATTGCTCCTGATTTCTGGCGACGTTGACACCCCTTGCACGCCCCGCATCGCCCACAACACTTTTTCGCCATGAAGCCTGGAACCAGCTATATTTGCAGTCTTGGCGGAAAGGGAGCCCAGGCTACACTGGAACCTAAGGTTTCGGCACTTCTAATTCTGCCCAGAGGGTTTTGCCACTAGTTGTCGATGCATGGTTCAACAGGCGCTTGCTGAGATTTGCGCTAGGCCTTTGGGTAGGTTTCGTGGGGGGCCGAGGCCAGACTATTGAGTAGGTGTCAAACCAGACCCAGAAAATGGTGGCTGGTCTGTTGGTGCCTTTCGGCCAACCTGAAAAAGCTATGTTCAAACAACAGACCTGTTTGTTCGCTGCAGGAAGAGGCAGTCCGAAATCAGAACTACGAGCTGGCGGGCGAGCTGAAGATGGAGGACTTGGTTGGGGGGGGCTGGGGCGAAGTGCCTGGCCCAAAGTGGGCTTTGTTTTGGTAAGGCTGAACACGTCCATCAGCACTGTGATGGCCTTTTCCTTTGATCGCAATGCCACGTACTGCTAAGAATCCAAGTTCTTTGATCCAAGAAGGATGTCTGCGCCTCGGCGGTCGGTCTTTGTTTGTGGTCTCCGTTTGTCGTGCTCACTCCCAGTTTTCTGACCTCAAGCTTCAGGCTGTTTGTACATTTTTGGGACCAGCGGGACGCATGATCTGCTGGTTCTCAGCAACGAATCAACAAGGGGTAAACCTAGGGATCCCCGAAAGAAAGCCCCAAGGGATAGTTTATAGAGGTTGTTTCCCTTTTTCTGTTGTGAGAACCAGCAAGATGAACAGGAGGGCAACCTGCGCAACAAGATCAAGACCATCATCAACGAGTCCAAGGCCAGCTTAGCTGACGATGATGATGACAACGAGGTGCGAAAAGCATGTTGTTGTTTTTTTGTGTGTTTTGCTGACCCTTCGACCGAGCTTACCTATTGAGGGCCAACACTGCTCAAACGCATCCTTGCGTCCAGTCTTAGATCCAGGGGGGTTGTCCAGTCTTACACCCAGGAGGGGTGTACGGGATGCAATCTGGGAATTTCCAGATTCAAGCCTTCTTCCCTGCAGAAAAGTGTTTGGCAGGTGAAACATGCACGAATTGGTTCTTGTAAGGCAATATCACCGCGCTCTGCAAGCCATATTGTCTTGGAGTTCTTCTAATTGTGTTTTTTGGTTCGGCTGCTTTGGCCCCAAACCTCAAGCAGAAGCTGAATTCCAGCAGAGTAGCAGTGTGAACGCCCGCTCAAGGTTGATGCCCTGCGCCTATGTGCCGCATGTGCTCCTGTGCTCCTGTGGCCCCTGCACTGCATGCCAGGAAGAGAGCGATGACAAGCCCAAGAAGAAAATCATGGTGACGGAGGCTGGAGAACAGCTTGTTGGGTCAGCAAAGCACACCATTTCCCAAAGCAACTGCATTGAAGGCAGATGTGGCGGCAGTGGTGTCCAAGTGGACCGGCGTGCCAGTGGAGAAGGCGGGCACATCATCCCCACTAAAATAGACTAGAATGGGTGGTGCACCTACCCCAAAATGGGGTCCAATTGGTTTTGACGACCACGGCCATCTGCGAACCAGGCTGACTGATTTGAGCGCTGCCCTCAGGTCTCCTCAGACGAGGGTGCCCGACTCGTGAAGCTGGAAGAGGCACTCCTGGGGTTGCTCAGGAGTTGCAAGTCTGAGAAGCGTGCCGGTGAAAAGCCGCAGGCTTGCAGTCATTCCTCTTCGTGGCGCCTGCGTTTGTTGAACATTGAAATGATATCTTTGCAACAAGGCCAAAAGGAGAAGCCACATACAAGCACGGACAGCACTCTACTAATCAAGTGTTGCGGGCCAGCCCAAGGAATAACACAGGAATGGGGATTGTAAGCTTCACAACTTTGGCATCTCGCTGACGGCTTTAGGCCCTCCCTGCCTCGAGGATATCAAACTGTCGGCTCATCATGGGGGCTGGGGGGAGGGAGGTGGGGCCCCTGGGGGGGAGGGAGCCCAAATAAGCCCCTACCAAGCTCCCTCCCCCTCCCCTCTTTCCCTCCCAGCCCCCGGGAGCTCAGCAAGCCCACGCTATTTGCAGAGTTTTGGCTCTGGCTGTAACCTGAAGACATGGGCGGGCTTTGTGATGGAGGCGTGAAACCTGGATCAGCCAAGGTCGGCGTTTTCGGTTGCCCGGGCCTGATGGTCAGATTTGTTTTATTTTATTTTTATTTTGACCGCCGGTGAGTGTGGCATTTTGTGCTAAGTTGATTGAAAGTGTGGATCCCTCAAATTTTCCCCTGTTGGTTTCAAAGGGAATCTACAACTCTTGTTTTCCATTATGTACATTTTTTCCGGGAGGGCGAAAAAGCAAAGGGATGGGGGAATAGACTGAGGAGCAGGGGGGGACCTTCCTTCAATAGCAGAAAACAAATAAGCTGTTGTGAAGCGTGGTTGGTGCCCCCCTCGACTGAGGAGACGAGGTCGAGATCTCGAGTTACACGGATGATCCCAGCGACCTCACCTCCCTGCACAGCTGCAGCTCGCCGGGCGGAGATGACTTCAGCCGGCAGGCAGGCGCTCGAAAGTTCAAGTGACCCTTCATCAGACATTCTCTGAGCAGCACGTTGGTGCATTTTGCTTGGATGTTAGGACTTAAACTTTTAGCAGGGGAGCAGAAAGCCACCGTAGGAACATTTCTGTTTGCTTTTGGTATGAGCGCTTGCGTTTGCTTTTTGAGGGTATATGTTAAAGGTTCGTTGAAAGGGAAACCAAGTACAACGTCAGTTATGCGTCCCACTATGTTGACACTAATTTCAAGTTTGAGTAGTTTCACAGCTCGTCTCCAGGAGGCCCTTGCTGCCAGTTTTGATAAAGGCCAACGACCATCTCATTGGATTGCACAGTCGGCAGTGGTTGACTTTGAGAAGATGTTGGACAAGGCCTGCTGATACCAAGCCCCACCCAAAAACAGGAAACTTATTGGGCTTGTTCAAAACTTAATGAGATTGAACAGATGCCCAGGTGACGGCTGAATCAGTGTCCAGCCGGTTGGCAGAGCAATCGCTGCTCATTGATGCCAGCGAGGTGGTGGTTAGCAAGCAGCTGCCTCACTGAAATGTACAACCGGCAAGTGGGTGTTTTTGTTCGGCATTCAACACTTAGTTGCCCAAAGCCGACCTTTTGACCTTTTGGCTGTTTCGTTTTGCTCCATTTTTAGTCATGGCCCCAAAAGGTCAAGCTTCTGTTTCCAGGGCCTTTGGGCAACTGAGCACATGTGATGAACGCAGCTTGGTTCCAGCAGTCCCGCGTGAGGCTGTGCAGCACGCTGACCAGCAGCATATCCATCGGCGTTTGGAGAGGTCGCAAAGTGGCAGCCAAGAGGATCAAGCATGCAGACGAACAAGATCCGGTGGTGGCAGAGAACGTGATGAAGGAAACATTGCAACATCGTTGCATAGATTCCTTCTGTTGCAGATTGGGAAAAAAGGCATGCCGGAGAGTCGAACAGAGTGTTCTGGAAAAAAGGCACTGCGACCTTGACACCGTGAAGTCAGCACCTAGCACATGGCTGTGGTAGGTCGGAAGCATTTGCACGGTGCTGCCTGTTGCTGGTTTAACTTGGTGTTTCAAGCCGTGGTTGATATTGGTTTTGCATTGGTTAAGACAACAATACCGTTTAAGCGCTACGTAACCATGGATTTGCTTGGTCTCGATTCTCATTGGTATTGGTCTACAACTTGCAGGAGAGCGTATGTGGCTGGGTTGGGCCTTTTGTTTCTTGATTCTCTAGTGTTTGGAAAGTGCCACCATGGTTGAATGTCATTTGCCACTGGAAAAGAAACACTGTTCTGTATTCCCTACCCATTTTCTTAGTCGGGGAAGTCAACTCGAAAGGCCAGAACGCATGCGGGGTCGCCTTGGCAGGAGATGTTGCAGGAGATGCACATTTTGAGCAACATCAGCCATCCCCGCTTGGTTACGTTTCTGGGAGCTAGCCTGCACGAGGCTTCGCCTATGATTCTCATGGAATTTTTAGAGCACCGGGATGTGGAGAATTACATGCATCTTGGCAAGTGAAGCCTGAAGACTGTCCATCAGAGTTTCTTGGTCAATTTGGTCCGGTGCAACCGAAGACACACACACACACACGAGACGTGTTGTTCCACCAAAACGTCAGCCGTCGATCCAAACGATCCAACATCAGTTGCCTGAGGCACCGTCAGCGCGAGAACTCCGTTGACAATCAGTACCGACCGCGATGGGAGTTGGCGCACCGCTGGGCGCTGCAAAGCTGCGAGGCCTTGGCCTACCTTCATGGCCTGCCTTTCCCAGTGCTCCATCGCCACTCGGGCAGCCAAGCGGCTTCGGGCTTCGGGAGTCGGGAGGGAATCTATGGGTATGCTTGGAACGGACGAGTTATGGCGAGCCCAGTTTATATAAGAAACAAATACAAAATAACAAAAAGCAAGCCTTGCGGCACGCCCTGAAATTCTCTACGAACACTCGTTTGTTTTGCAGAGCTCAGAGGGTAAAGTGCCTCCAGTCGGCACACAGAGAATGCTTAGGTGACACTGCCAGAAAATAAATGGCCTTGCATCCGGATGCTCCAAAGATGTTGGCTTGTGGCCTGATGCTTGTATTTCGAATTTCGGGTTCTTAGGTGGAACTAGTATTCTGTGGGTCTTGCAGGTGAAGCAGAAACGCGCAAATCATCTATCAGCTACAAGGGGCCGCATGCAAGTGCTCAGCACTAGCCGCAAATAGCGTTGAACATGTCCTGAGCGGAGTTTGCTCATCGGATTCAGGTGTGGTTTCCATTTCAACTGGAGGAGCCGACGATAACAAGCTGCCTGCCGAGGCGACCTGAAGCCGATGAACCTTTTCCTCACCAAGGACGTGGGGAATGCAGGGGCAGGTATGGTAGGCCAAATGGAGCTTGACTTTAAGCACGTTCCCGCCGCCGCTTTTGACGCGCGCTGCGAGTGAGGCCAATTTTGTTCAATTGGTGGCTGTCTGCCAAGCTTAGGAGCCCATGCCCATTGGGAATAGTAAACTACAATGTTTCAACAAGCATCGATGTGGACAAGGGGCCCTTTCAATAATTGGATCATTGAAGCCTTCCAAAACCCTCCTGTCCACTTCCATGATTGTGGGCACAGGGTATTGTTTTTTGATTGAATCTGACGTACTGCTTAAGGGTGACACTCCAAGCAGCAAACATGTTGCCATGTTCACCTCTTTGATGCGACTCCGTTCAAGCTTCGACGTGCTGCGCAGTGCCCGCTAGGATCTGAATGTCAAGTTGGGAGATTTCGGCCTGAGCAAGGCGGGGCGAAAGAGCTGCGGGCGACTGAGGCAGAGCAGCAAGCGTATGTACGGAAGCCGGGGCGCCAACACAGCAGTGGGCTGATATGACTCATTGACCTCTCTCCTTCTGGTGTAAGTTTGTGTTGTTGGTGTGACATAAGCCTATTTGTGTGCCCCGGGTGACAGCCCTTGCAGCAGACATAGACCCCGGCAAAGCCACAAGAAGACTTCGAGCATCCGTTATTTTGCTTGATTCAAGCGCTTTAGCACGCACTCTCGCCACATTCGGCAGGTGATGCCGCATGGCGAGCACGCGGAGTCAGTGCAGATGTCTGGAGGCGTTGGCACCTGGCGCTACATGGCACCGGAGGTGGCCAGGCACCAACCGTATAGCGACCGCGCGGACATCTACGCCTTCAGCTTGCGGCTTGGAGAGATGGGCTTGTGCGGCTTGTCTTCCCGGACGTTCCACATGGGTCGGGTTTTTGACTTCTCTTTGAAGCCAGCCCTAAACCCTAAATACCATGATTACTACCAAAACAAAAGCAATCTGATAGACGAAGCATTCTTTCTGATTGATTGGGTTCCCTGTTCAATAATGTTTACTACTGGTCATGTAGGCGCTCTGTAGTGAGAAATCAGTTGGGAGCTGCTCGACTGTGCATGCAAGCCCTTTTTGTTGGTGGCCAGTGTTGTGCCACATAGAGGAGGTCAGTTTGTGGTTGCCAGGTTGTTTGTCTTCTTCGGGCCTTGCAGGGCTGGGCTGGAAGGACCTCTTCGGAAAGCTAGGTTCAGTCTGGAGTGTGCAGCTGAGGATCCTCTACCTCATTTTCTCTGGCCGGCAGCCTTTCTACTCGTACAGGGACCCGGAAGCCATTTTAAAGGCTTTTTGCGCAGCTCGGCCCATGCCGGAAATGACCGCCAGCGGGGCCAAACGGGCCATTGGGGAGGGAGGATGCCCCTGCAGCGGACAATGGGTGTGTGCGTTACAATCATGCAAGCCAAGCCACTGCTAGCCATGGTTCGAAGATTCGCGAGGAACCGCTGCAGGGAAACACACTGGGACATCATTTCAGAGAACAAGCCCAGGCGTTCCAGAGCCATCAAGCCCAGCTGGCCTTCATTTGCCCTTAAGCAAACCCTAAGCCTGCGGGATCCTGCAAAACCATGCCGTCTAGGTCACGAATATTGGCGTTTCTTCTTAGGCCCGACCTTTTTATTCCCCTTATAAGCAAAACGTGTGGTTTTCCTGAATGAAACAGCTGTGGTTCCGCAGGTTTGAGCCTTGCTTTCCATTCCAAGCTGCCATTTTGGATCCGTTTTTTTTGGACCCACGGCCATTTGAACGGTATCAGGAAAGCCCACGCTTTTTGCGACCGATACCCATATTAAATTCCTGTAGGCTCTGCCGCCTGAGGAGGGCAACGAACCCCGACCGCAGCTCGACTCTGTCCCCACTGCTGAGTTGCGGAGCCTCCTGAAGGAGGCGAGAGCGAGGGATTGCCGGACCAACAAGCCCATTGACATCAGCTAGTTTTGAATATGTGTTAGGTGTTTGCGATTCCCGTGTGTGTCCCAAGGGAGCTTTTGTGCAACCATGGCTCCTGTTTGGCTTCAGCTCCACGCTTATCCGTGCTTGTTGCGAGTTGCAAGCGGCCGCGACACTTGGCTCCCCAGCCAGGCCTGGCACACCACGCCAGAGCTTCGGCCCTCAGCGGCAGAGTGCTTGGAGAGGCTCCAGGCTTTGGCACCTCGGCTTTATTTAGGGCGTGGCTTGGTCCATTCGTTCAGCTTCGGTGGGCTTTTGTTCGGCTGCAGTTGTCTTCGATGGCGCTGCTTCGGTTTTGGTGCCAAGAAGGTGTAAACAAGCGGCTGTGAGTTTTACTTTGCCATGGCAAGCTGTGCTGACGTTCTCAATGGGTAGCTGAACTCGACCGAGCAACCAATGCTTTTGAGCGCGAAGCCGCAAAGGGAAGCTTGTACCAAGGCATGGGGATAGCTCACCTAGCTGGGAGCAAATATTCAAGTTCAGCAGAGGCCTTTCGATCAATGCCTCCAAGGAGCGGCCGAGCCTTCGCCGGTCCCTGCGGAACTGGGTTCAGCGAGTGAGGCAGAGATGAGCCTTAGCCACAGATGAAAACGAGCAACGGTGAATGGCAATGAGAACTTAATCAGGCTTGGCGGAAGCAAGTCGTATCCTGTATGTTCTAGCCCCAACCTTTACTAGCTGCGGAAGTGGGGAAATGTCGACGAATGGGCTGATGTTTTGAGGCTGGCTCAGGAGATAAACTTGTGTAGCTACCACACACATGCACTGACCACACACACACATTCAGGCCGGTGGGTTGTTTCAAACGACAAGCAGCTACCAAACTCCCGATATGTTCGGGACATGCCGCAGAACCAACGGCACGTCAATTGGCCAGTTTGTGCGGGCGCCGTCTTGCGAGGTTTAGTTGCCGGGATCTAACTTGCTCAGAATATCCAGGAAACCAGAAGTTTTTTGCACAATCCGCAGGCAATGCTTGAGTTAGTATGAAATCTAGAAACCAATGGAAACCGGTTTATATTTCATCCTGCCGCCTGCCTGGTTGGGTTCTGTGGTAGCTTTGCATGCCATAAGCTGTTGCTTCGCAAGCCAGGGCCTAAGGGCGAGGGGCGATAGCCAGGCGAGACATTCGCTGGAGCCAGGTGAGAAATTGGCGGGGTCAGGCACAGTTTCTTGAGGGACCCGGATCAGCCAGTGTAAGAGGAAGAAGTCGCCCCTCGCGCCCTTGTACAGAGTGTGCAGCAAGTGAAATCAGAGAATTGCCCAAATTTCTAGAGTTTTTCTATACTGGCGTCAGATGACTACGAATTCTGTAAAGTGCACCTTTGTAGGTGTGGGTCACTTATAAGACATCATGAGACATGCGTTGAACATAGGCCTTTGCTTATATGTTTGAATTCAGCCATTGTTCGCCTGCTGTTTAATTTTATGCTGTCAGCCCATGTCTGGCGATTGATTGTGTAGGGTCGATGGGGGCTGCGTCGAACACTGATAATTTAGCAGCTTGCCAAAATGATTAAACACGTGCTCCACTTGGGGCAGTCGATTCGCTGTAGTTGAAACGCTTCATGCGAGACAAGTAAAAGCGGACAGGGTGTGTTAGAGACCCTCATCAAGAAAAGCAGCCAGAATCATCACTAGCAATCCATCTCCAGATTTATCCGCTTTCGATAGACAAATTGCTGTGAGGAAGGGAAGCTCATTCACTTACTGTACTTTCAGGCGGCGTCATTTGCTGGTTTTAGTCTTTGTTTAGGCATGTCTTTCTTTTGTCAGTCTTGTTTCAGGCGCTTGACAATTCCTATCCCAAGCTCGCTCCGAGTTGGATGTCATCTGTCCCAGTATGTAAGTATACAAGCCTCCGGCTCCATCATCACTCGGTGATTGCTGTTTGTTTCTCGAGTCGGCCCAAAAGGAGCCAACAGAGCAACAAGCAGAGAGTGGTGATGGAATATATCGAGCTGTCAGTTACTACCTGACTCGTGGTTTTGAACGGAAGGCGACACACCGGCAGCCAGCATGTGGGGTGAATGGATGCCAGCTGGGCAAAAAGCACCGGGTCAGGAGGGCATCACGGGGGAAGGCCGTGAATTGCAACCTGGCCTGTGGTTCGATTCGGCTCGATCCCAACATGTGAAGCAGAGAGCGCCGGTTTTCGACTGGCCCATGGAACACCCCAGGCTGCAGGTCCTTTGAAGCCGAGTTTCCTGGAGCCAGTCACCAGCGACTCGCCCCAGGGTGCAGATGGAATTAAGTCTGGTTTGAAGCCTTGCTCCCTGAGTCCCGGAAGTCCTCGCGCTTTTTCCTTCTTCTTCTTCTTTTTTGTTTTGTGGGGGGGGGGGGACCACACTAAACACCATATATATATATATATATGTTTGGGGGGAACCACACTAAAGTGGCAAACAAGAAGTTTGGACTTCCAACTCAGGAAGTAAGAAGCCCTTGGGCTCTCAGAGCCGCTGTAAAGTTCAAGGGCCTGCAAGAACCGCGTGCGACCGCATGCCACAGGCAGTCCTGGACTGGCGTCCGCATTTTGCATTTCAGGTTGGCAGTTTCAGGAAGAGGTTTTAGAGATGTGTTTTTACTGCTTATATGATTCCAGACTAATATGACCAGTAAAAGGTTGCAAGGTATACATCCCTTTTGCAAGTGGTATATTATAGCTCATACCTGAAAACACCAACTTGAGCATTTGGGCCAGCTGGGATCAGATTGGCATAGCCTCGCCGAACTTGCCGGGTGCGGCTTTCAGTGGGGGTGCCGTACAGACTGTGAGAAGAAGAAAAAAGGCCGGCTCAGCCGGGAAATGGGATTGATGCCTCAGGCTAGCAATCGTAACCTCAAAACTTCCTATCTTGCATAGAAAAAAGGCCAACTCAGCCGGGAAATGTGATTTATGCCGACTCGGAATCGTAACCACCAAACTGGACCAAACTTGCAGGAAGCACAGCAGGAGGGACTCGGCCCCTGAGTGAGTCAGACCAAAAACACACACACGAAGCTTGGTAGTGTCCTTTTTGTCCTGACGTTGAGCACTGGTCACCTGTTTGAAGTGGGAAAGCGACCTTCACAGCATTCCTTTCGGAAGGATAGCCGGGTGAAAGTGGATGGTGCAACTCTCTGGCTTTAGTTTAACCACACCACCCACTTTACTTGTAGACGTAAAGGGAGTTGTGCCACCTATGTGCACCCTGGTGTAGTATGATCCCCCTCAACAGTTTCTGATTGCCAAGGTCCCCCTGGTCACCAACCCAAAAAATCCACCGCTGGTCAAGTACTGTACTTGAAGATTATTATTTTTTTAGGAAGAGGCACTCAATTTGACATGTACGAGCTCACTGCAATATTCCTTTGTGGGACAAGAAGGGTGAAGAGACAGCACACCGAACAAGGCACAAACAGATGGCACAGCACAGCCATTCTTAGCGTGTGATTCCTTAATTCATTGGGGGGGACGGCTGGTAAGGCATAGATGGAGCTGAATTGCAAGGACTTGGCCTCGGCTCGCACGGCTGACGGCTTGGCCAGGTGCTGCACGGCCGCGTCATTGGGCAGAACGAGGCCGTGACGGCAGTTGCCAAGGCCGTGCGACGTGCCCGCGCTGGACTGCACCTCGTCTCAGCTCTACCGCGCTATTGGCGGTGAAGGGCTTGCATTGTCCTCCGGTGCTTCCATGCACGCCTCAAAGGAAGCGTGGGGGGCGGGTGGCACTTCCACTTTCTGCATGGAAGTTCCTTTGCGCCTTGCGCTGGCATTTTTCAAGAGCTCTTTGAATTTCGGAACCGGATCAGAGCCGTCAGATTCCCCCGATGTGTTGGTGAAGTCTTGTTTAGTATTGATCCGCTACCCTGGACAGACGGGGAATTGGCACTACTTTGTGCACCGCTAGGACTGTATTCCCTACTGTTTTTGCCTATAGGCCGGGCACCAGTGTTTAAACGGACAATCCTTCTCCATTTGCAGCTGTCCAACAGTACCTGGTGTGTCTCAGGAAGAATCCGAACCGGCCCATCGCGTCCTTCATTTTCTGCGGACCCACAGGTGCTTGCTCGCCCAAAGGTTTTCGAGCCGAAAGTTGACTTGCGTGGGTTCCTGATATCGATGTGATTGTGGTTAGGTGAGGAAGCCAAGCAAAGGCCAGAAGTGGTCATTGTGCGAAACTTGCCTGCTCACGAGCGCACTCAGCCAAATGCCGGGAAACCTATCGTCCATTTTTTGGGGTTGCTTTGGTGATCTTAAAACTGCGGAGGACTTTTGAAACTGATAACATGGATGACAGCTCCCACGGCTCAACACATTTGATGTGGTGGGCCATATTTTCACTTCCCTCTTCACTTGGCCCAGTGACGAAGACCAGATCCTTTGCCTGCGGTGGGGGGAGGGGGTCCTTTTGCCGCAAATTTGCGTTTGTCTCTGAAGCGAATCCCGAAAATGGGGTGGGTGGTGTTCGCCTTTTCGCTTTAAGCCAAAAAAACACAGAGTGGTCAGGCGTGGGGAAGACGGAGCTGTGCAAGGCCCTCGCGGCCGCCTACTTTGGCAAGGAGGAGTGACAGAGCAGAGCACGAGGTGCATAGCACTGGGGGGAGGTTGCCTGGTGTGGGTCGTCTAGAGTTGCACACAGCTATGCCCCTGTCGTGAACCAAACCAACAACTCAACGGACCAAGGGAAGGTTTTGGAAGCCTGGGAAGCTTCAGGGCAGGCGCAAAAATTGGAAGCATATGCAATCCGCTGCAATTGGTCCTTTCCTATGGCAATTTCCTGAAACACGTCGAGATGCAATATGGGGGTTGCCCAAAATGAAAGATCTAAGGCTACGCAGGTGTAATTTTGAGTATCATTTTTTGAGCCACAGCCGTTTCTGCCAAGCTGGGCTTTTGTATTTTGGATAGCCTAAAGGAATTCGTGGCATGGGACAAGGAGGCCATGATCCGCCTGGACATGTCGGAGTTCATGGAGAGGCACACCGTGTCCAAGCTCATCGGCAGCCCCCCGGGCTACGTGGGCTATGACGAGGAGAGCCAGCTGACGGACGGCATTCGCAGGAAGCCCTACAGCCACCTGATCCGACATTCTGACTTGCCCAAAGCCAACCTTTGGACTTGTTGGTTTTCCCATTTTGGGCCATGTTTAGTACAGGTCCCAAAATGTGAACATTTCCAGGGCCTTTGGGCAAGCGAGCATTGTGAGATGTTTGAGTTTTTGGGGTTGGTGCAAAAGCATGCCGCGATTGGTTTCAGCATTGCTTTGGGGGGACATTGTTGCTAGGGTAGACCTGTTACCCTTTATTATGTTCGCTGGTGGCCGCTTTTGTTTCAAGTCTTGTGGCCATTCTGAATCAACTACCTACTCACAGGCTGGAGCTGGCAAGAAACACGCTTGTTGAGAGGTGCTGACGTGAGGGTTTGCGATCGCATCGCTCCAAAAGTTTCGGATGACTCTGTCTTTCTTAGGGGGCCCTCACAAATACGAAGGAGTTCCCTTTGGTGTCCCTGTAAAACCACCAACAAAAAACGGGGCACCAACTCCAGCGCCATTCGGAGTTAAGGCTTGGTGCTCTTCGATGAGGTGGAGAAGGCCCACCCTGACATCTTCAACCTCATGTTGCAGATCCTCGAGGCCCGCGATGCGCGCATTTTTCCGCGAGCAGGCACAGAGAGGTAGGCGTCTTGACTTCGGTGGTTGAGCCAATTCTGATTTGAAATAAACTGGTCATGGAACCGGTGAACATCATAGCGAAACATATATATATATATATAGATATATCTAGTTCAGGAGCACAACGAGGAAGTGTTAATACCCCGCGAATTGCAAAGCATCGGTTGCGATGGGATGCTGCTTTTGCAAGGGGTTTGCGCATGCACATCTTGTCAACATGATGTGTGTTTGGCTTTGCGCGTTGCTTCGGCAGGGCCTTGAGCTTAGCTAGCAACTAGATCAACTAGTTTGTTGGAAAGGTGGCTTTCAGCAGGGAAAACAACCTACAGCCGAAAAGGCAAAAACCGACTTGCCCATTTAAAGTGTAGCTGCCTGACCGGTTTGGTTTTGGCCTTGCCGGCGCGGATGTGCGGATTTCTCAAGGATGGCCGCCTGACGGACTCCAAGGGCCGCGTGGTATCCTTCAAGAATGCCTTGATCATCATGCCGCTAAGCACAGGAGGTAGCGAGAGCTTCCACATGGGAGCTCCAGTCGGCTTTCTAAGAGCTCCGAAGCTCCCAAACCAAGAGCCTAAGAAGCAGGGCTTTTCGATGCGCTCGGCTCAGGACCTCGAACGTTGGGGCCAAGGCTATTGAGAAGGGCATCCAGGGTGGTGGCGGCATTGGCTTCAGCGGTCTGGAGGCGCACGGTTTCTCCGCAGTCAGACACATAGTCCTTGGAGAGTGCTTGGTCGCTGATTTTCCCGGCGCTGGCACCATCGAACCGTGTGCTGTGGATTCATGCTGGGGGCCAAGGCACTGAATTCCAACCTTGGTCTTGCAACAGTGGTTTTGCTCGGCTGAATGTTTGGAAGAACTCGGGCAGTCCTTTGCGTATTGATTCAGCTGTATTCGGACGGTGTCGTTGGCGCGGCGCACCTCAGAGAGATTAGGACCCCCCCCACCAGAACGGTTCTCAGCACCCTTTGACAACTGAGACGGTTCTAAGGAGCTGTTTCTGTTTTTGTTTTCGATTTCTTCCCGAGCTGGGAGTCGGGTTCGATTCTTCCCGATAGGACGGCGAAGATGCAGAGACCTCCAGCTACAAGCGCCTAAAGTCGCTTCTGTTCGATGAGTCTCTTGGATCAAGCTGCAGCTTGCAATTAGATGCTTGCCCAGGCTCAGAAGGGTTGTCCTTGGTTCATGGGTTTCTGCTTAGTTTGATCCGATGAACAGGTGCTGATGCAAGCTTTGGGCACAGATGATTATGTTGTGAATAATGAATGAGCTCACACCCAACAATTGCAACATTGACAAGGTTTTGCAAGAGCCTAGCAAGAGTTTTGCAGAAGCAGCAACCTGCCTAGGAGGACATAGGTGCTTGATATGCTTGCAATCGGTAATTTTGGGTGCCACGGTTGCCACATCACCCCAAAGAGGGAGAGCGAGAGAGAGAGAGAGAGAGAGAGACATAATCCCAACAGAGGCTACTACCAGCCAACTTTTGAGGGGATTCCACCGTTGGGATGCCCATGGCAGCCATAGAATAGGCTTGAATTTTAGTTGCACAGGTTGCAGCATGATGCTACAGAAGCTGCATACATTTTTTGTGCATTGTTTGTTGACCGCTATACTTTAAGTATGCCACGACACACATCATCGACACATTTGCTAACCACTCGCTACCCTCCCGCCAACTAGCATGGAAGTGTGCACAAACCCCCTCTCCAAGAGGAAAGTCGTTTTTCCACAGCAGGGTTGTGGGATCGAGGGGTTTATCATCCCTTCTTCATATGGGGGGGTTAGTTTTGGAAGGCTCTTTTTATCACAGCAGTGGATTTCATTTCTCACAGGGTCCCACAGCCCTATTCTACAGGGGTCGGTGGGAGGGTACACATTTGGGCATTGGCGCCTTAGGCTGAAGAACTTCTTCAAGCCCGAGTTCCTGAACCGCCTGGACGAGGCCGGTAGCAAGTGAAGCAAGGGAAGGGGGCCAGGCCAGATGTTTTCTTTGCGCTGGGCAAGACCAAGTGTTCTCCTCACTGGTCTAGAAAAAATCGACGATCTTGGAAGGTCCCTGAGCCACTCCTCAATAATTTGCTAGTTTGCAAGTCTGAAAAGTAAAGGAGTTGTTGTTTGTGCTAGAGAGTGCGGGGGGGGGAGGGGGGAGTGACTTTTTTGAGCTTGTGAGTAAACATGATCCTGCACTGCCGGCCGCTGCATTTGGTTTTGCAAGGCTACCCTTGAGACTCACACTGCAACAGGAATCCGTACAGCAAGTATGTATTGGCAATTGCTGTGTTTTCAGTTCTTGAATGTGAGAGGGGCACGCGGACGGCTTGAATCACGGGGTGTCTTAGAAGAGTGCCAAAACCCGGTTTGAGGGGCGCCATCCAAGTCGTTTTAGTGGTTGGCAGTCGGCTGGCTTTTCGGGGTCTTCATAAACGGTTTTTTTCTCGGTGTAGCCCGGGTTGCGCCAGTGAGCCCATGCCTCCCCTCCCCTGGTGTCACCTCTGCGAGGTGGGTGTGGGTCAAGATAAACCACCAGGAATTGGACCCCAGGTTTTGATCCTGGGTTTCATCCAGGGCAAGCCATTTTGGGGTTACCCCATTTTTGACCCACAGGTGATCGTCTTCAGATCACTGACCAAGCCGGAGGTGAGTCAGATCGCAGAGCTGGAGCCCCCCAGCAAGCAATCAGGCGTCGAAATACGCCGCGTTTGGAGCCGGATCGGTGTCCTTTTTGGTTGGTTTGCTTAAAAGATAGAGGGCGATTCCTTTTCGATGGGGTGAATATTCCATTTACCAGGACCATCTATTTTTCCAAAAGGCCACCTGTGTTGTAGCCAGATCGGTGTGTGTGTGTGTGTTTCTTTTCGGGTACCCCGGTCTTCTTTGGTTGGTTTAAAGGGAAAACAAGAGCCACCATGTTGAGGGTGTTGGCAGATTGCGACTCATTCCCCGTTCTACTCAACTTAGGTTCAAGAAGACCTTTGGCCGCACCAAGGAGCGAGGCGGGAAGCTCAACAGTTGGTTGCTCTGCGCGAAAGGGCATGCCTTGCAATCAAGGATTTGTGGCTTGTGGGTGGGGAGAAAGCTTGATCTGGCCACGAAACAGGGAGGGTTTGGCCGCATTGCCTGGGGAACGGCCACAAGGGCACGCAGAATTTTCTGCAAAAGCTGAATCATGCTGGATAACCAATCCACCCACCCCACCAAGTTTGATACCCCAGTCCACTCACAAAGGTCACAGTACCCAAGCTGGCGGCCACATCAAGCAACGGGTTTGGCAATCCGCGCGACGTTGCTGCCAGGCATCCACCTGAGCATGACGCCCAAGTTCAAGCAGAAGGCTTGCGAAAACCAACTTGGGTGGTAGCTGGCTTGAACTGTTTGAAGTGTCATTTTGGGCAAACCCCAAAGACATTGTGGGACCTGCAGATGCGAATGGATATGTTTGGGGTTGGCAACTTGTTCAGAGACCTGAAAGGCAGTGTAACTGCTACAGCCGCCCTCAAATCAAGCAAGAACATGAGCCTGTCTTCAGCACTCGCACAGTCAGCTGATGAGATGGGTGAGAGCTTGTTTCTCAACTTTGCCTACTGTACCCATGCGATGGGAAGGGGCACTCGGTTGTGATTGATTGGGCATGATTGGACAATGATTCTTGCAATGCTACTACTCACTTCCTGAGTTCTTGAAATTTAATCTCTTTGGGAAGACCTTTTTTTTATTGTAAACATAAAGTTTGGACTTTTTATGGCCAGTCCACTCAGAAAGCGAGACTATGGAAGTGGTTGATGCAGACGCCATGTTTTCAGGTGGTGGATGAGGGCTTCAACCCCACCTACGGTGCGCGACCGCTCCGTCGTGCCATCATGCGCCTGGTGGAGGATGAGTTGGCAGAGTCCTTCCTCAAGGAGCCCAGCCGGGCAAGGGGTGACAGCTGAACGACTGGGAGATAGTAGATGTTATTTGTTATTTGTTTATGCTGTTTTTTAATGGTGATAGTCTGATTCAGTTGGCAGAAAGTAGAAGGTACAGTTCGCAAATGTTGGTTTAGCTATCACCTGTGCTTACCCTACGGGGAAAATTCACATGCCATCTACTGCTACCATGGTGTACGAGGGGACTCTTGTTTTTGTTTGGCTATTCCCACCCTTCCGGCCATTTTTTGGCTAGAGCGAGCCAGTGCTGTGATGGCGGGAGGGGCGGTTTTTGCTGGGCGCAGGGCTCTTCAGGCCGCTCCACCCATCCGTCCATCCTTCCTTCTATCCATCCACCCACTTCATCCGCCCATCCACCCACCCACCCACCCACCCACCCACCCACCCACCCACCCACCCACCCACCCACCCACCCACCCACTCCCACCCACCACCCACCCACCCACCCACCCACCCACCCACCCACCCATCCATCCATCCATCCATCCATCCATCCATCCATCCATCCATCCATCCATCCATCCATCCTTTTGACAGAGCTTCGGCGACGCGGGAAAAAGAGTGGTTGGATGGGGACGTCGCAATTCAGCAGTTGGGGACATTGCAAGCCGCATCAGGTGCAGAAATCTGAACTTTGCACGTGGTGCAACAATTTGTTCATCCGTGGTAACTAGGAGTTCAGTTGTTTGTTTGACCTTGCCTATGATTGGGCGACGCCAGTGAGTAGTGTTGCAATTGAAACTTGCTTCAACTATGAAAATAGGTATGGCTTCACACATGTCGAGTTTGCTTGCGTAGACGTGGGCCAGCATACAAAGCGTTGTCTTCGGCTGTAGTTGCCTTCGGTGAAATGCGGACCCCTATTTCGCATTCTTTGCTGTCGGCCGCCTAGTGATGCTTCAATTACAAGGCGTGCTTTTGGCTATGAGTTTTTTTGAATATGGTCCCTCCTCAAAAGAAGGTGGACATTAATCCCTACCCCAAATGCTGCGCACAAGCAAAATCCGCAATTGAACATCATACCCATAACATAGGGCTATGTAGAAACATCACGGATTTCACGTCACGTGCAACCGCAGGAGCCCACGAAAGAGGGCGAGCACATCCTGATGGACGTCAATGCCGATGGCAATGCTTGGGCCCTTGTGGTGACCCTTCTAGGCCTTTCATGGGTTGCAGTCCGTGCAGCTTGTTTGTGTGTTGCCCGGTGCTAGCAATGAAGCTTACATCTACCTGCTGAGGACTTCAAAGTCGGATGTTTGGGCGGCAGTATGGACATCATACATGAACCCGCAGTTCAATTCCATTGGACAAGCAGCTTTCGGGGGTTTTCAATGCAAGCAGTTTTCGCAGTGGTGGCCAGTGGCATGTCGCACGCCTTTCGCACGAGGTGTTGATTCTCCGAGACCAGCCGGCCCCGGAGGGTGAAGAGGGTAACGAGGACTGCTATGAACAATTTCGAGCTGAGCAATTGGGTATGGGTCAAAACCAAACCACCAGGGGACCGCAGGTTTTAGATTCTACCAGGGTTCCATTTCGGGGACCTACTTTGTGACCCACACCCAAATGAACAACTGTCTCGCATGAAATACTGAGCACTGCCTTTGCAAAGGAGATGAAAGTGGTGGAGACTACAGCGGCGTGATTCCTGCACGTCGGATTTTGAACGTGGACTGTTAATGGAACGCGCGTTTTGAACATTCCGCGCAGCGACAAAAGTGAGCGCGAAGTCGAGGCTTGGAGAGTGGCTCAAAATAGAAGAAACCCTCCAACCAACCCAAAGATGGCCCCTCAAAAAACGGCACACCCATATTGCTTTTGCCGCACATGGGGGCGAGTTGTTAGGTGTTTGTCAGTCGACCTGTTGCACGCGGGTGCTTTGGCACATGACAGGCTTTGCTTGCTCGTCAGGCTATGGAAAGTGAAGAGGTCCATCCAGCTGTGAGTGCCGCGTGTGCTTGTACCTGGTAGAGTTTCACAGCAAGTGCGGCACGGTAGCGCTGCAGCTGAAGAGAGGGAGTGTGAAGGGGGCTTGACGATACGCGACTGGGCGATGCTCAATGTTTCCTTCCAAGAGATGTTTGCTCGAAGCCAGCGAACAACGTTTACACCTAGGTGAAGGACCAGCAAGTCGCGACGGGATCAACTAAAATAGCTGCATTTCATCTTGCAAAGCTGGGAAAAGCGCCTCAAAACACCCAGAGCGCACGTTGCCCCATCTTAGCTTCTGCCAATCACAGCCTGGAGAAATGGCCGGCGAGTCCCGAGCCGCACGGAGGCTGCTTGACCTACGAAGCCCCCGCAATGGCTTGAGGTAGGCTTTGCATGTCATTCTCTAGGGCCAACCAGCCAGGTCCCCCTTGCGCATGAATCTGTCAAAATGGCGATGTTGAAGCCTACTGCCTTTCATGTCTTGGCCCTGGCCATTGCCATGCCTTTCCGGTGGGGGACTTGGTAAGCAGGGGAAATTCTTTTAAACCACCAGGAGGCAGACACATGTTTCAGCTGATTCGCAAGCTAGCTGAACATTTCAGTTTGCAGTGCTTGACCGCGCCATGGCTACCTTGCCGCCTGAGCCGTGTGCTTGGTAGCAATGGCAGATGAAAGCAGCCCCTCGACATGATGGGCATTTTTTTCGGGTAGTTGGACGCAATGGTGAGGAAAGTCGCTCATGGCACTTCCAAAGGTGTGCCTGCAACTCGTTTGCCCAGGCAGGAGCTAAGGCCAAGGCATGCAGGTCCGACAAAGTTGCATGCACTGGTTTAGGGGGAGCTAAATGCTGCTTGAAGCCTGCAAGCTACACCCACGCCTTGCGTTGCTTTCGCTTGGCATTTTAGTTTGCCGCCCAACCATCTATGACCTCACTGCACCTTTTTGCTGAGACTGTGCTATGTTCTTTGGTCCAACTTGGCCAAACTGTTTGCCGCCCCTGGCCACGCTACTGTAAACCTCAGATTTGCTTGGCCACTTTCAATTTATTTTGGGTTTGGGTCGAAATTCATGGGGGGGGGCCTACTTTCTTGACTGCTGTTGGGTTGGATCTTTTGACTTTAGCTTTTCGGGAAATAAAGGTGTTTATAAACTTTTTGCAGGGGGGTCAACAGCAACCACGCTTTTGCGGCTTTTTTTTTGGGCACTCTGAGCCAACCTCCAAAAACGGGTCCCAAAACCGGTCGCCTGCCCGAGGACGCCATGGCCGGAGCCGAAGTCGGAGCCCTGAGACTTTCTGGGTGGAGGTGAAGCTCCTCTCGGGCCAGTCGCAGCTTGGAAGTCAGCGCTGGTCTCAAGGGTCCTCTTCTGACAGACCATGGTGAAAGCAGGAAGGACTCCAGGGAAGAAGTATGTCAGCCTGGCACAAAAACCTGGAGCCAACTCAGAAAGGTTGAATAGGATGGTCCAGGTTCATCACTTTGTGCCGTGCAATGGGGTGGGGGGGGGGGTTATTCAGATCAAGAATGAAGGCCCTATCGCCACCATGCAAAAGCAGGCTCATAAAAGTACCGTGACTTTGACAAATTGTCGTTGTGAGCCCATGGTAAGGTCCAATTGTGTTACGTATTTTTGCTGCAACTCAGGCTTGCAACAATGCAGGTCCAAAAATCCGTGCCTCGGATTGGAAGCTGGGAAGGGCTGGAGAGACTCTGTGAGCAGAGGCTGACTACTAGCACGCCGTATTGGCTAGAGTACAAGGTTGCGCCGTTGAGGTTCCTTCTCAACTCTGGTCCAAAAAGTGTGTCTCACGCAGCGCAAGGGCAGTGGTTATCTCACGTCCCGTTGTGTGGGCATGCGTCGTCGCTCATGGGTCATAGTCAAGCTCCATGTTGTTTTTTTTGTGGCATGCAGTCCGTGTGAGCTAACATGAAAACGCTGCTTGGGCGGCACTAGTGCGTTCATTGGTTGTTTTGACTGGGTTGCTCAAACAAGTCATGACCCAAGCAAGACACGCATTTGATCTTTGGTGTTAATATCCCTACAGCGTCCTCCTGTACTTTGGAATTATTTTGCCATGGTTTGGGAGCCAACTCGGAACTATCATGGATATTATTGACCCTGCAAATGTCACCCAATGTTACCTAATGGTCTACTCTTACCCAGTGTCGCCCAATTCTGCTTGATGTCCTTCCATAGCTCCCCACCCACAAGTCAACGGTATTCTGTGCCTTTGCAAATGCAAGATCCTGCCGCCGCGCAGAAACGCGTGTTGGAGTCAAGCAAGTCAACGGCATTGCAGGCATCAGCAGGATAACAGCTCAAAGCGGAGAGGCTGGCAAGAGAATAACTCAGGCAGAGAGTTGTCACCGGCGCACCCCCGAGGAGCCTTGGCAGCGATTGCGGCAGAGGATCGAGGCGTTGGACGCCTGCGGCGACCATTGGGCTCTGATGTTTGGAGACCGGGACCTGGAGGCAACAGCTGCCACAACCACAGCAGGAACGGATTTGGCGGGTCTTCATGGACCTAGGCATCAAAGGTGGGCTGCTTATTGGAGCCTAGGGTAAGCCTCCAATGGGGCCTTATTGAGGATTTCATGGGGAGGTCCATTGTGAGGGGTTACTTTGAACGTTACTTGGCACATGGTGGCCAATCGTTTTACAACACGGCGCCAGCTAGGAACCCTTTGCTTCTGGCTTACTTCAGTTGTACCTCTGGCTGGTAAGACTGTGTGAATTCGCGACAGATGCCATGCATTGCCCAATGAGGAATTTCACACATAGACTGTAGACTGCAATCCTGCTTTGTTGTTGGCCAAGTTTCTTTGCGACCCAGCTTGCATGCTTAGCTGTCATACGGTGACCCTCACCTCTTGCATCACGCCAGAGCAGCCGCACCATTCCATACAATTGCAAAGCCAAATATGCTAAGCAAGCCAGAATCCTCAGCGTACTACAGAGGAGCCCACATTGTTATCGCGTCATGTTCGATACTTCTGTGCACAATTGTAATCCCACACGCATGTTCAACCAATGGACTTCCTTTGCTTGTCTTTTGAGTGCACACATGCGCGTGCTTCATGCCCTGAGCGGGACAGGTTTCATTGTGATCCAGTGCCGACTCAGCGACAGTTGCTGCTGGCGAGTGCAAGCTTGGGAGTAGGGAAAGCCTTTTGATCTTCCAACAAGTTGAGGTCAATAAATCCAACCCAACAGCGGTCAAGTTTAAGATGACCAAAGCCTGGGTTCTTCTTCTCACATTCCCGATCGCAGCAACAAGTTTTTGCTGCGTCAAGGGGCCTCTGTGACCTGGCCCACGCGATCCCTGTGGACTGAACCTCAGGTTGACACGAATCGAACAATACATTTTTGTGGCCATTTTAAGGCTCTGGAAAGCGTTATGTTGCGAGTGGAGCACGCAGCAGCCCATCTTTACCTAAATATTTAGCTTTTGGCATCACATCTTGTACAGGGCTCCTTAAAAGATACATTTTGCAAATTTGAAACATGGCTTTTTCCACCAAAATAAGGGGAAACCACCATTTACAAGGCAATGTTCAGGTGTATAATGGAAGGATCCCTGTGCTTAGCTGAGATGCATAGTGGAGGAACTGCTTCCTCCAAATGGTGCTTGAGAACCATCGCCGGCTCTCCCTCATTGCCACAAACGCTGCTCAAAGCAAAGGGAACCAATGCCCAAACATAGGTGACCTTCTGGCAAAATAGACGGCCCTGGTACATGGGGCATAACCCCCATCTAAACCAGGAATCGCCCTCTATTTTCTAAGCAAACCAAACAAACAGGACACCTATGGGCCTAAACTTGCACCGCCTGTACAGAATGGAATCTTGCAGACCTGCCTTGTGAGTGGGACTTCTTTTGTTGAATGCATGCACTTCTTTGCAGGCCTCATGCAAGCATTTGAACTGGGTTGACTTGTTGGGAATTACTTACTTCACCTCGCATCATGTGCCAAATAGCTGGCATATAGCTGGCCTGAAGCTTCCAACAGTACTCGTCAGATGAGCGAAGGGAGGAGTCTTTTGAGCACACAATGTGACATCTCAACCATTTGATCTTTTGGACTGGTCAAATTGCGTGATTGTTTGTGCATGTGTGCGTGTTTGGGCCAGACTGGGTCTCCTTAAACCATGTCACACAACGGCTGACAACTGCCGGTGGTCTCGGCATAGCTGTTTCTCAGCCCCTTCCCCCCCGCCCTCTCCCGCTCTTTTGCTCGCAGGAAGTTTGGGCCTACGACAAAACTCGGTGCTGACGTTGCTGCGGCTGTCTCGCCGCAAGTTGTGCACGGCCTCTGAGGAGAGATGGGAGGGAGGAACGCTGGGTTCAAACTGCGTGCCCAGTTCCCATCCGAATGACACTTGTGCCAAAGTGAGTCGAATACGAGGTGAATATTCACCAGGACGATCATGTTGTTGCACGCTGTGATGAGAGGACGGCTGTTAATTTGTTCTTGAACGACCGCTGCCTGCTACCCGCACGAATAGCTTTGCCGGCCTGTTCGTTCAGTGATGGCCTCTCGCGCCCAAGGTTGGTCTCATGGAAACGAATCGCATGCAGTGGATTGACCCATTTTGGGCATGTAGAGGCGATGACCATATTGTGAGTTGTTCATGGACGATGAGCAGCGAGCGACAAACAAACGAGTAGGAGGAGTCTGAAGGGGCTAAAGATGGCTAAAGCGTTATTTAGACATTTGTTCTTCTCCATTCAGCATTGCAGCTGATTCACCAAGGTCAGCTTGAGGCAAACAGAACATGAACTTAAAACCCGAAGGTGTGTGAATTCCCATCAGGGCAAAGCTCACAGGTGTCACGGTATGTTGTGAAGGGGTTTGCCAAATCGAGCGCACTTTGTTGGTGTCTCCAAAATTGGGCCGTATTTTTGACAACCCGAAACTGATCGGGGCCCAACTGATCCGGAGGACGGCACGGCTCGGATCTTCGAGCTCAGCTCGGGCAAGAGCCTTTGCATCCTCGGGGGGTCGCCCGGCTCGGTGAGATAAGCTGCTTATGTGTTGCATGTCCGGTTTTTTGAGGGTACCTGTGTTTGATTGGTTTAATGAAGCCAAAAGGAACAAAAACCCCTTTTGGGGGGTCTGGATGTTCACTCTCGGGAGCCTCCACACTCCAAGCTGGTGACATGTGCAAACATATGCAACAGTTCGCAGGTTTGCAGAAGGTTTTGTTCCCCAACAGCTTGCAACAGTTGGTGGAAGTATGTTTATTGGGAGCATGGGGTTACATAGGCACAACTAGTTTGCTTGCTGGGGCATTCCTCTCAGCAGAGTTCGGGCATGTCTTTGGGATCTTTTGGAATGTATGCCTATTGCAGTCGTCGCCCCTAGGCATTGCAGTGGCGTGGTATCAGTTACCTTCTCTGAAGATGGCGCCAAAGCACTGACAATGACCTCGGCACGATCCATTGCCATGTACGACGCGCAAAGCGGTGTGCCTTTCTCAGCTGGAAGCGAGTCAAAATTGAGGCGTGATCATTCTGGTTGCCCTGGATTGGCGGCACCAGGTGCCATGAGTTCATGTTTGGCATGCATTGGCATGGGGCATTGGCGGCATTGTCACACCATGCTTTCACATGTTGCATGCGACTGGGCGACCCTTTCCGGGGGTTTGATACGGTGCCAAAATGCTGTGAGTCCTGACGCATGCTAGATGGTTGTCCTTCCTGACTGCAACCCGTTTTTCAGAGACCCCGTTCAATCCGTTCCCTTGGGTCTTCTCCGGCACTTGGCTGTGGTTGTCGAAACCAATGGGATCCAACTTTGGTTGGTAGGTGAATTCACCACCCATTTTTGAACCTATTTTAGGTGCACCACCCATTTTAGGACCTATTTTAGTGGTTGGATTGGGTCCCGTTCACTGGGGGCTAACCGATTTGGATTTTGACCCATGCAGGCACAGCTCTGGCGCGTGCTGGGCCCGGTCCAGGATGCCTGCCTGGCGGCGGATGGCCTTCGCGTGCTGGCAGGGCCCCAGAGCGTGCCATGAGGGTGGCAAATGGCAAACGACTTGAGACATAGGTGTCCTTTTTGGCTGTTTTGGCAGAAAAATAGATGGCGATTCCTGGTTTACCTGGTGGTTTAATCATCTACCAGGGAAACCCATCTATTTCCCTTGAAAGGGCGCCTATGACTTGAGATGGGTGTGGGTCAATATTAAACCACCAAAACCACCCCGCAGATTTTAGTCCACGTGCCCATTTACCAGGGCAAGCCATTTCGGGTACCTATTTTTGACCCACAGCCACATGCAAGTACATCTTCCCGGTTTTACGTGGCAAATGACCCAGGATCCTACCAGGAGTTGCCAAAGCATCAATGACTGCTGGGATATCAAGTTCGTCGGCTGGTGGGACTTGTTATCAACAATGATCAACGTTTTTATCGGGTGTGCCAAGTACAACTGCTGCACGCAAGTTTGATTGGTTGTGAAATGAAGCAAGACAATGGATTGATGGGCTACCCCATCATTGTCACAGCACTTCGTGTTTGATCACAGGGCCCCGATTGCTATTGACATGGATGCCAAATCAAAACAGCTCAGGTAGAGACAACTGGTGGTAAATGAACACTGAGTTCTTGTTTTGTCCAGTGCGGTAGACGGCACACAAGTTTTGGCGGGTTGTGCCACCATTTGTTTGCATCTGGAGCAACTGGACCAGTCGCCTTATGGAGAAGGAGTCATTGTTGTGGAGCGACCTGACGCTTGTCACACATGACGATGGGTGGTTTGAGTCCACCCTGAGGTCCGTTTGTGAATTTGGATTTCAGACGAAGCACACATTTGACAGTTTTGGATTCATCGGCAATTAGGACATCATTTCAAGCATGAGCATGGTTAGAGCCAGGCATCGAACACAAACCCTTTGACCGCATCCAATACGAGAACGCGCGCAGGTCATGGACTCCCATTCCGTGGTTGGCTTACTGGATGCTTCGACGGGGAGGTTGCTGACGAACTTGGTGCATCATGCGCAGCCCGGCGCAGCCACGTGCAGACTTGGAACGGCGAAAAAGACAAGCTACTTTTTGACAGCAAGGCCAACAAAGCACTGCCAGAAAGAAAGAAGTGAGGACCGGAAATGTGCCGTCACAAATTGGAGGATGTTGACAAAATGGTTTGCATGGTGGGGTATGCATGTGAGAAGCTTTCGAGGTACTACGTATGCACAGCAGCGCCTGGGCTTGCACGTGCGTTGCCGGTATCGGAAGTTGGTTTGCCACGAATGCTGGCACGTAGCCGGCTTTTGCGGCAAAAGCGGTAGTGTAGTGTCTGTGTTTCGGCTAGATGCCAGCGACCTTTGGGGTATGATGCTGGCCAACAATCAGAGTGAGGTTAAAAGCGCTGGAGCTCATCCATTGTCATTATATATGTACTTATTATTATTTTGTAAGGTTATGAGCTGTCACTTTCGTGATGTGCGACTGTCAAGTATCCCACGGGCACCGATGCGAAGATGTCATTGGAATAAATGCCACAGTCACTGGTTTGAGGGTGTGTTGGAGGGCGATTGGCAGATCGCTGGCTTTACCTGGGACGAGGCGTTGGATTTCAGGTGCACCTTTTGCTATTGAGGGCTTTAGGGGTTGCAAGGTAAGCTTCTCATGATGAGTAGTGCCCTGGATTTTATGTTTGCATCCTTACTGAGTTTCGGCAGTTTAAAGGCCTACTTGGTTCAAAGCCAAATATGGGTGTGTGTGGAACCAACACAAAACCAACTTGTATGGCCCCCTATTTTGACACGGGCATGGGTTCCAGACGGGTATTCTGAGGTCTTCTCACCAGATGGAAAGGCGCTTTTGACGAGCTCTGTCGAAGGCTTTGCCCGGCTCTTCGATGTAGAGTCTGGCAACTGTCTGGTGACTTTTGGGCGCAGGCCGTCGGAAGGATGCTTGGCTGTTTGGAGTTCCTCTTCATATAAAGATGTTGTTCGTCTGGTAATGTTGACCGCGTATGAACCAGCCCCGGTGTCGTTTAAAATAAACCCACGGACACCCCCTATTAATAAACGGAGGGGTATCATTTTTTTAATATTTTGTTTGTTTCTTTGCGAGTTTGTTTGCTTAATAAACTGGGGATGATTAATATGGGGTCAGCATTAGTTGGACTTAGTCCCCTCAAACTATCCAGACTGAAGCCTGGCGTGGCGGATTGGTTGCGGTTGCACAGCTGCCAGGCGCTTGGTTCCACTATTTGGATGCAACAGCGGTGCAACGCAGAAACACACAGACAAACACGATCATACACCACAGAAGGTTGAATAGAACGCAAAGCCACACACGGCTCAAACCACAGAACACACAACACAGCGCAAACACGCACACCCACACACACACACACCACGCAAAAGAGAGACATACACACACACAGTCACACAGACATAGTCACACACACACACACGCACACACACACACACACCCACGTACAAGCGCACAAACACACACAAACACCGCCCGCGCGCACACACACACACACACACCCACACGCAAACACGCAATCACACACAGCCACACACACCCACACAGACACACACACACACACACACACAACCACACACAACACACACACACACACACGCAAAAACACAGACACAGACTCACACAGAGACACACACACACACACAAACACGCGCGCGCGCACGCGCGCACGCACGCACGCACGCACGCACGGACGCGCACGCACGCCCGTGCATAGACACACACACACACACAGGCACGCACGCATGCACGCACGCACGCGCCCCCGCAAACACACAAACACAGAAGACACACAAAAGCACACAAAGAAACTACCACACACCAAAAACACTCAAAGAAACAAACTAACAATCAAACAAACAAACAAACAAGCAATCAATCAAACAAACAAGAAACCAAACACAGAAACACGCAAACCCACACGCACACACCCACACGCACACGCACACGCACACACACACACACACCCACGCACGCACGCACGCACGCACGCGCGCGCGCACGCACACGCACACACACACACACACACGCACGCACGCACGCACGCACGCACGCACGCACGCACGCACGCACGCACGCACGCACGCACGCACGCACGCACGCACGCACGCACGCACGCACGCACGCACGCACGCACAGACGCACAGACACACAGACACACAGACACACAGACACACAGACACACAGACACACAGACACACAGACACACAGTCACACAGACACACAGACACACAGACACACAGACACACACACACACACACACACCCACACGCACACGCACACGCACACGCACACGCAGACGTGCGCATGCACGCAAGCACCCACGCACCCACACACGTACACACACACACATGCGCACGCACGCACGCACGCCCACCCACACACACACAAACACACACACACACACACACACACACACACACACACACACACACACACACACACGCGCGCGTCCGCGGGTCATGCACGGGCACACGCACGCACATAGAAACAAAGAAACACACGCACACGTTCACCCAAAAGGACACAAGACACACACACATACACCCGCACACATGCACACACGCCCACACCCACCCATCCGCTTGCTTGCGCACGGCACCGCCACACACACACACACCACACCCATTTGGTCGCTTGCGCGCCCACGCACGCACACCCACAAACCCACGCACCCACGCACGCACACCCACGCACCCACGCACCTTTGCGCGCGCACAGGCACAGGCGCTTGTACGCACATGCACACATCCACACACACACCTGCACGCATGCACACATTTTGCTAACATGTGCGCTTGCAATTTGATTTGTCCTCCGCGACGATCTTCTCCGCGCACCGAGGAAAGACCCCAGGCATGTCGGCAGCATCCTTTTCCCCGGACGCTAGCAAAGTGCTGGTGAGCTTGTATGATGGATCTGCAGATCTCTACGAGCGAAGTTCGGGTGAGCGGATTTGCTCCTGCGCTGCCTGGCCAATGCAGGCTACAGTTACACGCACGGCGAAAGGCAACAAGTCGATTTCTGCCCCCCCCCCGCCCGCAGTGATATTCATGTTTGTTCGAGTTTCACGATCCCACATGACTTGACTGTATATAATTGTGAACGCTGCGCGTTGCCCGCCTCGGCCAAGCCGAGCGCGCAGCGTCTGTGGTTCGACTGCAAGCAGCAGAGCTGGTCAGGCATGGACAGGTTCTGGCGTCGTTGGACCAATTGATGTCACGGGCCCGCAGAAATCCCCGAGGCAAGGGCAGTTGGGCTGGGTCTTGCTTTGGAGGGCCTGCTGGGAT
The DNA here is from genome assembly GCA_963377175.1 of Effrenium voratum. Taxonomy (NCBI): domain Eukaryota; class Dinophyceae; order Suessiales; family Symbiodiniaceae; genus Effrenium; species Effrenium voratum. The sequence continues at coordinate 638,375 of CAUJNA010003328.1, forward strand.
GTGCCTTGCTTGGGTGGTTGCTGGTTGGGCTGGGCCTGAGGCGAGTGTCAGACACTGGGCTGTTGGGCTGGGCTTTGAGGCTACTGGCCAGCAGGAGGTCATGCTTTCGGCCAAGTGCATCTGGGACGTTTGGTCAAATTTTGCCTCACGGATTTCAGAAGCTGCTTTTGCTTCCTCACTGCACAGGAACAAAAGCCTTCTGGGCAATAGGCGCTGGGATAGTCTGGGGTTAATGTTACGCCGGAGGCATAGTTCCCTGTTCTGAAGGCTAATCTCCTGCAATCAGCAAAAGGTTTAAAGTTCACTCACCTCAACCCAGGTTGGGCACCGAAAATCCTTGCGGTGTGCTACCATGTCGCCGGACGGCTTCTTGGCAATCAGGTCTGCCTAGCAGCCTAGGAAGGCGGAACAGGATCAGATTTGCCGATAGCTAGAAACCACGTCCTCATTTTTGACAAAGTGCAGATTAGCGGGGGAAAAGTTTTGGTGTGTCCAGGTGCCGCCCTAGAGTGATTCCCGCGTGTTGCTGATCGATGTTGCACTGTAGGACTTATCAAAACAGAAAGGGCAGCTATGAGGGCCCCTGTTTTTGCTGTTTTTGAGATGGAGCTATTTTGTGGTGTGTGTCTGTCTTGATTGGTTTGCATTCATCTCCATGAAGGGTTCTTACGAAGATCTTCGATCAAACACTTGCCTTGCAGATTCCCGCATCTTCTGTTGTTCTGTCTGGAGCCTGTCAACACGAGGGGGGGGGGTCAAAGAAAAATCACAAAAACACAAAAAACAATTTCTTCTTTTCCGACCCCCCCCCCCAACCAGACCCGCCCCTTGCCCCCCAACCATTTGTAAATCTATCAACTTAACATTGAATTGGCAATACTGAATTAAGTATTGGGATAGTTATTCAGTTTAGAATTGGCAATATTTGCATTAAGCACTGCGAATCTGCGAGGAAGTCTTGGCAATACTAAATCGAGAATTGTCAGCATATACTAAATTCAGTACAGGGAATCTGAAAGTAAGGCTTGGCAATGTTCAATTTGGAACTGGCAATACTAAATTTAGAATTGGCAATACTAAATCAAGCACTGGGAGCCAGTTGGGAGCCTGAGTGTAAGTCTTGGCACTGCTCAATTCAAAGTTGGCACTCCTAAATGAAGTACTTTGAATGCAAAAGTAAGTCTTGGCAATACTAAATTTATAGTTGGCACTATTGAATTAAGTAATGGGAATGTGAGAGCAGGTCTTGGCAATACTACATTTAGAACTGGCAAGACTGGATGAAGCACTGTGAATCTGAGTGCAGGGGGGGGGCAAGGGCAGGGGGGGGGGGGGTCTGGTGATGGGGGGGGGGTCGGCAAAGAATATATATATATATATATATTTGTTTTTCTCGAGTTGCAATTGGCAATGCTAAATTTAAAATTGGCAATGCTGAATCAAGCGCTGCGAATCCTAGAGTAAGTCGTGGCAATACTAAAATTTCCAGTGGCAATACTAAAGTAAGTACTGGGATTCTGCAACTTTGAGAGTAAGCCTTGGCAATATTCGATTTAGAATTCACATAAATCAAATAAGCACTGGTGAGAATCTGGCAATACTGAATCTAAAATTCTGAATATATACAACATTAAGTAATTACTGGGAATCTGAAAGTAAGAGTAAGGCTTGGTTATTTTCATTTGGGAATTTGCAATACTAAAATTAGTACTGGGATCTGAGTGCAAGTCTTGGCAACGCTCAGTTTAGATTTGGCAATACTAAATGAGGTACTTGGAATACGAGAGTAAGTCTCGGCAACATTCACGCAACATTCACTTTATGATTGGCACTACTAACTCAAGCTACATTTAGAATTGGCCATAATAGATAAAGTACTGGGGATCTGAATGTAAGTTTGGCAATACTCAATTTGGAATTGGCAATACTAGATTCAGCACTAGGAATCTGAGAGAAAGTTTTGGGCAAGACTCAAGTTAGAATTGGCAACTAAGCGAAGTACTGGCATTGTCTTCAGCACGAGGGAACAGGTTGAACGCCACGGGCTCTCCATCCGAGGAAAGCTGATCCTCACAGCATCCAAAGACTGCACCTCAAAGCTGCATCTTGGCAGAACGTGGCGTGCCGTGGTTGGGATATGGGTATGGGTCAACATTAAACCACCACGAAACCGCAGGTTTTGGAAAGTCCATATATATCCATTTACCAGGTTTCCCTGTTAGATACCTATTTTGGCAGGGTTTCTTGAAAGATACATTTTGCCCATTTGAAACATGGCTTTTTCCGCCAAAATAAAGGGAAACCACAATTTACAAGGCAATGTTCAGGTGTTTTATGTAAGGATCCCTGTTTTCACCCACAGCTATATTGCAACGCTCAGATTCCTAGGGCATCCGCACGGCACTCGGCACTCAGCGATCTCACTGCAGGTTTTGCGCCTCCACGGGCCGCTGCCTCAGCACCTACGAGTCACCGGCGGCTTTGTGCAGGGCCAGCTTCGGTCCGTCAGAACAGGTGGGGGGCCGGGGGGGGGGGGGCGAGACCAGTACATCCCAAAGTGTTTTGCAAATTTTGCAGACCCCGCTTTTGCTTGTGCCCACAAGCTGTCCATAGGGACTGCAAACCAACCAGCCTGATTCAGAATCTCGCTAAGCTGGCGGCATGCGCCTAACTCTTTTGGAAGAGCTCCCTGCAGGTCCTTACAGCTGCTCAGGACGGGACCGCCCGGCTCTATGACGCTGGGGGGAAGTGCAGCCCGGCACATGCCGTGCGATCCTTCGGCTCTTGCTGCAAGGTTTGTTGCTGTCGAGCTCAAGTCGTGGCGCTTCCCTCTGGCGTGCGTGCGCTCGATAGTCATTCTTGGTTGAAACATTCAGGGGCCTTGCCGTAAGGCCCCTGAACCTTGCCTGTTGAAAGAAAGCACAGGCGCAAAGGGCAGGGACTGGGGGACCAGGGGGCCTGCCTTTCCGTACTGATCCTACTGAATGCAAGGCACCTGATGGTGAGAGTCCTTGACATGCTAGAGCTTAGTCGATTCTTGCGGAGTTTATCTACTCTTCCACCTTCCGTTGGAAGTTTCAGCATAAAATAGGTCCCCAATGGTACCATGTTGGGGTTGGTGAATTCACCACCCGTTTTAGAACCTATTATAGTGGGTATTGAGATGTCTGGCGGGTATCCGGGCTTTTGACCCATCAGAGAGAGTGGTCGAGACTTCTGAGGCATCCAAAGCTTCAAGGACCACTCTGCGCCAGTGCTGAACGCCACCATGTCCTGGGATGGCAAGCTCGTGCTGACCTGCCTGGGCCCTCGGCGAGCACTGAACTGGGCTGAGGGCGGACATGGGCCCGCCTTTTGTGGGAACCTTTTTTGGGGCTGGTTTAAAGGAACGCCAAGAGGATAACCACCACAGCCACCATATTGTTGTTTTTAGTTTTTTTGTCCTTTTTTTGGGGGGGAGAGGGGGATTCCTAAAAAGACACACACTGCTGTGGGAGATTTGTCGTAGGTGTTCAGTAAAACTGTTGAGCAGTCCGGCCAGTAGGTGGACTAAATGCTGTTGTGGCCCGAGTCAGTCTTATTCCAGGCGGTGTGAATTCAGTGACTTATGTTTTGTTTCAGCTGTTTGTGTGTGTAAGCGTGCGTTTTGTGCGAAGCATCCCAGCATTTGAAGCAAGCAGCCAGTGAGAGATAGGTGATGAGTCCAGCTGACTTTCTCCCGCCAGTGCCAGGGTCGGGTGCATGCTGAGGGTCGAGCGACTTGGACGCGAAGCTTTTCGACGCCAAAACCGGGGAGTGCCTCCGCAGTTGCACAGCCGCAAGGAGGCAGAAGGGTGTGCATGTGTTTTTCGAGCTTGTCTTTTTGGATGGAGGGGAAGTTGAAAGGCAAAGCAATTTTACAGTGGGTCCAAATCACTGTATCTTGACACATATCCAGAAGCCAGAGCTTCAACGCACTGCCTTTTGCGGAGGGCCTTTCTATCTTAATTGGAGGAGCAAAGCGGTTCTGCTAGAAATTTGCTATAAGCTTGTGCAGCCCAAAAGGATGCATGCGCTTAGAACATGTAGACATGTGAGAGAAGTATGCAGCACACAAAGAAGCTCTCGCTGGAAATAAGTATGTCAGACATGTTACAATGCCTGACCATTTCTAAACATAGACACCAATTCGCTCCCCTGCAGTATCAGCTCAGGTTTCTCTGAGGAGCCGAATGTGCAGGGTACGCGTTTGAAGTGCAGAGGGCCTGGGCCATAAGACATCAGCAAGACATAGTTGCTGAAGGTTTCAGGGTGCTGCATTGAGATGCATTGAGCCCATTGAGCCGTGTTGCCTGCAGGACTCGCCATGTTCTAAAAATCTCTTTGGGGGCTGACCATTGGCCAGTTGGCTTGAGAGTGCGCCAAAAGGCACAGTGGGCCAGGCTGCCAAGAAGCTTTAGACAGGATGATTCAACATGTTGTTTGGGTGCACGGCGTTGAAGGACGAATATTCCCTGCTTGCTTCCAACAAGCCCCCCACCCCCCGCACCGCCGCGTGCAAGCGGCAGGAAGATGGCTTTGTGACCTGCGCTCAATGGGCGCCTGGGGCACGACAGCTGCTGCTGGCGCCTCGCAGCAAAGTATCCAATTGGATCGTGAGCAAACTGAGTCGCTCCGTTCACCCGCACACAAGTTCGGGGCATTTCTTTTTTGTGCTGCAAGCAATTTGCTTCAGCTTGGTGATGCCAAAATTGCGCCAAGGGCCTTTTGGAGCTCGGGTGAAAACAGGAAACCGCCTTTGTAAAGGCACCCCTTGCAAACCTGGAGCGACGCCATGCCACTGTCAACCGATAGGGAGGAAGCAATAACCATAGTATCCTGCTCAAAGTAGGAGAGAGGGCACGCCCGAAATGATTTTATAAGTCATTGTTGATTTGTACAGCCTTTGATTGCAGACACGGTTCTTGAAAAAAACAAGGACACCCAGCCGGCATGAACACCGAGAACCAACCATTTAATAACCATATGACTACAAGTGCCGCCCAGTAGCCCAAGCGTGTTGGTTGGTTTGCGCATCAGCAACTGACACAGACAGTGCTTCCGCAGTCTTGCTGCAGTCTGCGCATCGTGTTCCATAATCTTCAGAAGTTCAATGCTCTTCCATCTGCAGTCCTTTGAGAATGGTTTCAGTTTAGTCATTTGTTGTCCCGTAGTTTCTGTTGCAGAGCTTTTCATTGTGTTGCGTTATTATGTCCACAGTCTTTCTGCAGTCTGCGCTGTATGCAATTAGCCTATAGTCTTCCCACTGCATTTGCTTGGTAATCCTTCTGTATTGCGTTCGTTGTTTGTTGTAGCTCCCACTAGCCTGAAACACTTGAAATCCAAGAAGGAAGCTGCAAAAACATTCAAACGAGAACCGCTTGCCATGTTTTTCGCCACCCATGTCGTAATTTACCGATGTCCAAAATATATTTTCCGGCGACCTGGGATCGCTTGCGAGTGGACTTACGCGATGGCCGGACCAGTTGCTCTAACGACCCTCCCCGTTGCGCCGTTATTGCGCCGATGAACTTTCACAATTACTGACAGGGTTGCAAGCACAAGGTTTGTCCGGGAACATGCTAGTGGTTTTCAGGACCATCAGACTACTGTAGCATTGTACTGCAACCTGCTGATGGCGAAATGTGCCGGCTATGAAGTGTGAGATGTTTCAACTGGTGGTGTGTGTGTGTGTGCGTGGCCTTTTGCAGGTAGACTGGCAACCCAAATGCAGTTTGCTTTTCCACACCATGATTGCTATTTCGATAGATTCACTGAAGCTCACAGGAGAGTGCGGTTTGAACGGCTCAGAGGCGATAGAGCAGACTTGTGTTCAAAAAGCGGCGAGTTCAGGCTCGCACTCACACGAGGACAGCTCATTGATCAGGTGTGGAATTCCAATCGACATGGGGGATAGGCAATTCCAATCGACATGAACGGATGAGGGTATTTGCTTAAACCCATAATTCAGCCCAGGGGCCCATATCATCATTCTGACTCAGATAATTTGCCCAGATTTGCAATCCAAGGCCTTTTTCAGTGGCCGCGTGGCCGTCTTTGATCCAGAGAAGAACTGCTTCATCCAAGACTTCGTTGGGCACACTGACTGCGTGCACTCAATGAAGCTGATGTGAGAGCTTGACCTGGCCTCCAAATGCCCTTGGGCGAGCCTCGACATCGAGGTTTCCTGCTGCCAAAGCTCTGCCAGGACATCAAAATGAGGCGTTTCAGCGCGAGGGCGACTAAGCAAACTTTCACATGATAATTGGAGCGATTGGCAATGCCTTTGGCGATGCTATGTTACTAGTTAGTACATGTTTTTTTGGCTTTTTGCCGACAATAGTTGCTGGAGCCGGACGGCGGCTTTGCTCGGAAGACAGATGCAGAGTGAGTTTGGCGTTTGGAGTGGGCCCTGTCTCGAAGCTGGGCGAGCCGCGACTATGAGAAATCCTCATGGCAGTATTATCCGCTGAGTCTCTCGAGCAATCTCCGTCCTTGGGCTCAAGTGGTCGCAAAGTACCGGCCATGGCGTGAGCCTGCATTCAATGACAGGCGTGTGCTGGACTCTATGTTGCGATGTTGGAATTGGCTTGTCCCATTTAATTTGATGACAGGCGTCCTGGCAAGGGTCTTGCCGTGGTTCTATCGTATTTTCTCATTGTTCTGGCCCTCGAAGCGCCAAGTCACAGGCTTTGAGCTGTTCCTCTTTTTTTTGCGCAGGCCTGACTATCATTGACAACTTCCTTGATGAGGATTTGAGGCATGAACTCCTGGAGAAGCTGCAGCTGCAGGGGCTCAGTGAGTTCGAGGAGGGCAGACACTTGGATTTACTTACAGTCCCAGGTTGAAATGTAGGCTTGCTATGTATATGATGTTCTCCTGGACATTAGCACAGGTAAGTCCGGTGTTATTTTCTTTGAACTGTTTCGATGTATTACCATACTGGTGGGGAGAGCTGTCTTTGGAAGTCTCATTTTTCTTGCAATCACACGGGGTTTGGGTATGCTTGGACGTGGCTGAGGCTGCATGATTGAAGTTGAGCTTTTCAAGCACATGAAACAACTACCGCTTGAGTTGCCAGCACTCTTTAGGAAAGCCATAGGCTCACAGACAAGGAGACCGCCACGCTTACCGTGATTATGCTTCACCCGTGTTCCAAGAATCATGGAAGAGTGGGGAGGAGGGGGGAGGAGGGTTTGGAAGTACAACCATCCTCTTGAAACATCGCCTTGACACCTGTGGGCAAGGGATGATGTTTCAAGAGGATGGTTGTACTTACAAACCCTCCCGTCCACCAGTCCATTGTTCCAAAGACGGTGCTCTCACTTCCCTTGCGCTAAGACCTCCTCGGCACCGTGAACCACGGCACGGGTCGCAAAGCGGCGGTTCCGGTGCCCGCGGATGTGGTGCGGCGGATGCAGAAAGTCGTGGGCAGCCGTGGCAGGGTGTAACTCTGACGAGATTGGGGATTTGTTTTTTGAGGATGGCCGGGCCTCCCAGCTACCTTTAAGTGCGTGTCAAATCAGTTGGCACACGGAATTCCATCGTTGAGTGCTAACTGTTTGGGCGCAGCGTAGATGGTTTGGGGATTGCCCCTGGCTTTTGTAGAGGGTAAATGGGAAACCACCCCCAAAAACGCCTCCAAACCGCAGAGTCGGCGTTTTCAGGGTGAGTCGATACCAAGGCACGGGAACACTGTGGAGCTGCCGGCGCTCATGCGCCGCGGCCTGCAAAACAGCTCGAAGCCTGGTAGGATCCCTGGGAAATGGAGCCACTGGCCCAGTGGTCCCCTTTTTTTTCTCTTTTTTTTTGGGGGGGAAGGGTTCCGATTCCTTTAAACTCAGCCAACCAGAACAGGATGCCGATTCTTTTTTTCCCCATGGCCACTGGGCATCTGAGTGGAGCCATGGGGCCCTAACTCACCGAAAGCCGCAGATCTCTGGAGCGCTCGAAAGGAGAGCACTCCGGATTCGACTAGAATTTCAAAATGTGATGGACATGACTTGAACGGGGGCTCGTGTTTTTGTTCAACAGGTGTAGTGATCTTGCAATGCTGCATTTATGAACGGGGTCATTTCAAATTTTATGTTACACGGTTGTCACAAATAATTCAAGTCAGTGCTGCGTTGAGCGACGATGCCACGATAGGAACATGCTAGTTGTAGAAGAGGGTGCCCTTTTGCGAATGAAGTTCATGCTTGCTCATGTGGTGGAGACTGTGCTACGCTGTGTTGCTTGCTGCGGCGCGCAGGGCCAGTCCCGTGCACCAATTGTAAGTTGCATTGCGGGTATTTGGAACCTGTGCTTTTGGCGTAGCATCAAAAAGTGGCAACAACATTTTCATTAATTTGCATTGTTTCTGGAAAGATCACCATTAGCTTGCGACAGGGCTCCATGGGGTTAACTTTCAATTCTCTCATGGTCGCCCGTATTTCACACATATGTCCGTGTAGGTGTGGAGTAATGTTGACCCCAGATTACTCAACCCCAGTTTATTAATAGGGAGGTGTCCGATTCTGGATTTAGTGGAGAATCATACCACTTTTGGAGGGGAACACCCCGATATCAATACACTGGGGTTGGTTAATATGGGGTCAACATTGATTCATTGATTGTCTTGTGAAGTTTGAAGCATCCAAGATTTGAGCTATGCAAGGTCCGCTCAGCTGGAGAGCCTTTGTATTATGATTAGGAGTTGGTCGCTTTTCCACAACTCATGCGATAGTTTGCCGATAACTGAGCTCTGAAATCACTTTTTGCAGCACTGCATTTGAGTCTAATTGTTTCGAATGAAATCACTTCTTTTCAGCAATCACTTCTTCCAGCCCTGAACTCACTTCTTCAAATGCAGCTTGCAATGAAACCATTCAAACAAGTTGGCCTAGAATTCAGTATGTTTACCAAAAGCAACTTGTTTGAGTGATTGTTCCCCATTCCTTCAAGGATCCTATCCGGCAAATCTCTGGTTTCTCATCGTTGTTGTTGGGAAACATTTTACACTTCTGCTTTTTGTGGTTTAGCGGTTGAAATCCCCACTTAACTGCAAAAACAACAAGTTTTTGCTCCCCCTTCCAACGTCCATCAAGAAATCTGCCCGAAAGCAACTTGTTCGAGTGATTGTTCCCCATTCCTTCAATTCTTTTCCCCCAAATTCCCCAAGAAGCCAAAGGGAAACGGACGTGGTTTCAGAATCTGCTCAGTTTTTACTCGAAACTCAGGAGCAGAGGCAATGTCCAGAGCCACCGCGACGCCTGGAACGGCCGACAGCGAGACTTCGTCCAGGGCCTCACGGTGCTGGTGTGGCTGCAGGGCGGCGGCCAACTGTTGCTTCAGGGTATCCTGGCGAAAGAGAAGGGCGCCTTATGGGTGAATGGTTTTCTTTTCTTTTGAGGGTACCCTTTCCAGGTCGGTTGATTTTGGGAGGCAACATGTTGACACACGGGTAATGTATGTATATATATATATATATATATGTATAGGTATGTATGTTATTTATATTCATGTCGCTGTATTTGCTTAGACCCAATGGTTTGGGTCTCCGAATTGTGGCATTAGTTGTAGCCATTGTCATTGCGTAGATTGGGCGCAGACATGCCCCGTGCCAAGATGCGATCTCGCTGCACAGGCTTTGAGGTTGTTTGGAACCTGGGGCAGTCTGAGAGAGCGGGGTTTGGCCCGGCTTTCTGGGCTTTCTGCTCTGCTTGCGGCTTGCGGTAGGAGATCCATCAAATCTGTGTGGCCAAGAGAGCATCCAACATCTCAGCTGTTCTCTTCATAACGGTTTGCATTCCCGGTTGCTTTAGCTTCACAGATTGATGCGGCCGCATCGGCCTTTTTTCCCACAGTTCTTGGTAGCTCATGCATCGCATTTCACTTGGCTTCAAGGGACATGCGCTGTCCGGCAGGTCGGGTGAACAGTTTGCAGAATGTCCTCTGAGGTGATGAGCAGCAACATGTGGTGGATGCCCTGCCGGGTCGCTTGGTCGCTTTCGACAACAACCGCTTCTCCCACGGGTTCCGCGGCGACGGCGGCAGCCGTGCCATGCTGGGGCCTATGGCCTGGCACCGAGGCGTCTGAAGCTTTGCGGGAGACCGTTGGACCGATGCAAACGGACGCTCTTTGTTTTCCCAGGATGGGTACCCTCCCACCAATCAACGTGGAACCTGATAGGCCACTGATAGGGAACCCCGTTAAAAGGACAAATGGTCTTTCAGGACCCCCCTGTCAGGTTCCATCTTAATTGATGAGAGTACTTGTTTTGACCGCGTTTGATCCCGGGGCAAATGATTCTAAATCGGTGTAGTCGGAAGCGCGGCGGGCAGCAACTGTTTGAATCCCAAGGCCTCGTGGCATTGAGGTTTGCTCTCTGGTCGTGATGTGGCTGTGGGTCAAAACGAATGGGATCCCATTTTGGGGTAGGTGCACCACCCATTTTAGAAACAATTTTAGTGGGGATTGGGATGTTCAGGCCATGTGTTGTTGTTCCAAAAAGCACAGACTTGATCAAGCGCCAGCAACTTGAGTCACGCACCTAGTCAACGCATAGCCGGCACCAGGTGGCTCCTTCCGTGCGGTGATGCAAGTAAGCCATGAAGAGTTTACCTGGAAGGCAATTCTTTTCTGACGCCTGGCAGCAAGGTGGGGCACATGAGCGGCAGTCGTTTGACGGGCACAAAGCGCGCGAACAGCTTAGCCTAACTAGCCAAGGCCAATTTTAGCTTTGAGCTCTAGCACAACATGCGTAGCAATCGTAGCATTATAGGGTGCGCGTGCGTATGTCTCTTGCAAAAATAGTGTGTTCCTGCATGTCGGCAATGTCATGGTTCTTGTTAGTTCATCACCCCTTTTAATTTGTTTCACTAACCCAGCTAGAAGCACGAACAAAAAGGTATCAACATATTTGCTTTTGTTGCATCCCTTGTTCTCAGAAATCCAGCTAGCTTAGCCTGATTCATATCTGTTTTAAATGGCCCCCTAAATCCAGCCAAGAGAAGGGTTTTAAAATAGTGCTAACTCATTGTTTCTCACTATAATAATTCCCAGCTGTGGGCATAAGACTACCCCGCATACTTGGGTCAGACGAAAGTTCATGCTTATTACCTGGATCCAAAAAGCTGTATCCGGTCAACCGCGAACCGAATTGGCAGATTAATCCGTGTGGCATCATTGTACATTTCAGTAGGCGTTCATGCATTGTGTATGTGTGTGTGTGTGTGTGTTTGTGTTTGTGTGTTTGTGTGGGAGTAATGCCCTTGCTTGGCGGGTGTTCAAAAATGGCATGGGAAATCACTGCTCATTTCAGCGAGAGAGTGGGCCAGAGAGCATCTCAGAAGCATGTGCTTGAACCGGCAGCCGGCGGGCCTGCCTCAACCAAGCTGTGCTACCTAGTTCGGGAGCACCATGGTTTTTATCTCCCCCTGATTTGAGGCTTTTGCGTTCTCGCTTGCAGCAGCGTTGCCAGCGTGGTCATCGCCATTCCCATATTTATCCTCCGCTTGGCGCCTCGGCTCGGAACGCCGGCACCAAAGGCCGCTTGCATGGTTTGCCACTTGCTCTTGAACATGTGTGGAAAAAAGAAAGCTAGGGACCTTCAAGTCTACTCAGCTTAGCAAGCAACAGTCACTCCGCAGCACAAGTTCAATCCTGACCAATGGAACCTCAGCTTTGGTCAGGCCAAGGCCATGTCAAGGTTGCAGAGCTGACCACTTGACGTTTTTGCCATAATGTCTGGCATCCTTTGACCGCTTTGTTCTGCCCCCGCCTTCGCAACACTATTGCACATATGAAAATGCACGCAAGTGTCGATAAAATCTACATATAAATATCTATAGTATACACATGTATAATTATATGCAGATTGAATTGTTGCGATGTTCGAGCTGCGCTGCTAAAGTGTACTTCGTGTACTGCGCCTGTACTGAGCCCAGAATGATACCATGATACCCCAATCGGAACCTGCGCGATTCGAAAGCAAGCATTTGTCCTCACCCCGCCTTCTAGTAGTTTGCCTGCCTCTTAAAGCGAGTGAAACCCCAATAGAATTCCTGCACACATGCAATTTCTGCTCTATTGATTGGCTTACAACATTCTAATTGCAAGGCGCTACATTGTAGCAAACTTTCATGAGGGTTCAAATGGACTTTTTCTTGAATGGGATTTTAAGTCGGGTTTGGGTTGGAGTGTAATTATAACTCAACTAGATCCTAGCGCAGAAAGGCAAGCTCGTTGCTTCTCCTGACTAATTTGATAAGAATTTCAGTTTCGGTTTAAATGCTAAGCCTGGACTCCTTTCCAAGTGGGATGTGAAATGGAAGCGAAATAGAAACCAGTGAGGGAAGACATGCTGCGTTGCCTTCTTACCTAGAAGTCGTATGTTCAATTGGCATTCAACCAGGAATCCCTTTCCAAGTGAGTTGTTTAGTTGAATGAAATGTTTGCTGTATCTTTTCATTTGTTTGCCCTTTAAAGGGCTGAAAGTCCAGTAGAAACCCAAAGAACTGCTGGTTCAGTTCTGTTTGTTTACAAGCTTTGAATTTCGATGCTTAAAGTTTAAGCAGGACTTCCATTCGAATTCAACTGGGCATGCCATTTGGATTTAGGTTGTAAATGGAAACTCGTTCCTTCCCAAGTAGGAAAAGCTAGATTGTTATTAGAATGTACATGTGTACAACACCTAGTGAGGAAAGTCAAGCTGGTTGTTAGTGCAAAATCAGCAGACTGGTTTGCAGGTTTTCAATTGCAAGGTTTCAGTTTTCAGTGGCATTTGTCATTGTAAATGGGTTCCTTTCCAAGTAGGAATTCGGTGGGAACTGAAACAGAGCATAGTGAGCAAACACAAGTTTCAAATGACCCGCTTCTTGCAAGAGGCGAAAAGCCGATAAAACATTTCAATGATGAATATGAAGCATCATGCAGGTTTGCCAGCTTTAAATTCCAAGGTGTTCAGTTTAAATCGGAGGTTCGATAGAGTTCAATTGGAGATAAAATGCCAGTGTGGATTCCTTTCCAAGTAACATTTCACTTAGATGCTTTCCGTCTTGCAAAGAAATGGATAGGAACTGTTTCCCACTTTGGTTTTCACTCGATCTTAATTTGACATCTTTCTTCGATTGATATTTTAAATCGAAAATCCTTCCCGCGTAGGCTTCTACTTGGAAAGTATATATATATATGTATTACTGTATATATCATATAGTTAATATAAATAGAAGCTCGTGAGGAAAATCAAGCTGGTAGTTTCTTCTGATTAATCAGTGTAGCGTACGGTCGTGCGACTCGACTGCGATTCCGATTGGAACGGGCGAGCGAGCGGACAAGTGACCCAAACACTCGCACGCCACACGCGCACCGCGCACGTTTCGCTGGAACAGAAATCAGGTCCCTTTTTTGACCTTTTTGGCTCACGAATGCTGAGTCGTCCGCTCGCTCGCCCGCTTGTGCTCGCACCCTCGCACGGAGGTTTCTCGTGCAGGAAGTATCGTAAGTGATTTTTATAACCTGGATCCAGACTGTACATATTTCTTATATGCTGCCTCCCCCCCTCCCAGGACCGACTTGAAGATGCAGGGCTGATCTTTCAGTGGAGGTTAAACAGTTATTTCCTAAAGGCAGGCCTGAAAGGAACGCCCACCTTACTCGCACAACTGCCACTCGCTGGCCCATGTAAATCCTGTAAACCTGCTTGCAACCTCACGGCACCGGCTAAATAGACATATGATATGCATACACACACATAATATATATATATATGTATATTAGGTCATGATGATATATATATATATATGTGTGCGTGTGCGCGGCAGTACGCAAGGTTCAAAAGTCGGTCAATCGGGAGGTGAGACAGCTGAGATATGTGCCATTCGCTTGCTGGTCATTCTTGACTTTTGCAATGCGGTGTTTATTTTTGCCCATGGCCTATTGAATGCCAATTCTGCCAATTCTGTGGTGTCAATCCCAAAGAGGTCAGATATGGATTTGAGAATGGTTTGATCTGGGCCCCCGGGGCGCCGAGGCTGTTAGCACTGTACGGTCCGCCATCGTGGCGCCCATTGCCGCAGCTTTGTGCTCGCTGTGCTGGACCTCTGTTGCCCCACGGCACAGATCAGAGTTTCTTTCACCAGGGCTGGGCGAGACAAGTCGGGCTGTGCTTCCGCTGGCCACCGGAGGCCATTATTTGCAGTCCTCGGCTGTTCATGGCTGCCTGCCATGATCTGCGCGGAGATGAGTGCTGCCAGGGGTTCCTGATGCTTCTGTGGCTACCGTTCCGACCTCTGGCTGCACCTCGACCAAAATCGAGCCGTACCTGCAGTCAGGTTCCAAAATGTGTTGAAGGCCTGAGCCGTCAACCAAGCCGGCTTGATTTGGGCCCAGCTGTCACCCCGTTCGTCAGGCGGTTGATTTGTGAGGGCTCGGCATGATGCTTTGTGAAATCTATTGCTTTCAGTGATTTTTTCTGAAGATGAATCAGCCCAGAGGCCTGACCTGGCGCGAGCGTAGCAGTTGCGCTTCTGAAAGTGACTGCTGCCAGGTGCTGGTGGCAGCACTCCTGTTCCTTCTAGTCTTCATACCACTCTGGATTGTCTCGTCCACAGTTTCCTACTCCGAGATCAGCCTGCTGAATTTGTTGGTTGGCGGCGTGGTGGACCTGGACGAATCCACCGGAGTGTTGGTCCCTTGGCGCGCTGAGCTGGGATAGGCGTGGATATATCTCATGTGGCCATGGTACTCACATCCAATACGGTATCCCATTTTGGGGTTTTCGGTGAATTCACCACCCATTTTAGGCTTCCTATTTTAGTGCTTGGATTGAATCGGATGTTCACTGGGGGCTAACCGGTTTTTGACTCCATGGCCATGTATCCACAGATAGATGTAAAAGGTCATGCAAAGCATGCAGCAGCAGCTGAAAGCCGCTGGCACAAGTATGATTGGATCCCTGAGCCAAGGGAGTCCTCCTCGTGCTGAGCAAAGACTGGTGGCACTACAACTGCCTCTCCGAGCCAGAAAATGCAGCACAGGTCGAGCCAGAGGTTATTGGAGTACCACAGGAATGGTCGGATGTCGTTACGCCCGTCCAGGAGTGCACATCTTTAGGATTTGGATAGGCATCTACCCAAAATATCACCGGGGCGTGGGGGGAGAGGTGGCTTCTCCACCTGGTTTGATCTCGGAGGACACGACAACCGCCACCAATTTCCGGCTGACCAGATGCTATGTCGAGGGGCACGTGAGCATGAAGGAGCAGTCTCACACTTCTTCGCTTACTCCAGAGAAACTGCCCCGCTTGTCGCAAGGAAGGTTTTATGTGCACCTGTCAGTAAGGCATGTGCAAAGGCCCCGTGCGAAAAAGCCTTCAAGCACTCCAAACATGTACCCCTAGCAATGCTGGTGAGCCGGCTGACCGGCTGGAACTGCAATTCCCCATTCACCTGCAATCACCGGCTTGCTTTGGCGTGAAGAGGGTGCCCTGAAACGCCAGGACGTGTGGGAGATTTGCCTCAGAAGGACAAGGGATCATGGCGTAGAGCTGCATAGCGCAGGCAGGGAAATGAAGGAAGGCAGGCAGAATCATTTGACACAGTTCAGGGCGAAAACCACTCAGCTTGCTTGCATGCCAGCAGGATGGGCATCCAGAACGTTGTATCCTTTGTTTGGCAGCTATTTCTGTTGCTGAGTTTGTACTGTGTTGGCCGCGGAATTGTTTGGCATCAGCTAGGGCAAAGGGCATCATGATGCCATGGCTGTTGTGGGAGCCAGGTCCTCAAGAATCCATCAACCAAGGCGTCCACCTCTGTTCAACATAGTCAGTTTTGGTGCGGGACGATTTGTGTAAACGGTTTGCAGATGTTTTGTTTTTGGCTGGCCCTTGCCAGGGGGTCAGTGGTACCCTTTCTCTTTTGTTGGATGGGTTCCCCCAACTAAACATGGTCGACCCGGCAGTTGCCAGGCTACATTACCTCCGATGATCTAGACGGCTTGGAGCCGCCACTCGCATGCGGGCCTCGACCAATCGGAACCATTCATTTCTTAGCAAACCTTCTTGTTCTGTTCAGATCTGCTCAGAATGCCCGAAGTTTACACACGCATCTTCTTCTGGTGTTGTTTTGGCAAGGCAATAGAAACCACTGGGCTCATGGGAGGGGAGGCTTTATGGTTTCCGGCATCCATTTTCCTCAAGCAGGCACAGGTCTTGCTGTAAGCTTGAGTCCAGAAAATTCCGGCGGGGGGGGGGGGGGGCAGCGCCTCAGGTTTCTTTTCATTGGTCTGCCTGCCGTAGCCGTGCTGCGCCTCATCCTGCGCTCGGAGAAAAAGGAGGGCCTGTTCTTCAGCGACCAGATGCAGGCGATGGGATTGTCCGGGGATCGGTCAATCACTCCACAGCACATGTGCTTTTTGGTTGAACTGTAAGGCGAAAGCCCATCACACCACCTCAGAGCTTCCTCCAGCATGGACACTTTCTCGCTCAGCGGCCCCTTTTGAATAACACCCTCGCAATTGTACAATACAGGCGAATATAGGCGCTCTCAAAGCTTCAAGTTTCCTACGGCATTTGACGGTCTCTTCGCGCCCGCTAGCTTCTTCCGTTCAGCCCTCGTTTGCTATTTTTGTTTCAATCTTGTTTTCAAGCCCCCCCCCGTAGCGACAGCGCGAACGACCATTGGAGCGTTCAAGCCTGGGCGTGAACCAACCGATGCGGCTGTCCAACCGCATCCCAACCTGAAGCTCACCCTATCCACGTGAAGCCGGGAATTTGCCACACCCCATCGCCGGAGTCGCGACCTGAAAATTTGGCATATCCGAGGCCGAGGTCATGAAGCCACAGCGCGCAAGTCGCCCCTGAGGTGACCCACCACAATCGACCACACAACGCCTTTGCCGACAATATTTGGCACTCGGCCATGAAGACCAAGCGCTTAGCTGCGCAGGCAAGCCCCATCTTAGATTCGGCGTCTTGGACAAAATCTTGCGTTTCGGGCCCCACAAGTTCACAAGATCTGGAGGCCTCTTCATTGGGTGAGCAGCAATGCTTGAATGTTGCAGTTGTGCTCGACAGATCGGAGCCTGTTTTGACCACTTGCCCCACAGTTGGCAATGAGCAGGAGCCAGTTTTGCTTAGCTTCTTGCTGGGGCTTTCATCCAATTCTTCAAGTGCACCGCTCTTAGGAGATGGACTTCCTGATTTACTCAGCGCTGCAACGCCCGGAGACAGAGCCGCCTTCCGAGGCGCAACCTTCGCTTGCGTTTGGACTCTGGGTACCCGCCCTCGGCGAGAAAAGCTGCTTGGAAAGGCCTGATTGCGCGGGTAGCTTCTTCCGGGAAGGGAACAGATGCGCGTGAAGCAGCAAGGGTTAGCACGGCTCGGAGGACACAGCCGTAATCCTGTGTGAGGTTTCTTCCACTGCTGAGCGCTGGTGACACGAGGGGTGCCCACTATCGCGTGCCAGGGCATTTCCAGCCTCCGGCGCAGCGAGCTGAAGAAAGTCGTCTCCGCTGCCATTGGCTTGGCGATCAACGCCTCCCGTTCTGCGCTGCTTGGCGGCACTTTGAAGCCCCGTGGTTCTGATCTGGCCATTGGGGGCCATGGGGCGTGAGGTTTTGTTCGGACACCCTCGTCTCCGGGCATGGAAAGCAGTTCAGTTGCTGCAACTAGCGACTTGGTTTCGCAGAAGTTGAATCGGCATTCACAGTAAATGACGGCAAAGCCGTTGTTCGATCATTGCGCAACATGATGTTGTGTCGCTCTTCTTATTGAATGCATTTCGTGTTATTTCATCGCCCAGCCTGCAATTTCAGTGGGCAATCATGGCTGACCCGTAACAAAAACCTGCCCTGTTGTTGGCGTGTTTGGGATTGTTACGTTTTGGGGTCTGTTCATAAAATCAAAAGGGGGGCCAAGCCGCGCGCTGCTCGAGCCGTTTTTTTTCCTCGGCGATCTCAGGAGTTTCAAGGAGTCCATCGGCTCGGTGCTGCAGGACGTGCTCCTTCAGTCGCGTGGTGAAATGCCGCGGTGACGGAGGCGCAACCCGCAATACCAAGTGTGAGCACTCAATGTGGTGCTCCTGGATGCACTGAGCATAGCGCAGGGAAAAAGGGAATCCATCTCAAAGGTATGTGGTAGTTCTGGGAGTGAACCATATTGGTATCACAGCAGTGGCTTTCAAGGACCATGCCTGAGTGGCTGGATGCCTGCGAAGCAGGCACCGAGGTGACACGAGGCGCAAAAGGTGTCGTGAGCGCTAGGTCTTTTCAAAACTATGTCTTAAGTTAGTGTCAGGATTCCCGACATCGCAGAAGTCAAAACCAACCCCTCGCTCCCGCAACCCTTTTGAGAATTTCTTGATGACACAAATCGGCGGCTGGAACGGTTTGACCACAAGTGGGCAGGAACTCCTTGACGCATTATCAAACTCATTTGCGAAGCCCAATGGCCGGAGCAAGGACGTATATACTCACTTTAAAGGTGATATCTCATTCGCCATGGGTAACCTCATTGCGAAGAGGACAGACGTGTCTTCGGTTGCCACGCCCAGTCAGTATTTGGCTGGTCAAAAATAGGTAATTAAATGGAAGCCTGGTAAATCGAAACATCCGATTCCTGGTGATTTACTTTGGGCCCATACCCAGTTCAAGGCAAAAGGTCTGACTCTCGCTGAGGCCGGATCTGAGGGACGGCTCTGGGCAGACCTGCCGCTCGATGCGATGGGCCGCTGTTGGGGTAACCATGCGACAACCCGCCCCTTTTTGCCAGCAGGGGGCCCTGTGAAGAGCTTCCTGAACCCCGACGCTGGATCATAGGACCCACAATGGTTTTCATGTTGTGAGGTGGGTCTATGGCACTGCCAAACCATTGATTCTCTGAGATATAGACCGTGCAAATTGGAGCTGGGATGACAGGTTTTAGGCTGCTTGACATACTGTGGATGGACAAAATGGTGGGGTTGCGTTCCGGTCATCATCGGCGGTGCAGGATTTGTTCAACCACTTGATGATGGATCATTGATCATTGCTCTAGAATATGACCAAGTTCACATTCGACGGGTGCTGATTGCTGCTGGCTCCATCGTAATTGATATTGGTTTGACCTGCTCCGACGAGCCCTGCGTTCCAGCAAGATATCAAGTGCCTAGTTGGGATTGTACGAATGGACGAGACCGTGCGACGCGCCCATGGCTTTTGTCTCACCCCAAGGCGCGCGCAACAGTGACCCGAACCATAGCCACTATGCCCCTCTCGGACGCTGGACGCTTGGCAGTAAGGTGGACGTTGCTTCAGGCTTTGCGCCAGTGTCGTTGAGGTCATGCCGCCCTTGAAATATCTCCGTGCCGCCCGTGGCCAGCACGTCGGCACTTGCCGAACACATCACTCAGCGCCCACCTCGTAATCCGTGAGCTCGTTGATGTAGTGAACTACCGTGTATCTCACATCCTTCCGGTCCCACTAAGAAAGAAGTGCGGTGGCGCGGCCAGCCCCGCTGATGGGGTGCGCTAGCGCCGGCCGAATCGATTCAATTGACGCCGCTTCTGCCCAGGGTGTACAGGAACGGCAACTTCAAACCACACAGGCTCATGCAAGCCCCATTCAGTCTCAGAAGGCTGAGACTGTTCTTTCTGGGCCTTACGACCTTGGCCATGCTGGGCCTGAAGTGAAACGCAGGCACTGAGGGCCCCTTAAGCAGAAAAGCAGCGCTCCACGTTTTGCGGGAGAGGATGTGCTGCGAGTAATAAGATGAAATGATGAAACTCTTTCCAGTTCACGGGTCTTGAAGAACTCTTCAGTCAGCTGTCATCGAGCCCAATTTTGCAGGCCTATCGGAAAAGCTGCGCATGTGGGGGCTTCGCGGTACTTCTAATTAAACATTGAGCTTTTGATAGAAAAGTATGTCTTTCATTGGGCGTTCCGGCGGGCGCCACAACGGATTGGGGGTCAATTTGCCAAGCTTCTAACTCAGCACTTGCTGAGTTCGGGCCACAAAAGTGGACGGCTCTTGACATTTCTTCTTCATCTCGAAACTTGCATGTGTGCTAGCCATGGTGACATTCCCAACTTGTAACCTCTTGGCACCATGTCATCACTGAGGGCCCAGCACGTGCTTTCGGAAGCTGTTGGTATGGGCACAGCTTCCGCGGAAAGCGAAACCCTGAGGCGGAACCCTTGGGACCTGGGGCCACGGCCTCGGGGAGACGCCACGGGTTTGACCGGCCGTTTCCACGGCCCTGGGAAATGGAGCAAATCCCATTGATGAGGTCAAATGCTGGCATTTTCATGGTTGTTTGCTGGCATTTGATAGTTCTTAGCTGGTATTTGGTAGCTGGTATTTATACCAGTGCATAGATTAGTTGGTATTTGATGGTCACTTTTCCCCGTCTCAAAGTGTCTTGGAAAGCGTTTGCAGAAGCTCCCTGGACCAGTTGAGTGCGCGAATGATCGATGTGCTCAGCATGCCCAGTGTGTGTGTGTGTGTGTCTTGTCCCACGCTTGCGCCGAAGCTGAAGAGAAGAGGCCAAGCTAGGTGAACACATGAGCAGCTTTTTCGTGTTTAATGCAGGAGCCAAAAAGAGAGGCGAACTGGCATGGTGGCCGCGCAGCCTACTCCTGAGACCGCTCACATGACATGAGCACTTCCCGCTTGCTTTGCTCAACATTTGAAGTCCGGAGCTTCAGCAAAATGGTCATTCAAGAAAAACACAATTGTCCCAGACACCCAGCGGTGCCTCTTCTTGTTTTTTGTCTTTTTATTATTTATTTATTTTTCTTCTCGGGGTCCGTTTAAATTGTCAACCAGCCCGTCCACCGGGCTTCCGAGTCTCGCTGGAGGCCGCCGGGCGAGTGGGGAGTGCTGGACCCCGTGACTGGCAGGAGCCGCCCCGGAGCGCTCCGCCAGCCGATGTTTGACCTGGGTAGCTCTGGGAATGCATAGCCTAGGTGCCCCAGCTAGGTGCCCTTTCTCACGCCTTTTTTAGCCAGAATCACTTTGCCAGGAATCTGATCACTTTTCGGGGCCAGCAGCCCCGTGTCATTGCCGACCTCGCGAAGGAATGTCTCAGTCCGGCGCATAGCGATCGCGCGCAATGGCTGATGTCTCCTTACGTGTTGTGTTACAGTTTTCCACATTTTCCTCTGAGAAATCCGTGGTTTGACCTTGCTTTGCCCTTGGCCTTTACCACCATATTTTTACGCAAAATGGGAAGCTCGGATGAATGCACAGGGTACCCGTCTCCGCTGTTTGATCCTTTGACGGTGGAGCCCTTTCGGCGTTTGTAGACGAACCCGCTGTACCTCAGCTGCCTCCTTTCCTGCTGAGGTCAGCTGGACGTTGAGTAGGCCGGGCGCAAGATGACGGATGCCCTGGCGTGCCATGACTAAGCTGGACAAAGACCGTGACGAGCTCGCAAGTGCTGGCTTGTGTCTCTTGTGCGGAGCAAACATATGCCGGCATGTGGCCTTGTGGCTTTGCAGAAAGCGTGCCAGTGGGCCAAACAAGTACATGCATACCAGAAGGGCTGCTGATACTGACAGCATTGCGGGCCCATGTTGGGAGTGGAATGTGCAAGCGCATTGCCAGCCCAAGCCCAGACACTTCCACCAAACCATCAACGAACCCTAGCAGCAAAGAAAATCATTGTAATCCGTATTTAAACCATTACACATCCGTCTCAGGTTACAGATCCGTCTCAGTCATTCCATGGCATCATAGCCCAGCAAGAGTTCCGCCCAGCGGAGATGAGCGCTGGCGGGAAGAGAGGTGCGAGGATGTGCGGTCGTTGCGTGCGCTTGAACCGACAGGTGTACAATAGAGCAAGCTTGCTAGCTTTTGGTTTGTTGTCCCGAGCCAATTCTGCTAGTCATGTAATTGAGGTGGTTGGTGCTGAGACTTTGCACAAGGATGCGGGTGATCCGCATTGCCTTTCTCAAACACATGTTTGTTTGATGCCCAAAGTTTACTGGAGCGTGAATCTTCCTCCATGTGGTGCCACTTTCACAATCTTATGCCGCGGGTCGTGAACTGTCCATCCATCAGTGTTGCGTAATTGTCTTTTTGCACACGTGCATCCCGAGGCGATGCTGCGCGCCAATCTTAGTTTGCAAGTGCGATTCTGCCAGAATGGCATGGTAGGAATACAGGGCACAGGGTTAGGTTTTACACTGTTTTGTAGGGATGGCTTTGCATCGCATCTAGATGTTCGGTGCATGGTGGCAATGCCTGACGCTGCTTTTTGAGCAAGGCAAACGCTTGCGAGACATAATGTAAAAGCGTATCTTGTGGAATTACTGCTGACTGCACGCATGCTTGTTGGCTCACACGATGCGGACGTCAGCCAACCAGCCAACGTGTTGGCAAATTAAACAATGCCAAGGGAGCCAAATGGAAAGTTCCCCAGCAAAAGGCAGGGAGATTCAATCAACACCTCCTCTTGGACAGCATTTCAACAGCATGCGGTTCTTTACGTTCTGCCACTGGTCGCTTCTGTGTTCAACGGCGAACCGTTATTTTACCCACTGACCCAATCTGCGCATTTGCATTCCTGTGTGGTGTGAACTCGGTGCTCTTGGCGCACAAGCTTAAGCTGATGGGGCACGACGAACGGCATTTGCCGACGGCAAGCTCGCCTGGACCAAACGGGCTCAATATGATAAACGTATGTTGCTTAGGATTTGTTTAGATACTTTAGTATTCCAGATTTTATCACGGGTTCTTTTTTCAGGTCTTGCAGTTGTTGAAGTTGCAGACCGCCCTGCCTTCACATATTCATCGGGCTGGCTCTGGCCAAAGTTGCCGGGCCATGGCCACGCTGCAAATCACGGGCTTGTCCGGGCAGAGCCTGCAGCTGGAGATGGCAAAGGAGAGCCTTGGCTGGTCAAAGGGGCTTCCGCGTCGACAGCGGCAGGTCGACCGTTGCATTGGACATGTTGTCTAGTTAGGGTGAAGGCTTGCTTATGAACGTCACTGGGCGAAGGAAAGCAGGATTCTCGAGAGCAGCTTCAGCCATGGGTGCTCGAATGATCTTTTTCACGCTGGGATCAGCATCAGACCCCAGTTGCCCGGTTCCCCTGTAAAGTCAACCAACCAAAAAAGGATGCCTTTTTTTCCCCGCATCTGAGAGACTGTCACACACAGGTCGAGCGTCAGAAACCTGAAGGCCGAGATCGAGGCCAGATGGGCGGTGCCCCAAATTTGCAGGGCGCCCCAGGCGAGCAGTTGGTGACAGCCACGTCTTGGGAAGGAAGAGATCTGCCCAGGTGACTTTGGCAGAACTAATAAGTGTGGCTTCTTGGGCATTGCACAGCATATTACACAGAGGTATGGGTTTTTGGCATGTGCACATCAGGACATCTCTACGTAGTAAGTAGTTAATACATTGGAAGTGTGACTTGAAGCTAGCCGAGCTTGTTGGGAGGGCTGTGTACAGCTGTGCCAAACTTACAACTGCTCAGTGAGAACAAAGGATTGACAGCTTCGCAGCTCGCACGCGTGAACTATCTTTGGTTACTTGGCAGTGTTTGATTCCAAGCTTTCTGCTTGGCATCCACATGCCAGAGGCTTCAGGGAGCTTGGCCTTTGGCAGCGATTACAACACGCGGCACTCGAAGCAATTCGCTTGCCTCAAACTTCCTGGGCATGGTGCGGCCACGACGCAAATCAAAGAGCACCGGCAGCAGCGCCCGTTAGATGCTCACAGCGCCAGTCCTGACAAGTGCTAAGACCGGCCAAGCAGGATGCAAGCTTCCTCGAGAAGCCTGGAATAAGTACGCTGGCCTCTTATATGGGTGTGGGTCAAAATTAAATCACAAGCTAAGGAAGGGAACCGCAGGTTTTAGGTCAAGTTTCCATTCACCAGGGCAACCCATTTTGGGGTTACCCTTTTTTCGACCCACAGCCATCTGGGCACGCGTTCAAGGGGAAGTTGTGTTTTTGTTTTGGGTGTTGAGAGGTGTGATGAGTTGCAAGGTCAGAAGCTGCTTTGCCGTGGGGAGCTCCTGGGCGACAGCCAGCTGGTCGTTAGCCTGGCAGACTGGGAACTACAGCCGCTTTGCCTGCACGGCGTGTGGCACTTTGGTGAACCTTGTTTGGGCAGCTGATGAGTCTTGCTAGTCTCTGCAATGAAGCGCGCGGCACCCCCAGTTGCAGCCACATTTGGCTTGGTTTCGGTTTTTAGTATTTAGGTCACTGTTCCAGAATGCCGAGCCAGTCCCAGGTTGATCGTCTCCGTCCAGGCTCTCCGCCTGTCGTTGCAGTCCCCCCTCGCTGCGGAGGCCTGGAGTCGAGTTGCCAACTCAAGCTTTACGTGGTGTTTGAAAGGTTGAGTGAAGCAGTCGAGGTTCTTTGTGTGCTTCAGCCTGTCGGCACTCAGGCAGTTTAAAGACAGTATGTGATCAGCCGCTTCTCTTATCCACTCGCAACCTGTCAACACTGCTGCCTACCCAGCCCACTCTACCCTACCCTACCCAAACCCACCCCACTATATATATATTTCTCTATGTCTATACATATATGTTGCTATATTGCTGCATTTCAATATATATATATATATAAAATATATATATATGTATATTATACATCTCCATCTAGCCATCCGTCCATCCATCCATCCATCCATCCATCCATCCATCCATCCATCCATCCATCCATCCCAAACTAGCATGTGTTTGTGTTATTTCCTAGCTGTTTATCTATGTCGTCTATGTCATGCATCTTGAATTATCATTGTTGGCTTTGGGGTGTTAAGGTCAACTGAGTTACTTCCATTGCAGGCTTTAGCTGGGCTGCTTGAGCCTGCGCGACTGGGGGACCTTACAATGGCCAGGGGCTTGGGCCATGGGAGTGAATTGCGTCAAGTGCAGACCGCCATCATGCAACTCTTGGGGCATTTGTTGGTCAGAGCCTCACCCGTCCTCAATGGGCAGCCTCTCGAAAAGCGCAGCCGCTTTCTAAAGATGGGTGCAAGCGAGCGCTCGGATCGGATAGGGATGCGGTAGAGCAAGGACAAAGGCGGCAGGATCAGCAGTGGTTGTAGCCGGAGCTAATGAATGGCCGGCAGCAGTTTGAGCGGGTCTTTTTGAGGGTACCCCTTTTTGTGGTTAAAGGGGGAAGCCCAAAGGAACATAATTTTGGGGTCCCCTAAAAAAGACAGACCCGTTTGGAAGTTCCAGCCGACAGAGACGAGGCAAGGCAAGGCCGCATCCGAGGATTGCAAAGTTCGAACACAGATGGCATGGCACCCCACAGAAAGAACTTGGTGACTTGTTCCGTGTGTGAAACAGGCTTTGGGGATGAAATAGCGGTGTCAAGAATTCAACCATGTTGTCCTGCTCCGGCTGCTATGCTTTGGGACTGCAGGCTCTCAATTTGGAAGTAGAGACGCGAAGTCCTTTCCATGGTCGCATGGCTCTTGGCTCAGGTTTGGCCAAGTGTCGAGAAAGAGGCGCGCGGAAACATGCATTCGCTGCAAAGCCACACAGCTGGGGTGTTCCATACCGTTACTTGCTTATTTGATGTCGGTGTTGCACCAGGCCTCCCTGTTGCAAAGCTGACAGGGTTTGGTGACAGGACAATCTACAGGAAATGGCCCAAAAACACCTCAACAAATGTTTTTTTGTTTGTCCTGCAACCCTGCCAGCCAACCCTTGGAAGCCTTGATCCACCTGTGCAGCTTTTTGGACCCGGAGCTCCCTGCAGCTTCTGAGACCCTCAGGTTTGGGACTGCCTGAGGGCACCGGAGCTGCACGAGGCCGCCGCGCAGGTGCTGACCACGGCGGCGCAGGCGGGTTGGCCGGACGCTGGGCGGTGGGCGGGCGGTGATGGGTGGGTTGCATCAGGTTTACCCCCAGTGAACGGTACCAGGGGTCAAGGTAGGTCAACTAGGTCCCTCAGTAGTGCCCTTTTACCAACTTTTTTGGGGCAGGGTTCCCCTACTAACATAGGCAAAATTGTACCGTTGTTCTAACCTCTCTACTGGAGAACCTAGATAAGGTTTACCCCCAGTGAACGGCACAGGGGGATACAAGGGGTCAAGGTAGGTCAAGATACCTTCAGCCATTGTCAATAATGTGGGACTTGCCTTAATGTGACCCCCCCTTCAAAAGTGGAACCAGTTTTGTGGACCCTCTTTAGAGAAGATCCCGGGGGTCTGGGAGGGACAGTACTTACTTCAGCATCGCCAATTCTACTTTAGTATTGCGAAGGCTGACTCAGATTCCCAGTGCTGACCTTAGGATTGCCAATGCTTACTTTAGTCTTGCCAATTCTGCTTTGGTATTGCCAAGGCCCGTTTTTCCAGCAAACCCCCAAAATAGTTGGACCCTAAGGAAGACCCCAAGCAGTCGCATTAAAGAGGATCAGGGCCTTTTGGCATCCCCCCTGTGTGCGAATGTTTGCCCATACTTTTTTGCAAAGAAGTTATCTTAAATTTGACGATTTACAGACCACTGGCAAAACGGATTTCCTTGATCCAAGGCCTTTACGTGTTGAGCTGGGGAGAGCTTGGTTAGGTGAACCACCCTTGTAATGTAAAAGGCTAAGGCTAAAATTTGAGAATTTCAGCCACCCCCCAAAATAGTTGGACGCTAAAGAGGGCCCCAAAACAGTCGCAAAGAGGATCAGGGCCTCTTGTGAGCACCCCCTTTGTGCGAATGGTTGCCCTTTCACTTCTTCTTTTCTCTGTAAAGAAGTTATCTTGAGTTTGATGGTTGGGGAACCATTCCAAAAAGGAATTCCTAATGTTTGCCCGGATCTATTTGCCAGACTGCTAGTTGTTTTTGCTCCGGGTTGTTTCCTGGCTTTTTTTTTGGTGGGGAACACTTGCCACAATAGAGGACCTCAAAACCTTCCAACGATCCTGAATTAGGAAAAACTTGACACAGTACAGGCTACTGCCATTAAAGCGTGTCCCACATGATGGCAGAGGGAAGCGGGAAGTTTTGGATAGAGCAAGAGAGAGAGAGAGAGAGAGAGAGAGAGAGAGAGAAGTCAATCTTACAAGCTACATCCGCCGCTTCGCCGTTTTGCCAGGCCAAACGGCCCAGCACGCGGCAAGAGGCAGGGCACTTTGGCACTGGCGAGCTGGAGCTCCCTTCTTCGGCGTGGTGTTGTGTAGTGAACCATCAGGGATCTTTGGGATTTGGGTGTGGGTCAAAATGATTCAAAATGAAACCATCAGGGGACCCCAGGTTGTAATCCTGGGTTCCACGCACCAGGGTTTAATTTTGGGTACCCATTTTTGACCCACAGCCATTTCCCCCTCAAACCAGTAAAAGTATTCTGCTTGCGTGAAGCCCTTTTTCCTGGTCTCAAATCACATTGAGCCTTTGGAGCTGCCTTTGACAGGCGACGTTTCCAGGTGTGCTGGGATGTCAACATGGAATCCTTAGAGAGCTGTTCAAAGGTGTTCGCGGTAGGCTGGTACCTGGCACAGGACGTGGCGTTGTTTAACAAAGCCGTGCAAAATGCCTGAGATGAACAGATATGTACCTGCACACACGTGTGCTGCAGAAGGGCAGGCAAACTCCAGGTTGGAAGCATGCGAAGAGACACCAATCAAGAGCCACTGCCAGGTTCTGCTTCGTCTGCAAAGCTCAGACGAACGCTCCAGGTGCGCTCCGGTTTGTTCGTTGCTTTTTTGGGGGCCAACCGCCGGCGTTTCCTTAGTTCTGCACCAGTCTGAGCCCACCAGCTTCTGGCTGCTTTGTCGCTTGGTTGGTCTGTCGATTGGTCGGAGAAGGCCCGGCGAGCAGAAATATTGCCCTCAGCATCACAAAGGTTACATGTAGGATCCCGAATATAATGCTCAGGCCTTGGATTTGTGTAGATCCCACGTACTGACAGAGCGCCTGCAGGCTGATGTGCGTGAAGATGCTCGCAGCCATGGGAAGCTTGGCAGAAGGGGAGGCTCTATTATGTCAGATTGGGTACATAGCGTATTTTACCATACGTGCAGCGGCCGGCTACTAGGTAGGAAGCGTATTTAATTCACAAAACCAAATCGAAACTGTTGCCAGCCTGCCCCTACCTCACTCCTAGCTTTGCTCGCTTTTGGGCAAGTGTGACAGTTCCTGCAACATTACTTGCACAGCTGTGACCACATAGCGTCCTTCTCTCTATGTAGCGGCGCGACGCTGCCTGCTTTGCTTGTTGTGCAATTCCTTGGCCATGAGCAGATGAATAGAAAATCACCGTGTCGAGTCCGGAGCCTGAACTAACGCGCCCGCAAATGTACTTGACAGCTCGCTCACCAATTATTTTCATGATAAAGCCTGAGATGCCGACTCTAAGTCAGCAGAGCCAGCTCATATGTCACTTGATGCAACCCGCATGTCGTACTGAAAGTTGGCCTCGAAGTGGCTTTGACAAGATTTTGGGTGCACAAAAGGCCTGACAGTCCCGTTTCCCAATTCGAACAAAGGAATGCAGTTCAGTAGGGGTCCACAGGTGCATTTTGCACGTTCTGCCACATGCTGCCGTCACAGATTTCCCGGACGCAAGCTTTGCTGTTTGTTGAGACTTGCCATTTCGAAGTTGCTGGTTTATCCGGCTGGACTGGTTTGCCACATCTTTCCCGGACGCATGCGTTCTTGTTTGCTTAGATGCGCCGTTTCGACGTTGCTGGTTCACATGGGTCGGGGAGGGGGGGATACCTATGAGGATTTGTTTGAAGCACACTTGTGGAAAACCGTGCCAGCTTTCGGTCCGCTCTCTCTCAAAAGCACTTTCCGTTGAGAAGAATGTTCTGCATCGACAGAAATCGCACTTGATTTGATTCCCGAGCAAGATGTTTCCTTAAGGTGTCGTAGAAAGGTAAGGCGCAATTTGGGTGTGTCATTTTTAGTGTGCTTTCTTTGGGTTGTTGTTCAAGTTGTTTAATTGCATACCAAAAAAAAACGCCACTTTTAGGTCCCCTAGACTTAAAGTAAGACACCTTGGGTAAACACTAGCATATGATAATGGTTCTTTGTTGTCTCATATTTTTCTGCATTTTTTCGGTCAGTAATACGAAGTCACACACACACAACTTGCTGGCGCTCAGTAGGGAACGAGAAATGGAATGACCCTAAGACACCATCCAACTGGTGTCCTTTCGTGAATCCCCAAA
This sequence comes from Effrenium voratum, assembly GCA_963377175.1. Taxonomy (NCBI): domain Eukaryota; class Dinophyceae; order Suessiales; family Symbiodiniaceae; genus Effrenium; species Effrenium voratum. The sequence goes on from CAUJNA010003328.1 coordinate 667,478, forward strand.
CCCGGTTCATTCCATTTCATTAGCTCCCCTTTTTGCTTTTTTGCTTTTTTGCTTTTTTGGGGTTCCTTTGTTTTCCACTAACCAGGCAAAAAAAGGTCTATTTGTTTGCTGGGGTCCGATTTTTCCAGCCTAGGTCACATTCCCTACCTATCGCACCAGCAAGACAACCTTAGTTGCCCAACGCCGACCTTTTGACCTTTAGGTTTTCCCGTTTCGGGTTCCCATTTTTAGTGGCCCCAAAAGGTGATCGCCTTTTGTTTCCAGGTCCCATAGGGGCGACTGAGCAGCAATTGCTTCAGGCGACGACGAGTCGCTGCTGCGGGACTTCCTCAAAGACCGCGCTGCCACGGTGCGCGCGGAGGCGCTGACTGCGTGCGCCCGGAAGCGGCCAGTGGAGCGCTCGTTGATGCACCACGGCCTCGACTTGGAAACCCCCAAAATTGGTGTTTTTTTGGGACTTGTTTTTTGTACCTTATTGTTTTTGGTTGGTATGTTTGTTTTGTTGTACTTTATTGTTGTTGGTTGTCCTTTTTAAAGGGGGGGTTGGGTTCCCTTGAATTTCCAGTTAAAGATCGACCCCAAAACAGGCTAATGTCGAACATATCGACATCTCCGAAGGTTTAAACGCATTTCGTTTGATAAACACGTGAAAAATAGGGAAGGGCACCTCGTCAAGTGCGTTTGCCTTTGTGATGTTGAGCGACTACTCTAAGTCCAGCGTAGGCAAGCTTTGTAGAGCACTTCCTCTAAGTTCGACTAAACTTCATGCCCAGTGCAGATTAGCGAGGGACCTTTGTAGTTCTGAGCTGAATGCCTGAAATGCAGGGGGCTTGTTTTTGTTGCAGGGCTCTACTGGAGGGCTTTTGGTCTTGGAAATGACAAAATGTCTTTGTTCCCGGATGTCACGCGGCGCTTTATTGTTAACACGGCAACGTGATGCAACCTCTATCGCTTGACGAATCACTGAACCAAGGGTCGCCATCAGCAGCCACCTCCACGACACCTCCGTGACTGTGCGAAGTGCAGCCGTGCAAGCGCTAGCCCGCTTTGTGTCGGCCAGCGGGTGTGCCCCGGATGGAAGGCAGACATCGCGGAAGCGTGCGAATCTGTGCTTGTTTGAGGCTACCCTTCGCAGCTTGCTTTAACTGGGAAACCAAAAGTGATGTGTGTTGTTTCACACCACTTTTCTTTCCGGCTTTGGGTCGCTTATTTGCTCGGGCAACATGCACGAACACTCAAAATCCAGACAGCCCAAGCCAGGGACATACAGGTGGCCAGCTGCGCGAGTGTTTATCGTTTCCGACAGCTGGGTACATCAAGCTCAACCACAAGCATTTCTTTTTGTTGGCCAGTTCTTGACAGGTTTCTCCTCGAAGATTCTTGGTCTGCTTTGTTGATAGTGCGCCCAGGTCCCACCTGCGGAGATGGTGCTTTGGCAGGAAAGGTCCGCCGAACTTTTTTGCATTGCAACTTGCAAGTTCAGGATATCTTGTTTTCCAGCGCGCAGATGGACACCGTCAATGCCTTTTAGGCTCACATTCTGGCCGAGGTGCCTACCTTCTAATGAGCCAAAATGTCCTGCAAAGGTTTGCTCAGGGGAGGAGAAGCAATTTAGGCCAGATGTGCCTTTTGACTGCATTTCCCAAGCTTGCACTCCAGTCCCCTTGACCTCTGCAAACCTGCCCGCAGCTCTCTTTTTGGATGTTGATTTGGCTGAAAACGAAAACATGTCATTCTCGCTTGCCCAAATCCGCCCTCTTCACATTTTTGGTCCTCGAGTAATGGCCCCAAAAGGTTACCTCGCTGGCGCAATCCGTGCGCTGTTGCCGCAATATTAAAGCCCAAAAGGCCCAGAAGTAAGGTGCGCGCAAAACAAGGCACCTGCACTCTAGCCTTAAAAGATACATTTTGCCCATTTCAATCATGGCTTTTTCCACCAAAATAAAGGGACACCTCCATTTACAAGGCAATGTTCAGGTGTAGAATGTAAGGATCCCTGTTTGGGCAGGCGAGTACTTGCGTTCAGGGGTGCCAGCTGAGGCTCTGAACTTGCAGACTCCTTGGACTTCGCCTGCATGGCGATCCTCTCACGGCTTCAGCACCCTGACACGTCACTCGGCTGTGGCAACGAGGATCAAAACTGTATGGTGGGCATGATGAACACAGCAAGCGAGTGAAAAGTAAGCAAAATTGTTGGATCTGGCCAAGTGGGTATATCCGTGTGTCTCTTCTGTGGGGACCCCCCCCAAAAATGTGGTCTCTCTTTGTCCTTCATAAAAAAAGAAAGAACAAGAAACAATATTTTGTGTTGGTGTGCAATCCCTGTATATATATATATATATTTATGAAAAAAATCCGAGCCCCCAAAAACCCCGACCGGACCTTTTGCCGCGTGTCGGCGCGTGTGCCCTCGCCCAGCTCGGTGCGCGGCTTCGTGGCGGCCGCCGCCCGTGGCGCTGTGGTGGCGTGCGCCGCCGCGGATTGCGGGCTGTGCCTCGGAGCGCGCACGCCGCGGGCGCAGGAGGAGAGCGCCCAGAGGTGTTCCCGGTCTGCCAGACAAAGCCATTTGGGTGGGGTGGTGGGGCTGGGGTTTGGGGGAGGTTTGGGGGGGGTTTGGGGTTGGGGTGTTGGGTTGGGGTGTTGGGTTGGGGTGTTGGGGTCATGCTTTGGTTGAGGGCGTCAGCAGCAATATGGTGTGGTGTTGGTTAGGTTGGTATAAATAGAAACCGCTGGTTCTACCAAATGGGTTGGGTGTCCCTCTTTTGACACATAGTCATGTAGGCGCGAAAGATCCTGACAGCAGCTGGCTTCCCCAGGCCCAAGCTCCCCTCAAGAGAGAATTGCAGCACCCTTCTTGCCCAAACATGCGCGTTCCTCCGGGAGAGAGGGGCATCCATAGGGTCCCAGGTTCTACTGTCAGAGTGCACTTCGTTTCTGCCAGGCTCAGGGCCCCAGAAAGGTTTGGGGCTGCGGTTATTATTCAGAGTTCCCCGGAATTTGCATGGGAAACTAGGGGTATTCCCAAAGCAGCATACTGAAGCCTGGAAACGATAGGGGCTCACCATGGAACGAATATGAACGAATGCAATTCTTAGATTCGGCTTGACCGTGGCTCATATCCTGAACTATGCTTAGCATGTCTTAGCCGTCATACGCAACGACCGTCGATGACGAACCTCAGTGGGAAATACAATGTCACTAACCGCGCCCGAGCTCCGTCACCAGGAATCGCTTCGGGCCACGAAAGAAAATCGAAGACTGAGTTCAATCACTCTTGTGAGTTCGCAGGAGCCAACCTGGTCAGCCTTTGCAGCGGAACTGTTGTCGCCTTGTCTTCGCGACGTGGCGGCGGTGCTGCACCCAGAGCGCATCCGAATGGTGGACTCATGGGCAGGGCGATTGCGAAGAGTGAAGTCATGTTTCTTTTGCACAGATAAGTTAGGCTTATTGCAGGACCCCAGAAACATTGCTTCTTGCACCAGTTTCGATCAGATGGGGCAGAAAGTTTGATTGCATTTGCCTGAGTGCATGCTACTAGCCCTGCGAGGTGTCCTTGCAAACGACGCGCATTGGGTATAGCTTGGTGCGGGCCATGCTGAAAGTGAGTGACAATCATTTAGCACACGGAACGCCAGTTGTGACGCTCCCAAATACTGGAACATCTCTCAATGTGTGTCATTATAATTGGAGAAGTGACATGTGTGCCACCTGCACCGCTACTCGGAAGTACATACTTTCTAGCTGCCGTCGGCTGCTTTGGCACTTGCTAGGAAGCACTTGTCCATTGCTGGACTCCATTGAGGTAGAATCTGAGCGCAGCCATTCGTCAATTGGAGGAAATCATTTGTAACAGTACCACCACGACAAGCAGTGACATGTCGACGCTTCGCAGGTGCAAGGCGTTGCTTTGCAAGCCATCGCCGAGCTGCCAGGCAAGGCCACTGGCATGTGAAAATGAGTATTTTGCAAGGGAACCTACCCAGGGGTACCTGGTTGAGATCTTAAAAAAAAGGAGGCCCGCCAAGCTTGCTGGTGCTCAGCCTTACAGGAAACCAAATCGGGGATGGTTTTTCTCAAATGGGTCCTTCCATTTCTCAGTCCCTGCCTATCGAACCAGGAAGTATGTTGAGAGCCCCACCGGCAGGCCGAGGCAGGCTGGGCCGTGAACTCCTGGAGCTGAGGCCTCAGGCGGGCCATGCAGCTCTGTTCCAGAACGCCGAACTTCTCATTTCGGGCTTTGCTTATTGGAGTACGGTCTTGTTTTAGGGGAACCCCTCCCCCCCAACAAAAACAAAAATCCAAAACAGGTGCTGTTCCTGTTGGTTCTCTTCAAAACCACCCAAACAGCGTTTCCGCAAACACAGACACTCCAATTTATGGCGACACTTGACCTGTTGCTCGACGACTTCGATTGTAGGTTTCCCAGCTTCCCAACTGAAGTCACCACTCAACACATGCATTCAGCCCAGCCAGGTGTTCCCATGCCTGTCTCATGCTGACGCTGGTGTCCGCATCAGTGCAGCAGGTGCCATGACGCGGCTAGCTCCGAGCCTTGGACTGAAATCGGTTGTCTTTAACTTGGGGAACTCCGAACAGGGATTTTGGTTTTCTTTGGTCTCCCTTCAATCCATCCAACAGTTGGTTCCCCAATAAACCACACTTTCATCTGTGTTGGAAGCTGTTTGTTTAAAAGGGAGCTGCGCAATTCGGGATCACATTGAATGTTGATGAGTTGCAGCGTATCTGAAGCAACAAGCCCCTGTCTACCTGCACGGCGTGGATTCATATGCCGGAGCTGAAGTGCATGTCTCATTGTGACATGCTAGTGCAGCTTGTTGGCCCCAGCTGGGGCCAGGGGTGCCAATCGCACGCAGGAAAGGCGACCAAGAGCTGATCGAGGCTTTGAGAGCTCTGGCAAAGAAGGATCCAGACATTAGCGCCTTGCTTGCAGTTCGAGTCAGCTCCAACTAGTCCCACCTTTTCCGGCAAGACTTGGGCACAGTTGCCAAGCCCCCCTCCGCCTCCCACACAATTTGTTCGACCAGGGAGGTGATGCGGCGTCCTTTTGCCATGCCCCACCTTGTACCCACGTTTTGCTAGATGCTCCAGTGTGAGTCCAAAGTTGGTGTAGCCGCGGCATGACTAATATCCTGATTCATTCATGAGCCTCTTGATGCTTGCTCGCTTCCATGCATTGGTGTCTTGGGATTCCCGGGCCAGGCTGAATCAATTGGCGTCGGCGTCCGTCGGCAAGTTGCCTTTCGGAGCTGAGGCGTGCGGACTGCTTCGAAGAACGCCTTGCCTGTGCTTGGCGTGGACCCGTACTGAAAAGTCGAGCGCTGCGCACCGGTTGTGGTGAACCAAGACGGGTTGGATTTGAGGGCATTGAAGAGACTGTGGATGGACAAAATACCTTCACACCATTGGTCATTGGTATTTCCAGGGAATCATCCTTCCAAATTCTCTTCGGTGGTGCAGGATTTCGGTGGTTCATCCACAGTACTCCTCCTTTCACGCTTTCTCAGGGCTGAGTGCTGCTCTAGCGACACTTGCGGACTTTCCTCTAAAGGGCCTTTGAAGGGGCCGCACCACTGACAGTTGCACACCAAGGCCTAAGCGGAAGAGAGGAGCCAAGGAGGCATAGAGAGTTGCTGAAACTTGGCACATCCTGACTCGGCTCTTGCCGCCGTCACACGTCAGGCGGAGCTGTCTTCTGAAGCGCAGCCCCGGAAACAGCGGAAGTGGATGGACGCGCAGCGCAGGGAAGCCCAAGACAAAAAGATCACAAGTGCTGTGTTTGTTTGCTGGCTTTGGGTTTGAATGTCGTGATAGGTTTAGTCATGGTCGCGCGAAAGGTTCGGGCAGTGGTCAAATGCGAATGTAAATGATTTGCAAATGCGAGCAAAACTGAAGACCTGCTCAAAGCTCAGAATTCTTGGAGTCGTTTTGATCTCGTTTGCACACACGAGGCAAGAAGACTCAGCTGCCCAAGCTGAGCAGCGGCCCTGCTTGCCTGTTGCAGTGCAAAGGCGGTAGTCTCGAGGACGGTGGTGCCGTCAATCAGCAACTCGCTGTGTTGCCTGAAAAACTTGGCACGGATCAAAATCCAAAGGAAGATAATGGAAGACCATGCCAGGCCAGTGAACAAGAGCAGCGATGCTCCTCCCATCTCCTGCCCTTTCTGAATCGTTTTCGGACTCCAACGCCTGCAGTAACTTGGCTGGAGTCAAACGAGTTTGCCATGGCCAGGTGCGGATCACAAGGCCCAGCAGGCCTGGCTGAGTAGCTCATGTCAGTCAAATGTTGTGCACTCCTATGGCCTATGTTTTTCACTGGTGGGGTGCTTGAGCCGTGCTCATGTTGCACATGTTCCTGGTGTGGTGGTTGCAGTCAGCGTTAAGAACCATCCGCTTCAATTTTTCTTGGAATGACAGTTGTTTGCTGGCAGCGTTGCACCTTTGTTTCCTGTTGTTCATGAGTGGTGGCCCCCTGAACGGCAAGACTGAATGGGCTCACTTTTGGATTGGTGCTCAGCATTGCCTACTGCTCGCATTGACCACCACAGTCAAAAGGACAGGCTGTTTTACCATTGGCGCTTGCAGTTCCACCTGGTTGGATCGGTGACGCATTGGAGAAGGCAAGTGGCATACAGAGCAAGCAGGGGCCGAGCTTTGGCGTCGCTCAGGGCGCAGAGGCTGATGCCCCTTTAGGGAGGCAGGGAGCCGAAAGAAGAATGCCCACAGCATAAGCAGCTGCGCATGAGTCGCGATTTTCTTGGTTCCATTCGACGCATTTGGACGGACCTCGAACAGCTAGGCATGGACTGCATTCGTGCACGCCAAGCCACGGGACGCAAGGAAAAAAACCAAGCGGATGGAAAAGCTGCAAGCGCAGAAGGCGTGGGCGTTCTTGTTGGCCTAAAGTCGAGCCTAGAAAGCTAGAGCACAACCCATGTGGATGACCCATGCATGCACGCCGCTGTCATATCCCACCAGCCTCAGTTCCGCCAGGCGCGAGATGCAAACCGCGCGGCGGAAGCTGCGAAGAAGGCCCACGATGAAGCCGCTGCTGCGCTGAGGGGCAAGGCCGGGGCTCTCTTCGCCGGCAGTAGGATTGACATTGTTTGCTTGTTTGTTTGTTTGTGTGCGTGGGGGGACGGTCAGGGGATTCACAAGGTGGGTGAGCAGGATGGCCAGCAGTTGGCAAAAAGCTGCACAGGTTGCCTTCTTGCGTCTGGGAAGTCAATTGCCACCAATCATCGCTAATCTGAATGCGCCTAAGCGGGTTTGAGATTTCACCAACGGTTTCCTCGGCTGTTTGCTTTCGAGCGCTTTGCCTCAGTCCTTTCCAAAGGATTCGCAAAACACGGCGCGTACGTCCACTTTTCGGCTGGGTCCTGCGATCCAGGGGTAGGTCAATGCATAACAGTGTTACAATATGTTTACCCAACTGCCCGCAAGTGGGTTGTCAACGCTTACCCAGGCTTTCGCAGGCAAAGGAGTGCAAATGCCATTCAATGCACTATAACCTGAGGTATTCAGGCAGCATGCCGAGTCGCAACCAAGCTGTGCTCAGCCGTTCCAGGCTAGAACCAAGGATGAGAAGATCTCAAAGGCGGGCAGCGAAAAACTCAAGCTGGAGTGCAGTATGTGTCGGATCGGGTTCAGGAGTTGGAAAGATGTTGAAAAGCACTTTTGGTTGGTTTGGTTTGGTTTGGTTGGTTTGTGGGTTGGTTGGTTGGCTGGTCGGTGGTTCGGTTGGTGTGCTTGTTTGTTCGTTTGGTTGGTTGGGTGGGAGGGTGAGTGGGAGAGTGGGTGGTTGTTGGTTTGTTTGGTTGGTTGGCTGGCTGGCTGGCTGGCTGGCTTGGTTGGTTGGTTGGTTGGTTATCTTGCCTGCGTTGCTTGAATGTTTGTTTGTGTTTGTGTGTTGCATTATCCAGCTGTGTGCGGAAGCTTGTGTTGAACAAGACGTCATCACACATTGCTGACGAGCTATCGCTCAAGATCACAGCTGCCCTTTGGTGAGCAAACCACGCACACGCGTCAAGCACTTTTGCGTTTAAACTGAACAAGGGATCTCAGGGTAAGCAGTGTTTTGCAGGGTTGGCGGTGGGTCCCCTACATCTCACTTCTGATCGATTTGACGGGGTGGGGGTCAGAGCATCAGCTTGTTGGTGGCAGGGGGCGACGGATCTTATCGAGAAGCTGAGGAAAGGAGGCCTGGTCTTCCATGCTTGCGGGGGTTGCCGAACCGCGCGTGTTTAGCTCGAAATAAACTCAACAAGTACATACGAGTGAGCGTGCATGCGGTGTGTTTTTTTAGGGGCCCCAACAAAGCCGCAAAAGAAAGACAAGCCACCCTGTTTAGATTCAAGTTTGTCCTGCCGATCGTTTTACACCCCCAAAGAGGCGGCGTCAGCCCATTGACAGGGCTGGTCGACAAACCTCTTTGCCCAAAGGCTCCCTCGAATGAAGGTCCCGTAGCAATGAACGATTGGTTTTTTCAAGCCTCCAATTCCCAATGCTAAACTTTGGCCGTTACTAAACCAATACCGGATCAAGATTATTACCCCTTTGCACGTTTCAACTGTTGTTGTTTTGTTCCTGGAGAACATTTTGCTCGTTGCTATCCCTCCCCCCACATGGAAAAGGAATAAATCATGTTGCCCCACCACATATTAGAGGGTAGGAATTGCTCAACAAGGCGACAAAGTAGGGACCACCTCCACCGGTGACGAGCATCATGTTGGGTGCTTGCCAGGTGCTGGCGACCGCCGCCTGTGCGCAACTCAGAGCGAACGAAAAGACACAAAACCGTACTGAGCATTGTTTGTTGCACGCCTGTATTTGTAGCTGTGGTAATGGCTCAGTAAGTGTGGCCATTGTAGTTGTAAAATGCAGCCACTGAAACTTCGGCATTTTAAGTTTGGCTCAAGCGCGAGTGGCTGTGCAGATTGGGCTGCACGCATCCAAAAGATTGCTCTCTGCAGGTTGGCGGCTGCTGCTGAACGCATCGCTGCCGAGCCGGAGAAGGCCGCTTGCACCAGGCTGATTTAGGTCGTGGGCTCCACCTCTAGGTGGTGTTTCCAAGTGTGTGATTCTTTTTCGCCGAATGGAGGTACAGGCCAGGGTGCACACACTAAAACCGGCATGAATCCTGAATCGGTTGAAAGCTCCGAGCTTGCGATGTGCCATTGGTTTGGCAGGAGCTCGACCTTTTCGACATTTTCTTCCACCTGCAGCGTCGTCCTCTTACTGTGCTTCACTTGAGCGCAATGTTTGCTTGGCTTGTCAATACTCCCAGGGAACGTTTCGAAGCTAGTCTTCACGCTGTCAAACGGTCGTGAATGAACTTTAGAATCTAGCGGCTGCCAACTTGTGAGTAATTTATCTTACAGCTGTCACAGCTGCAGTGCTCCGTGCCCGTGTTGAAAGTTTGACAGCGCAAATTGAGCTAGCATTTGATTTTGCTATATGCCATGTACGCATTAGTGTCTTGAGCATGGTGATTACTCACCAGGAAGCTATCACCTTGTGTGCTTGCTCTGCCTGTTCTAAGACTTGCTGTCTTTGATTGTGCGGGCCTTGTTCAAGAAAGTTTCAGTGTTGTTCCCAATTGCCTTGTAGAGTACCGTTCTGCTTGAGCAAGTGGGTCGTCCAGTGACTAAAGTCCTCCAGTCACGTGCGTCACCTGAGGCGCAGGGACTCAGGAGACAAAGAGCATGGCTTTGCTGTCGGCAGTGGCGGTCTTCAAGGACCTTGTGCCAGGCATTGGCTGGGCTTTTGGCGTTTCCTTCCGGACACTTGTCCACGTGTGTGCACCGTTGTTTTTTTGGGGATGGATGTTTCACAGTTTTCGTGAGCGCAGTGGTTGGCAGAAATAGAGAAATACAAGATGCCGCGATTGGCACCGCCAGTGATTCTTGAAAGTTGGGCCCGAGACGAGGTGATCAAACCGCATGGAGTAGCAGCATTACCCAATCTGGAGTTGCTGTTGCAGTTGTGGTGCAGGTGGAGGTGCAAATGGCTGTGGGTCAAAATTATACAATGGGATCCCATTTTGGGGTAAGTGCACCACCCATTTTCGTCTTTTTTAGTGGGGATTGGGATGTTCACTGGGGAGCCGGCGAGCCTTCAGGGTTTCGGATTCACGATCTCAGGGGCCTCAGGTGTTCGAACCAACGCAGGCTATCGCATCCGCGAGCCCACCGACCAGGAGAAATGGCAGTCGCGGTCAAAGTGGCTCGCTTGCACCCCATTTTTTCGCGTCGCACGGGGGGGTGGGACCCATTTGCGAGTTGGAACTGAGACTCGCTCCGGGAGGCGGATGACGGGCCAATCTCACACAGTTCGGCGAGAACATGCATTTGTGTGCCGAGGTTTGTTCTATGTGATGAATGCCTTTGAACGTTTTTGAACTAGTAGGTCTGGCCCATGGAGTTGAAGGGAATGACATTGCTTACGCTCACCAAGTCCCCATCAGGACATGAATGGAAATGATTTGAACGGTGGTTACTGACTACACTCGAATGTCATGGGACAGACACAATGTGATCATTGACCGTGGCCGTTTGGATGGACAACCACAAAGGAATAGCATGGATGTGAAGCGTTTGTGCTGCAAAGCCTCCACAGCATAGGCCATCAAATTCGCCTCATGCCTCCCCCCTCCCAAATGTGTTGTTTGCCTGTTTTCGGGGGCGTGTCTTCCGTCACGTTGAACTATAGGCCAGGTTCTCACTCCTTGCATGTCTGTTTAGTTTAATATTGGTTGCACTCGAAGTTGCCGATAGCAAGTAGAACCCTCGCAAACTATTGGTGCTTTGCATGTGGAATTGTGGAGGCTGGGGTGAAGCTTGTGATTGTGCAAATGTTTGTAGAGCACCTAGCGAGCTACATGCCCAAGGAATCCTGCCACATGCCCAACAAACACCTGCCTTGCGCTGGGTGATGATTTAGATCACTAACAAGTCCGCTACGTGATGCTATAAGATTGACTCAGTTTGGAGAGGGGGATCACTTCTTCGAATATCACCTCCACATGCGGGCACATTGACATGTGCGTTCCTTTCTTGGAGAACTGTGTCAATGTCGGCGGTCGGGTTGTCAAAGCGTTTGTAGCCTCAAACCATAGAGAATCTGAGAGGAAGCAGTGAGACCCCTGGCCTTCCCCTGACATAACATCAGTAGCACCGTGGTTCTGTTCCGGACGTCGTCGAGTTGCTTGGCTTCTTTGTGCTTGGTTGCCTTTTTTTTTCCGGGGATTCGGCCTTTTCCACCTCCGTTTTTCCCGGTCGGGCGGTTTGGGCAGTGAACTTCAACCAAGGGATGTGCTTACACTGGAGCGCTACGAGCTAAAGCTCCTGCAGACCTACAGGCGGGAATGCCCTGAGGTGATTTGGAATGATTTGGATTTGGGTTTTGGAGGCTAAATGGGACACCCCGAGCCAGAATAAGCCCCCAACCTTGCGTCCCAAATCAAGCCAATTAAGGGAATTAAGGGAGATTAAGGGAGCCTTAAAGGGAAACCGCCATTCCAGGTGCGCTTGGACACATGGCGCTGAGATGTTCGAGACCTGTCCTGCTACCGGCGCACTGCATTGTCATGGGGCTCTGTTACAGATGTGATCGATCTACAACCTGTCTTCAGTGCCACTTCTGCTCCTGGCTTTCACTTCCCCTTGGCGGCTCGCGTTGGTGACTCATTGCATTTTAGCAGCCGAGCCCGTCGTGCTGGTTTGTTTTATATGCCTGGCCGGCGACTTCAACACACTTATTTGTACTTCACTATGCATGGTGTCATGTTTGATTTTTCTTCATGCAACATTGGTGCTCCCATTGATTGGACCACTGGCCAGGAAGATAAAGGTGCATAAGGTGCGAGGCAAGGTGAATGATGGTTGACCAAAGCGTGCACATTGACATGCCATGGTGGATCACTTGCCGCAGGCGCCTGCTGCCGGACTTGGAGGTTGGGCACGTGTTCGAATTCAGAACAGCAACTTTGAGAATTTGGCCCCTGGTCAAAGCGGTGTCCTTTAGGTTGGAAGTTGGTTGTGATTGAAAAGCTCCTGGCGCTTGATGTGACCATTGTTGGTAAAGAGAAGGACTCCTGGATCGTTGGAGCTCAGAATCCTTACAACAAATAAAGAAAAAACAATAGCACGAGTGTTCTTCATAATCTGGCGTTTGGCATCCAGAGTGATGGAATGATCCCAGGCATGCTGGTGGTTCCATGCAAGCCATTGATAGAAACATTTGACATTGACTCACTGCCCGTTGCTTCACATGTCTGACCAACTGCAGCTTGGGCTCAGGACAGCCGTCGCAGTGATGCCGGTTGCTATTGCGATCATATCATGCTATGTGACATATACCCCTTTGCTAACCTCGCTGTTGCCGAGCTCAATTTGAGCCGCGGCATGTTACAACCTGTACTTTAGATTTGCCAGCACCTGGCATTCCCGATTTTAATGTTTCGTTGCTTCAAGCCTGTTTTGATGTCCAAGCAAGGCAATGCAGGTGTGCTTGCCGAGCAGAACTTCGCAGCCTGACTAAGAGCATGTCACAGGCCGTTGACCAGAAGTGGGGCGCATTGCAGCCTTATGGCCCTGTCAAGGGGCTGTGCGCTTTGGCTCAGCCGCTTAGCTGGCAACTGAAGGGTAGTGAACAGACGACTCAAAGTTCATTTTTATCTATGGAACCCTGATTCTTGCTCCAGGCTTCCAGCCAATCGCATGCATTCAATTTGGCTACGTGTGCGCAAATTGGATTCACCTAGACGGATCTTGACGGATCCAGTCCTTTCTGCTTCAGGTGATGGGCTGGCAGCTTGAGGCTGGAGGCCAGCACTTGGCGTGGACTGCCTATTGGTTTCCCTCAGCCCTTGACTGCTGGGTTGGATCTTTAGACTTTCACTGTTTGGTTGAAATCAGTTGGGGCTTTCCACTAAACCACCAACAAGTTGAAAACTTTTTCCAGGGTCAACAGCAACCAAGAGACCCTTTTATAGCTTTATAACACCCACCTGGGCTTGAGGCTGGGGTCACTGCCAGCCAAGGCGCCAATCCAGAGACCTATGTCGGTGGCTGGTTTTGCTGAACTTGTTGCACTGGCTTGAAGGGGGTGCCAGGGGCTGATAATAAGAGGGCATGTTGCAGACACATGTTCGGTACACGCGTTCTCTTGGAATTTGTGTTGCTCATGTTCCCAAATATTCCCTTGGGTGTGCGATTGCGCACAAACGCGGGATTGCCAAATTGATCCTTGGCAATCTGTGTTTTGATGCGACTGCCAGGCAGCACGCTGTTGCTGCTGCCTGGCACAGCCCAAATCGGCCGCGCAGCAAACGCTCAGATCCGCTCATCGCACCAGCGACTTGGACATTTTGCCGGTTGCGAGTCAAGCAGCGAGTCGCCTCCTAAAGCAGCAAGCTACTGAATTGCGGGAGCTTCGTGGCATTGTTGCTTTCAATATGAGGGGTGGAATATGTCACTGCTCATTGCTTTTGCCTATGACCATGTTTTACATAGCTTTTCGGAAAAGCGACAGAAACACGGACAAAACCAAAACAATCAAAGGTTCTTCAGCCGAGGTCCGTATCGCGCATCCATGCGGAAGTTGTTGTACGCCCTAGACAAGGCAGGGGCCAGTCGGGGCCGGCTCAGCTTTTCACCGATGCTTGTAGCTTTGGTCCTGCAGGTTTCGACGAACAGGATTGCAGGGCTTGGATTGGGAATGCGCAGCTGTGCAAGATAAGTTGCTAGGACACTGCACGGAACGCACTAGTTAACATTCCTTGTTTTGAGAAGCTGGTTTGTGTCTACATTGTTTGCGTTGGAGAACGCACTGACGTGAACAGTTCCACAGGTTGCTTTTTGTTCTTAGGATGCTCATCTCCCATGCTTATGGGTGAGTAGCTTGTGTTGGGATTTCGGGTTATATGACTGCAAGTTAATGGACTGCCAGTCGTCCAACCCAACGTGCGCAACGGAGCAGCAACCCCATCGAATGTTCCTCAAGTGCCGCACAGCCCCACGATTGAAACTCAATGTGTCGCACCTGTTTGTGGTTTTTGGGGCCGATTTTACCAATTTCTAGCCATACCATGGATGGCAAGCAAAAGTCGATGTGTCGCCGACAGTGTGTTTGTTCGTGTGTTTTGTGCACGGATGAATCGAGGGAGCATAGAGGGGGTGGCCGCTGACTGTGTAGAATCTTGCCGCCAAAACAAACATGAACCCCGAAGTGTGAGCTGTTCCCGATCTCCTGATGTTACCTGAAAACACTGGTCAAATGCTCAGATCGGAGCAGAAGAGTTTGGCAAATCCGGGGAGGTAAGGGCAGTGTTGAGTTGAGGCCCGCTGGCAGACGTGAGCCCGCTGGAGATTTGCATCATCGACCGCTCGTCCACGGGTCACACCTTTGTAAATGGCCAGCAGCCCGGTCGAGGGAGCCTTGGCAATCCTTCGCTGTGCGTTCGCATTGTTTGATCCCCACTCCCTTATAAATGTGGGAGAGCGCCTGGAATTTTCCATTTCTGGTTCCATTGTCTCCTTTGTGGGGAAGACTAGATAAATGAAATTGGGGGACCCCCCCAACCCCCCCTCGCCCTCAAGGTAGGGAACCTTGCTCAGCACGCGGTTTGGAGGGCAATTCTGTCAGACTCAGTGGAAGGACCCCGCAGAAGCTCTCAGAGGGCGACCTGCTGCACTTCGGCGTGGACCCGGTGAGGTACAAGCTGCCCCTTGGACGCGGACAAAGCACAGTGAAGCCACAAACTTCTTGGTGGCTCCCAGCCATAACTTTTTAGCCCCGTAGTGTTTAGTGGTTTCCATGTAACCCACTAAAAGTTAGTCACTCTTCTCGTGGGGGATCTGAAAGCGGGCAGCCCAGAAGCCACAGGGCATTTGAAAGACTGAGTTGCCCAACGCCGACCTTTTGACCTTTTGGTTTTCCCGTTTTGGTCCATTAATAGTCCTGGCCAACCAAAAGGTGATCGCCTTTTGGTTTCCAGGTCCCATAGGGGCAACTGAGCAAAAGGTGCTGGCGACCCATGCTGGTGAGCTTCTCCAGTCGCTTGGCTCCTGCGGAGCTCCAGCAACTCGAGGAGAAAGCCCGCGCCACCGGAACGCTGCTCGGGCGCAACCAGAATACCTTTTTTTATTATTATTTAAAACATATTTATTAATGGCCTTCAGCCGGGCGAAGTGAAACAAACAAGGGGGGAAACACCGAACTATGAGGTTGAGGAGGTTGCCGCACTTCTGTTTTGGGGCATGTGGGCCCTCAAAAGGCTCCAATGGGGGGGTCAAAAATGAATCACACTTTAGGCGCCTTTGTCTTTGGAAGTGGGAATGTCGCGAATGCGGCACAGGTGTCTTGTTCGGGGAGTTCCTCCAGTCCAGAGAGCGATCAACAGACCTTTCGTCAACCCCTGGTGTCAGGTGTCTTCTATGGTGTCCTTTTTGCTTCCCTGTCTCGCAACCAGATTGCAATCTGCAAGCGCAGGTTTCTGACACCCGACTGGACGCCTCAATGCACTCATCTTTTGCTGGAGCAGTTTGCAATCACGCCCAAGCTCTTGTGCTGCATCATCGACGGCGCGTGTCTTGGCATTTATTTGTGCTGTCTCCGTTCTTAATAATTGCCGGACTTTTGGTAGAATAAGCCCCACGGAATCAAGACTGTAAGGCAGTGTGCCGCAGGCAAATGCACTCAACTAGTTGAATGATCATCGAGCAACTACAGTACCTCACGCGGTTTTGGGCTCTTCAGGACATTCATTACGTCAGGCCTGCTGTTACGCCAAATCTCCCTAATAATGCAACTTTACGCCTGGCTTTCTCTTGAAGAGTAGTCGCTGTCACTTGCTACTGCACGGCATTTGTATGTTTCGGAGGGCTCCCTCTTTTGGAAGCTAAGCTGACGATGTGTGCCATGTTCCCGGCAAGGTCGCCTGTGTCCATGGCCTTTCTCACCGAACTTCACCAGCGCGTGGGTGAGCAGACTGAGCTGCTAGGCAAGCATAGGACAGTCTGGGGCCTGGCCACATGCACTGCGGGCACCTATACGCTTGCGCCGAGTCATGGTCGGCTGACTCTGTGGTGTTGCCGAGTTGAGGAAAAACAGATGGCTTGGATGGTTGGATATCCGGCAAGCCAGGCATAGGAGGTGTGGTCATTTCTTTGCTGCTGCTGCCTGGAAGTGGACGTGAAATGGGCCAGGTTTTCACAGGAGTCACACTGAGCTTTTTTGGATGGAGTTGCTTCTTGTTGAGTGCTTTTGTGACTTCTTTGCGTTGCTGACTAGTGCCCCTAGACGTGAAGAAGTGACCCACACTTTCACAAGGAAACATGAGGGCCTAAATCCCTCAAGACGCTCAAGTTTTACAATGCAACACCTGAAAAACTGGGTGTGCAACCCCCAGTGACAGGTTGGATCTAAATCATGTCAGCATTGCCATGTGGGCCTTGGCAAGCTCGGAGTACTCTGCTCCTTGGCCTCAGTGAGTTTTTCGCCATGAACTTGCGGACTGAATCCGAGGGGACTGGCACATGCTGTTAAAGCAACTCATATCTACGCCTTTGTGAGCCGATCAAGGCTCCGCCCTGCGCCGCCGGCGACAGAGTTTGCCCCTCTTCCTGCTGAAGGTGGGGATGTAGAAGGCATCAAATGCGGGAGGCAATAAGTTTTCGAGACTCAAATGATGCTGTTTATTTTCTCTCTGCACCTTTGTTTCCCTTGCCCAGCTGCTCTCAATCAAGCAGAGCCGATGTTGGGGTAAGTGAGCTTTGCATTGATTGGCTTGTAGAGCCAACAGGCCATGGGCAGAAGCAAGCTTCCGCGGGCAAAACACACGCATAGACAGAAGAGCAAACACCTCACCCAAGGCTTAGTCAACAAAGTGCTGTCAGAATCCACACTGGAGCTTAGACGGTCAGTGCATCGATTGAGCACGCGGCAGGCGTTGACGCGGCCTATGCGGACGAGCTTTCTGCCTACGTGGCTTCGCCACAGAAGAGAAAGGACTTGCTGGCAGGTGCGAACAGAAAAGCGGGGCAGAGACTTGACTTGCTTGCGCTTTCTGTTGACCATGGCTGCTGTTTTGCTCGGAATTAGATCGGCATGGGTTTGTTTTGCTCGGCGCTAGTGTTTGGTTCCATCCCAATTTGACTGGCCCCTGCCACAACACGTGATGGCATTTAGCCCGGGTAGCAGACAAACTCACGGATTTCTCCGAGTTGACATCCTGAAGCTTTGTACGAGACATCGTCAGGCAGCAAACATTTCGTGACATCTCGCTATGGCGATTTGCTTTCACTGCTTTTTCTTAGTTGCCCAAAGCCGACCTTTTGACCTTTTGGTTTTCCCGTTTTGGTCCATTCTTAGTCATTGCCCCAAAAGGTAACCTTTTGTTTCCATTCCTTTGGGCAACTGAGTTTTCCATTGGCAATCCTGGGACACAATCGCAGCGTGAGTGAGGCGTGTGAATGTCACGTTGCGCCTGAGTCACAGGGCTCAACAGTTCTCAGTTTGAATGGAGCCTGGCAGGTGTGTGGGTCATCTTCAGCGCAAAGCAGACGTACGACACGCTGTGCCGCGGTAGCAAGCGGCCGCAGATTCACAGCTGCAAGCTGTTCATAAAATTTGCTAACATTCGCGTGCTGAGGTTTGGCCTGCCTTTGAAGGAAAGGAGGGCTGAGATGGTTGGCACCAAAGCCCAAAGTTCCTGCTAAAGTTCCAAGCTCTCGAAAGTGTCCAAAGAAGTGCAGGCAAAAGCGAGTTTTTCTAAGCGAGCCGGTGGCGGGAAAGCAGATGCCAGGTTGCAAGTTGCACACTCGTAGGTGGGTCACAGCTTTCTTTGTAGCCGGACTCCGCTTTGAAGGCAGTTCTCGGTAACACTTGTCAGCTTGGATTTGCCTTCTCCGCGACAGCTCGAGAAAGCCACGCGAAAGCGACACCCATCCCTCCAGAAAATCCCCCCATTCCATGCCACTGGCTTTGCCACTAAGCTTTGCTCTCAGCTCCGGGAGCTTGCCGAACTGTCGCGCAGTTTTGTCTGGTTTCCATGTTGCGTCCCAAGGGAGAGGAAAAACAAACAAAAACAAAAACACGTATCCCCTTTTCGTTTGAATCCTTTTGGCTTCTGTGTGGTATCCCTTTCCTTTGGGTTCCTACACCCCCCAAGCAGGGCACCCAGCTCTCCCCGAGGTCCGTGGCCCTCTCGGGCGCGGGCTGCCAAGTGCAGCTCCAGACCCAGGACGCGGCGGCCAACGTGGTGCTGCAGGAGCTGAAGCGAGCGCGGGGCAAGCCACGGGAGGCGATCCAAAGGATGCCGAGCCGGTCGATGTGAAGCTTCCATTTGTTTAAGCAGAGGGTTGGTGTCCTCCCCGGTTTAACCTGTTTTGGGTATCTTCCATTAGTTTAAGAAGATGTGTTATTTTCCCCTGCTGGTTGTAAAAGGAATCGACCACGGCTTAAGCAAATGGAAGGACACCAGTCGAACTGAAACGGAGAACACCGAACCGATGGACCTGCGCCAGGTGGTTTGTCAACTTTTTTTTGTTGGAGAACTTGGTCGCCTGCGCCAGGGTGGTTTGCCCATCTGGTGGTCAACTGGGTAGTCTGCGCTTGGGCGGTTTGTCCCGTTCCGTTGTCCTATGAAACTCGGCCAGGTCTGGGTCATTCCGTCGCTGCCGCCTGGGCTGGGCGCCGTGCTGGCCCAGCCCCTGGCGGAGCTGCGATGCCCCGTGCGCGTGGTGAGCCAACAGGCCTGGAGAAGGTTTTTTGGGAACCCCAGAAGTGCGTGAGGCCACAGTCAAAACCCGGGCAAGTGAAGGTTACCAAAACCCGTTCATTCCCAACACCCGCAACGGTCATTCCCTATCGCACCAGGAAGTCATGGAATACTGGGCTTGCCATGTTTGTATGGATGCTTTCGATCTGATTGCAAAAGCATGATTGTCTAGCCGGCAGCTGGGTCAGTGGGCAGGCGGTGGGTGCGCATATTGGTGGTGTACTCCGAAGAAACGTACGTTAACATGTGCGCAACCATGTCCACAGCTTGAAGCCTATGCAATGGTCAGGAGTCAAGGAGGCCACTAAGTTCAACTGAACCCGGTCATGTCAAAACTGCTAGGCCCTTGTTGCCACGCCTTGCTGGCAACAGGGATGCGTGCTGCACCGCAGGCTGTGGTTGGCGCTATCCTGGCCGGAAGCAACCAGCGCATCCAGAGCCAGGCACCCTTGCCCAAGGCGGAGCTGGAAAGCTTCCCGGCGCGGGGCTCAAGCGACAGCTGGAAACCCCGATGGCAGCGGGCTATGTCTAAAGCCTTTGTGGGGCTTTGGATCCAGTTGGATGAGTTAGCGAGAGAGAGAGAGAGAGACACTGAGAAGAGACAAAATAGAGGGGAGGCACGGAGGGAGGTAGGGCGGGAAGGAGGGAGGGAGGAGTGCGACAATCCCAGGGCAATTTTACACCACTGAAAACAACCGCTTTGGATTGAGGCAGGGCACAAGACGTGTCACCTATGCAGTTGGGGTCGTCGTGTGACCCTTGGCTGCTTCAGACGTCAGTTCTCACGCCCAGGAAACGCACCCAACGCACACCCGACCGGAGATGGCCACACAGCGGAAGCGGCAGATCCCATGGGCCGCCGGGCTGAAGGGGGGGGGGGAGATTTTGCACCATGCCGCCTTGGGCCCGTGCTTTTTTTCTTTCCTTTTTTTGGGGGGGGGGGGGGGGGGGGGGGGGTGGGGAAACCAAAAGGGGGCTATGATTTTGACACCATGCATTTTGTTCGACATGTCTGATTTTCATAGGACCTACCGTGGAAGTCAACAATCTGGTTTTGGAACATGGAAGGGTTGGCTTGATTTGTGATCGGTGGGCCATCACAGTCTCGTGTTTTGTTTCAGTGAGTAGGGCGGGGCAAGCCGATAGAACGACAGCCAAAGCAAAGGCTTTTGATTTTCATTGAAAAAGGTGTGGTGTTTCAGCACGGGCTCACCGATCGCCAGTTGTTGGATAGGCATAGTGCAAGCGCAGCTTAGGAGTCCAAGGCAGGGATGCGAGTCAAAGAGGACTGGGCACTTGGTGGACTTGCGTTGTCGGGGGTCATGGCTGGAGCGTGCGAAGTGTAGTGCATGCTTGGTAGGAGATGTTGATGAACTGCTGGTCGGTCAGTCCAGATGATTCTGGCTGTTTTAGTGGTGTGTGCGTGTGTGCGTGCGTGCTGCGTGCACGTGTTGTATTGTGCTGTGCTGTGTGTGTGTGTGTGTCTTTGTGTGTTTGTGCCCGTGCGTGTGCGCGCTCTAGCATCACCTGACGTGGTCGCATTCCGCCGAAACAAGCATGTGCCGATTTAGCGCCTTAGCTTAAGAAATGCCAAAGTCCCGCACCACGGATCATCACGGCGCTCATATGGTAGCCCGCGGGAAACAGTTAAAGTTCTTGATAGCATTCGCCAGGAGAGCTTTCCGAACACCGTCCAGGAGCCAGGCGAACCGTTTGCACGCTATGTACACACATGATTCATACACCCTCCCAAAAATCAAAATTCTAGGGTCTCCCTGGCGCTGTCGCGATCCGGACCCATCCAATCCTCTCTGATCCTTTCCTATGAGCCCTGTTTGGCCAATAGGACTGCAAGAGGAAAGAAAAAGGAATTAAATTCATTTTATGTTTTCCAGGGCTCGAGAGGGCCAGGATTATTCAGAGGGGGTTGTTCGGGGGAAGGAAGGGGGGAGACTAGCCTTGAATTGTGTTTTTGTGGTACTCATTTTTTTTCAGAGAAGGTGCTGGGAGGCGCCCAACCAATATTTAAGAGGGTTCTTTTGGCCAGACCTTGTGGTTGTGGGTGCCTTCAAAGTAGTGTGTCTTTCATCAGAGGAGGTTTATTAATCACATGCCGATATTACTTCAGCTTCTCATGAGATGGCACCTCGCGGGTGTTTGTTGCCCAAAGGCTTGTCAATCGAAGTGCCCGATCCCTACTGTGGAAGGGACGGCAGGTTCTGAGCATTTTGAGCTAGCAACTTGCAGGCCTTTGCAGATCAACGCAGCATACCAAGCTGGAGGAGGAGAACATGCCTGGGGCCAGCCTCCAGGGGGTTCATTGTTTGTTTGACTTTGGTTTTGCGAAGTTCATGGTGCGAGGGGCTAGGTTGGGCTTGCCTAGCAGGAGAAGGTGGATGAACACGAGGCACTGGGAGGAGCACGGCCTGTGCAGCACTGCCAGCAGCCGGACCAGCAGCGCGAAGAGGCTCGGCTCCAAGCAGAGAAGCTTCAAAAGGAGCAGCTTCAACAGGAGCGGCTCCAACAGGAAAGGCTGCAACAAGAGAAGGAGAAGCTTCACCAAGAGAAGCTTGAGCAAGAAAGGCGTCAGCAGGAGTTGTTGCAGAAGGAGAGGCTTGACCAAGAGAGACTCCAAGAGGAGAGGCGCTTGGAGCAGCAACGACAAGAAGAGCGACGGCGGCAACAACAAGAGGAAAGGTGTCGAGAAGAAAGGCGCCAGCAAGAACGGTGCCAAGAGGCAACACAACATCCTGCAGCTCAACTTGAAGGAGCGGGGCATCAGGTGCTGGTACACTTCGAATGACTGCCGGCCTGGTTTCTGCAAGCGTCACCACATCGTCTTCACAAAGAACTCGTCCACCCTTGGTTTCTTGGAAGCAGTGCCCTGAATTGCTGTTGCAAGTGCCCTGACATGTCCACCGTGTTTCCGCTCGAGCTGGAGCTGCCTAAGGTGGGCTCCATGACATTTCAACATATAAATCAAGAGTATATATTCGGCTGGAGCTTCCCAAGTTCACTTTACGTATGTAATTTACGCGTGGCTGTGAATGAGCCTTCTTGCGATTGAAACCTGGGTAAACGGCAATTCTGTTGGCGGCTACATGGGCACGACTGACACTGCCCCGTATTAGCCGTGTTACATTCCAACGCATGCATCCCATCCAGTTTCACATAGCAAGTCTCAACAGACATCATGTGAGCCTTTTATGAGGGCAAAGCCCAGGCTGCCAGGGTTCCACTTTTGACTACCCCAAGATGGATCTAAACCCAGGGGTTGCCCTTGGGGGCAATGAACCACCCCTGGGTTTAAGTCTACCCTGGGGTAGTTGAAAAGTGGAACGCTGGCAAACCCAATGAATCTTGGCCACGTCAGCAAGCCAGCGCTCGCGCCAGGAGTTCGCGACAAGGCGCAGGTCTCTACTTGCCAAGATTGCTGTGGTTGGGTGGTTGGTGGGTGGGTGGGTGGGTTGGTGGGTTGGTGGGTTGGTGGGTTGGTGGGTTGGTGAGTGGGTGGGTTGGTGGGTTGCTGGGTTGGTGGGTTGGTGGGTTGGTGGGTTGGTTGGTGGGCTGGTTGGTTGGCGGGTTGTTGGTCGGTGGGTTTGCTGGGTTGCTGGGTTGCTGGGTTGCTGGGTTGCTGGATTGCTGGGTTGCTGGGTTGCTGGGTTGGCAGGTTCGGGTTGGCGGGTTGGCGTGTTAGCGTGTTAGCGGGTTGGTGGGTGGGTGGGTGGGTGGGTGGGTGGGTGGGTGGGTTGGTTGGTTGGTGGGTTGGTTGGTTGGTTGGTTGGTGGGTTGGTTGGTTGGTTGGTGATTGGGTTGGTGATTGAGTTGGTGAGTGGGTGGTCGGTCGGTCGGTCGGTCGGTCAGTCGGTTGGTTGGTTGTCGTTGGTCGTCCGTTGCTATTTTTTTTTGCAGTTGCTTTGCTGTTGTTGGTGCTGTTGTCGCGGAGGCTGTTGTTGTGGTTTTGTTGCTTGTGGTTGTGGTTGACGCTGGTGGCTGGGTTGGTCGATGGTTGTGTCGGTGCATGAATCGGTGCCGGTGGTCTTGGTGTTGGCCGGCGTTGGTGTTTCTGTTCTTGTTCTGGCGGCCGTGGACCTGTTCATGGTGGTGGTCGTCGTGGTCGTGGCAGCTTGTGGTAAATGCATGGTGACAGTGTGGTTGCTGTCGTCGATGTTGTTTTGCTGGCTGTTGTCGTTGTTGACGGTGCTGCCATTTGGCTTATTGATGCTGAGGTTGCCGTTGCCGCTGTTCTTGTTGCTGTTTCTGTTGTTGGTTTCGTTGGCGTGCTTGTTGGTGTTGCCTTCGCAGGCTTCGGGCTGTTGCTGTTGGTAAATCTCATGCCGTTGGTGGTGTCCTATTTTTTGGTTTGCTGCCTTCGCGGTTTGTTTCTGAAATTGTGGTGGTGTTGGTCGTTCTTGGGTAGGTGTTGGTTGGACAGGGGGCTCACTTTTGAGAACCCCTTTTCTTGCGTCAGAATGTGGGTTGCACACAGGCCAGTTTGAGCAGCTTCGGTCCTCACTGCAAAAGGGCTTGTTCGCCAAATGACATGGAACACTTGTCATTGAATGACGCGTTTGTGGGCCTAGTGGTGATTGCAACATGGCTTTGTGAAAGAAAGGCTTGTGGTTCGCTTTGGTCGCCTCGCAACCCACGGGCGTTTTTTCGAACGACGGGCGCGAACCAGGGGAGCCTCCAACAGAGTGCGCCCTCGCTGATCGCGCCGAAGCTGGA
The DNA here is from genome assembly GCA_963377175.1 of Effrenium voratum. Lineage (NCBI taxonomy): Eukaryota > Dinophyceae > Suessiales > Symbiodiniaceae > Effrenium > Effrenium voratum. The sequence goes on from CAUJNA010003328.1 coordinate 691,004, forward strand.
GGCTGGGCGTTGATCGGTCCCAAAGTATTCAAGGCCATGTCCAGCTGTCCAGGTATGGGTTTTGAAGTTATGGCGCAAAAAGAAGCCATTTGGCCCCCTATATATGTATAGATTTATATGTTATATAGTACTTTTGTGAGGATGTATGGTTGAGAGAGTTCCTTTGAGATCACATTGGATCTGTTTGTGCATGCGATATCATGCGATGGATAAAAGACATGTTCCGGCCTCATTGTTTTTGCCGCGCATGTTTTAGAAGCCTGCTGCCATGCGCGTTTCTCGAGAAAAAGCACATATTATAGAGTCCAACACACTGGCAAGGCTGATTCGAAAACTAGCAGTCAGGACATTGGAGTTTCGCATTTCCCCGTACCCAGGGTGGTGAAGTTTAGCAGTTGGGTAGGAAGAGAAGATGGACTTTGGCACGGTCCACTCCAACGCCTCCCTGTCACGCCGGGCTGATGTCAAGGAGGAGGAGAGATGATAAAATCATGCAACATCTTCTTGGGCCATGGTAGACAACGAACGTGCTTACTGTATTTGGCAGTGGGTGAATTTCCGATGCAAGCATTTAAGGTGTGCTACAGATGCAGCATGTCGGCTCTCCTGGGCAGCCATGTATATACACATTTATATGCAAGGAGCTCCCGCAGATCATTGACGGCGTGGAGCCAAACCTCCACCCGACGAACACCTGGCTGCCTTCACTGCAAAGGAACTCCAAGAGGGCCTTGGTGCTGGACGGTGCCTTTGCAGCAAGCCGCAGCGGGACAAGTCTTCGATTCTTTGTGTTTCCATGTTGGCTCCGTTTGTCGGGCCCCTTTTCTCCTTCAAGCGGAGCTTTGTTTTAGACTATGCCCAATTTGTCACATCGCAGTGTTTTGTTTTCTCTCAGTCGCAGTCTTGGGTCCAAAAAGGTCAGAACTTTCCCAAGGCCCTGAGGAACCCCACCCTTTGCCACTTTTGCCTAACGCCCCTAGCGATGCAGCAGCTTGCTTCAGGCGCAGAGCTCCCGCGTGCCACCTGGTTCACCACCACCAAGCGTCGGGAGCCAGAGCGGCAAGAGGCGGGTGACCTCCACTCGTGGGCGAGTGGGTAGTTTTTCATTCAGATTGGCTCTGTTCAGTTTTTTTTCTTCAGATTGGCTCTTTTCGGTTTTTCATGCAGATTGGCTCTCTTTTCAGTTTTCCTCTTGTTTGCTGCCTGGGCAATGTCAATCAACATCATGTGCTTGCCTCTCAGCGTTTTGGGCGTTGTTGGAGGCCCCCAAGCCCACATGGCTCATGGCAAGCAGCGCTTCGCCCCAAACGCCAGGAGCCGGCCAGCGGCCGGCCTAACTTCAAGCGCTTTCGGAAGGCGCAGAGCGCCTGGCCTCGACATGGAACCCGTGTATTGGCACCGTAGAAACCAAGCGACATGCAGTAACTGACTCCTCCATACGGTTGGGCTCTGTTTCTTTTTTTCGTGAAAGCCGAATTGCTGTGCGTGTTTGTTGGCGGTGTGGCACTAAGCACTATGCGTATCAGTGTGTGGCATGGATGCGAGCTGCCACATGATGTGTTGATTAAATGAAGCCGTGCTCCATCAAAAGATGCTAGACAAGTGTGTCATGGCGGGCCACTTGTCCTTCCCTAAGGAAGTCAACAAAGCCTGGATGCCTTGGTGGGGAAGCGAGCAGGCAAGCCAAAGATGGCCATTCAGCATGCTCGCAGCCTTGCCGTCCGAGGTTCGCCGCCCACACGGCTGGTGGCCTGCGTGCCCTGGGCACCAGCGCGAAACTTCGACGTCTTTGCGTCACAGCCCACCATGGACACAGAGAGCGAGATCCCACGCCTTGGAATGTGAGGGCCTCTCAGTGCGCCGAGTGGCTCTGAGCGACTCTGCGATTCTGAGCTGCTCCTTGTGGGGCCGGGGGCAGCCACACGTCCGCTTGCAATACTTTCAACCTGGGCATTCACCTCCCCAGTCCCCTGTTAGAATATGTTGGTTTGCCAAAATCAGCACCGCCAAAAAGGCTAAATGAGAGGAAGGAGCTCAGCTGAGCTGCTTTCTCCAGATGTTAGCCCCCCCTGCCTAAAGAGTCATTATTCAAGGATTTGCAACAAGCCAGTACCATGTTACCGTTATAGTTATAATTATAATATAGCCGTCAACTGTTTTCGCTTGAGCAGCACGGGGTAGAACAAACTTGTTCAATCCTTCGACCCCAGCACGCACACAAGTTGGAGATGAGCTAGCTCTGCTTAGGATGGAGATGCAAGACTGGGTCCTCCTACCAAGGGTGTTCCCAAAAGATGTTTTCTGGGAACCACAACTCGATATTTTCTGCAAAGCGGGATTGTTTGCAAAGCGGGCGCTCGAAGGCACGTGCAACATGTGCTGTCCCGTTTGGGGTTTGGACTGCAGAGCTGTATCACCCAATTGTACAGGTGGCTCGCAGCTTTGCCAGTTCCGGGTGAAGAAAAAAGTCGCGCTTCCAGCCGTGGCAGTGGAGCATTGCAACATGCTTAAGTAAGATGCAATTGACCTCATTTGACCTCGCCACCAGAGCGTCACGTAAATACAAGCAACGCCTTGACAGAACTCCATGATTGGTGACCTTTCTGGAACCTCGCCAAAATGGCAGTCTCGATCGAAATCGCCTGTTAATTGCAACTTTTCAAGGGGAATTCCGGTGACCCCCCTTCCACTGTCCGGGTTGACTGTGGCGCAGTTGTGCAGCTCTTGTCTCTGCGGTTCATTGGTCCATCACGGGACTCGCACCTTCAGGCAGCGATGCGGAATCGGCCCTCCGTGGCCGCACCCGCTTTGGCCGCCCTGGTGCAGGCAGGAGATTTGAAGTTTTTCGACCCTTTCTTTGGGTTGGATGTTGCCCGCTTGCTATGTCTAGGTCTAGGTGCTTATACGGTTTATACACAGGCGCACGGCGCTGCATTCTTGGATGTTGCAGCTGCGCAGCTGTGATGCCTTGTGTTTCGGGGACCTAACGGTTGCGACAAAGGGGGCTAGGACGGCAGCCCTACAAGGTGCTTAGCTTGTGGCGCGGCAACCTGAAATATCCAGATTCTGACACTCGTTTTGGTTCCAATTCGCATCTTGGGGACGCAGAACATCTCCCCAGCACTCCGATTTCGATGTCTGGCAGTTGGGTTTGGTGATGTGCGCTGGCCAAGATGTCATTGGCAAAAGTCGGCCAGATTTCAAGACAGGCAGCCTTCGACTTCAACTTCCGGCAGAGGCTCATTGGCACAGCTATCAGGTTTGTACCTTAGCATGGCGCCGTGAGAACACCCCACTCTTTCAGGCACAGGCTTTGGACAGAAGGCTCATGTCACAGATGGCCATTTGTTGGTCCCGTTGTTCCGTTTGAAAGTACTATCGATGCTCAGCATACGGCCAGCATCGTGGAGACTCACTGGGTTTAGACTTGCATAGTGGAAAAACTTGCCTTGGCTTTGAGAGACACCACCTTGCCCAGAAATGGTCTTGTTCGGCCGTGCATCCAGCCTTGTGGTTTGGCGATTTCAACTCAATCAAAATGCAATATCATGCAAATGGTGAGGAGGGCCGTTAGGAACCTGCCAGGGTTGTTTTAGTTGTCTAGCTTCTAGTAAGAGCAACTAAGAAGCAACCTGAACTATCAATGGCAGCTCTGGAGTTGGAGTGGGCATGCTTCTGAATCATAGGTGTCCTTTTTGGTTGGTTTGCTGTAAAAGAAAGAGGGCCCTGGTTTAGATGGTTTATTCCATTTACCATGGCCATCTATTTTTCCAAAAGGCCACCTATGGTCTGAATGTTCGAGGGCATACTCGGGCATACCGAGCCCAAGGCACGCGAATTGCGCTGACCCTGATGTGCGTGGTCCTTTGGTTGCAGCCTTGCAGGAGCGATGCCCGCGTGGCTTGTGCCCGGATTGAAAAGCGCCTGGCTTCGGATGGTTTTAGGTGGGCAGCAACATGAATTCGAAGGCCACAAGCCCACAACAAATTGGACCCGAAAACAGCAGCCGATAGTGAAAGGTTTGAAATATGCAAATGCAATAGTATCACTAGGTGCACAGGACGCATGCACAGCTCCCGTGGCCACATCTCGCGCACTGATCGGAATGTCATTGCGCTTGCGGCGCCGAAGTTGCCGTCACGTCAGTTTGTTGCATCCTTGTTGGCATGGCCGTTGGCACCGATATAAAGGTGCAGCTGCTAAGGCTAACATGAACAAGCAGGCCACAGATTGGAGCTCGTTCACGGAACTCTGGGTTTGTTTCAAGGGCCAAAGGCCTTACTTCCAACTTCTTTGCCAACATCGGGGCTCGGAAGCAAACAAACACAATGATCTCAGTCTGACTTCACCAAACTTTCTTTTGACTGCCCAAGCACTTTTCAGCCAAGCAGTCCTTTTGATGCTTCCCATGTGCTGTTGCAAGGACATGCTGGAGTCGGATCAGCGCCTGGAGGTACGCACGAGCTGCGGTTGGAATGGGCTGAACGCGCAGGTGTCAACTTCTTTGCTGAATGTTGTTGCGTAATTAGATCTGTGCAAGCCAGCCATTGCCTAACTTGTTGTATTGGAGTTTTTGAACAAAAATCGTGCCATGTGGCACTGCACGATCATTGCAAATCATACTGGTGTATGAATATGTGGGCTCACTTTACCCAGACATGAGTGGCAGAAGTTCAACCCGGCCATGAACAATGACTTGAAAGCATCCTCCCCAATCACTGAGCTATGTGGGTCCACTTGACGTGTGGCGAATCGGGGGAAAGGAACTTGGAGCCTGGCAGGCCTCCAAGGAAGCAGTGCTGGCGATTGGCCGCATGGCGCAGCAAATGGCCGGCAAGAGCGCGAAGGCGGGCGGCGAGTTTTGTGTTTTTTGTTCAGTCTTTGGTGCGATAGACGTAGGGAATGAGCCAGGGTGTTGCATTTGTTGGAAATGAACCTCGGGATTCGCTTAAAGGAGACGATCGGGATGGTTTATAGGGGTCATTCCCTCGTTGCCTGCTGAAAACCAGCAAGTAGTTCAGCATGTTTTCGCGTGCGTTTGTTTAGCGTGCCCTCTATTTGTGTGGGTGTGGGTGTGGGTGTGGGTGTGGGTGTGGGTGTGGGTGTGGGTGTGGGTGTGGGTGTGGGTGTGGGTGTGGGTGTGGGTGTGGGTGTGGGTGGGTGGGTGGGTGGGTGTGTGTGTGTGTGTGTTTGTTTGTGTGTGTTTGTGTCTGTGCCAGGGCAACTGCCGTCTCCTGCGACCTGAGCTTCTGCAGGCTTCCTGTGATGGATGGCGTGGACGCTTTGCCAACCTTTGCTATTGGTTTTGGGTCAAAATGGCACCAGCAGGAGACCGCAGTTGTACTCCTTGTTTCCATTTACCAGGTCCATTTCAGTACCTATTCTTGACCCACTCCCATGTAGTTTGGGTACCTCGGCAGCTACAGGCGAAGCACCCATCGGGGGTCGACACATCTGCGAAGGTCCTTTTGCGGCTGCCAGTGGGCCGAGCGGAAGCTGCAGCCTTGACTGGGCCCTCAGGCATTGATGGGAAGCTAGCAGAATTTGAGGGCATCGGTTTTTTTGCTGGTTTATGGGCCCATGTTTGGTTGCTATTGGGTAACGGGTCTTTAGACTTTAACTTTTGGGTTGAAATCAAGGGTTTTCCATTGAACCACTTTCTGCGGAGGGGTCAAAAGCAACCAAGCACAGGGGGTTGAAAAGACCTGAGTTCCATACCTTGTCCTGATGCTGTTTTGCGGTCAGGCGGTCCGGGTTGTTTTACGTAATAATGTCATAGGTAAGGAAGATACAGGAAGTATACGTTCCTGGGAGTTCTGAGAGCACCAATGCACGTGCAGAAGCATATACCATCGTGTACTATTGTTGGGTGCATGTTGGTTCCAAAGAGTTCAAGCTTGTTGTAGTTTAAGGGAATGTTTTGGCATGGAAGACTGCACAGGCATGCTGAGGCTTATGCACTTGTATACCTATATTGGAAAGATGTAGGAGGAAGACTTTGAGGCGAACTTGCACCTTTCTCGTCGCATATGATATAGTGCCCATTTCAGTTGCCATGGGTTGGGTTGGCACGAGTTGGCATTTGCTGTAGACAAGGCAGTTTCCGCATGCCGCCCCGCAATTCAACGGGATTGAACATTGTAAGCAACTGCAAAACATGGATGCAGAGTTGCGTAGGCGGCGTCGTTTGCACCGGTGGTTCGCGTAGAGCGTGTGAAGGCCAAGCATGAGAAGCGATGATTTGCCGTTGCTCGTTTTGGTGGCAGCAAAGGCACTGAGTAGACCCAAATGGGCATGGTTTACATGATTTAGAATGATGTTGTTTAGTCAGCTTGTTGATTAAAACAACTAGCTTTTTGGAGTCGAGAATAAGCATGCTGTTGCTTTTCACCGTAGGCGATGTGTTTTTGCATTAAGTAACGCATGCTTTTCTATTTGAACTTAACACAAGCCGAACATGAGGTGTAGTATCTATCTATCTCTATTTATATATACACATATTGTACGTAGTGTGGTTTCACAATCTTCGCTTGATTGCAACAAACATTTACAGCTGAGCATGAATGCTTCAGCATGAGAAGGCACATGCACAGCTTCGCAGGCGACATGTCCACCGCGGATGAGGACGTAAAGCGTGGCCTGGAGGAGGAGGGGCATTTCAAGTTTGCGGGTATGCTGGCCTAATTACCTCTTGAGTTGTACACTTCTGAAACGTATGTTGCAGGGTCAGGTTGCTTGGATCATTCCTGGTAATTGCTCTACACGAGCATAGGCCCCGAAATAAAAAGGCTTTAAGACACATGATTTAAGCGTTCAACGGCACAGGTGCCATCAGCGCAATCACAGGGTCAATGAAAGGCAGGATCACTAGCTATGCTACTTCAACGGCTCCAAGTTGTGCTCGTATGTTTGTCCTGGGGACGCAATATTGTATCACACGCTGGGCCTCCTTGACCCTGCTTGATTCTTCACCCAATGGGAAGGGGGCCTTTTGGGTTTCCATCACTCACTTTGCAACTCGCGAAGTCTAGGTTTTGGTAAATGTTGGCCCAGGATAATAAACCCGTCGCATTATTAGGGGGGTGTTCCCTCCAAAAGTGATGAACCCCCCACTAAAAGGGGACACCCCCTATTAATCGTATTAATTAACAAGGGGTTTATTAATCCGGGGTTGAGATTGCATTGGCCTTGTTTTCCCTGGTCAACGTCTGGTGGACTTGATGCTAGGCATCCATCACCGCCAGTGCAGCTCAGCTGCGCAAGCGCGAGGCGGAATTGCTCTACGAGGCAGGAGGACTCTGCGGGATGAATCTTCATGGTTCGAAATTTGTCCTTGTAATAGGGTAATAAGTTCTATTAAACCAACGGACATGTCATGTTGCATCCTCAAACCCATGTGGAGCTGCATGTTTTGGAGGGTAATGGAGGGTACCCTTTGACCTTGGTTTAGAGGAAACCAGACAAACACGATATTTTGACACACACCCAAGGGTTAGACCTTTTTTAGGACCACCCAGCGTCGCGCATAAGGCTCGCTCGCCAGGTCTTCGTGGTGTATTTGCGCATTCTGAGGCAGCGACACCTGCATGGCGCGCAGACTCAGCCTTTAAAATCTTCGGCCAGTTCTCGCATGCTTTCAGGTACTCTTCCACAATAACGCAGAACCCCCAAATAACAAAGAATCCGCAACTATTCCAGGTTTGCTTGCTGGCTACGTTTGTTTGCTGGCTAGTGTACCCTTTGGATTTGGATTTGCGCCCTCCGAGGGTAAATGGGAAGTCACCCCTCACCATTTCGAGGGCAGCTGATGCTTGAAAGACCTGGAAGTCGACTCCATGGCCGTCGGGTTAACAATTTCCTGAATACTCACGTCTGTGCCAACGTCAAAGATGCGGGGTGTTATTTCTTGGGGCTGGACAGGGGGAGGGCATGTTCTTTTCTGATTCTAAGGCATTTCACATGGTGGTGGATGACTACGATAAACGGGCCAAAAGGGGAACTTTGGCTCATTGTTTGGAGTTTTTGGCATATCGACGAGTCGTTGTTTGCACCAGAGTGTTACCAATTCCATGCCTTTGCGGCCATCGTGGGCCACCGCTTGCATGCTTGCTTTCAACTTGCTTTATTTTATATAGCTGCGGGTCAAAACCCATGGTACCATTTTGAGGTAGGTGCACCACGCATCTTAGTCTATTTTAGCGGGGATTGGGATGTTCACTGGGGGTACGGTGCTTTGACCCATGGCCATATGCATTGTGTTGAGACATGACAGGGTCTTGTTTTGCTTGCATCTCACTCCAACATGTCATATGGGTGTATCTCAAGATCGTGGCTTTCCCAAAATGGCGAACAATTCCGCCTGGCGTAACTTGACATATCACGCAACACCCAATGCTGAGAAACAAAATTGGAGTCCAGACCATGTTGAGGCCGCACCCCATTTGTTGCAATCATTCCGAGCCTGGGCCATAAGGATGTTGAGCAAAAGAGGAGTTTTGGGAAACCACCCCTTTAGATTAATTCCAAAGCCAGATATATTTTGGGAATCCCCGGCAACACCCCCCCTCCTTGTATTTGTTTGTGTTTTGGTGTTGGTAGTTGGGTCGAAGTGTTGTTATTGTCAGCATATATATATATATATATTGTTTTTCTTACAAACAAAAAACAGACTTTGAGATTTTTTGTAGGCAAAGACGGCCTATATTCCCTCATAGCCATTCTTGGTGTAGATGGTTCCTGGTCTCCCCCTCGGCCAGTCAGAACTTCAGGCCGGGAGCTGCTGGGCGCAGTGCTCACCGGGCTGGCGCGCTGGGGGCAGCAGGCGAATCGATCCGCCGATCGGTGGGATTTGGCTCCCACGAATCTGCCCATTCGGAGCGAGCTCACCTGGTAATGTTGACCTCGGATTTGTGAACCCCTATCTATAAATACGGGGGTGTCCCCGGTTTTAGGGGGATTTATCACTTTTGGAGGGGAACACCCATATTAATAAACAGGGGCTTATTAATCCGGGGTCAACATTACAACGAGCGAAAGCCATGAGAAAGGTCCTTGACTTCTGAAAATCAACGAACTTAGCCTTTGGAATTGTAGCAGTAGAATAATTACGTGCTTTACTTGAACATCAACGAATTCAGCCTTTGGAATTGTAGCAAAAGTTGCAGAATAATTACTTGCGATCGGTGCGAGAGATGTAGGGAATGATGGAAGGACCCGAAAATAAACCATCCAAGTGGTGTTTTGTTTGAAGGGAACCGGGTTCATTCCCACATTCCCTACGCAGCAAGATTAGCATGAACCCTGACGTTCGGCGGGTCCTTTTTTGGACCATTTTCCTTTTAAAGGGACACCCAAACCATGTTAGGTGGTGGGGTACCCCCTGCTAACATGGAACCCGAGGTCAGGGGATTCCTTTGGGAGAATTATCCAACGCTGGTTTTGGTGGGTCCACATTCGCCCTATACAAGGTAATGCCATGCTCTTGTATCCCTGAGGCCTCGTGCCACGGATGGACTGAAAGGACACACATGCCTACTCACGGTTGACAGTCGGAAGTACGTGGCATCTGACGAATTCATGTCAAGCGGTGGGAGTTGTGTAAGATGAAAGCCGCATATGACCAGCGTGCGAAGAATATGCCGAAGATGGCGCCCGACTTCGAAGAGACAGGGCTGAAGGGTTTTCGGGTAGACCCCCCGAAAGATTGCCGTGTTACATGCTAGCCGGTGCGTCAAATTTTGGAGTATCAGCGGAAAATCAGTGAGAAAGAAACAAGCTGCAAAAAAACTAATCCCATGAAACTGATTTCAATCATTGAATACAATTTCCTTGAATAATATACTGCAGTTTTGTATCTAGGTTGTATCAGCCTTGCAGGTAATCGAACGCCTGCTCTTTGATTGATATGCTCGCTTTAGACGCTTGACACGTGATTGTCGCTGCAAATCTGGCCCAAAGAAAGTTCTGAAAGCAACTCGCTCCAGGTTAACGTGGAGCTTCTTCTGGAGATCCTCGCGGAGTTGCGACTTTTGGTCAAGGTCTGCTTTTGGCAGAAACTTGGGGCAGAGGGAGCCTGTAGCATGTCAGCAGCATACCCAGCCGGACAGTGGCCCGAGTTGATTCTGAAATTCGTCACTGCTGGCTACACAGAAGGTCAGGTTGCGCTTGCAACATGGGAGGCTGCTGTTATGTTCAGCTGTCAAGTCGCCAGATGCCGCAGCATTTTTAGGCTTCCAGAGACCAGGTATTGGAGAGAGTAGCAATGGCCTTTTGCACGGTGCCCGCCATGCAGTACCCAATGAACGTGGACCGTGCCATGATGTCGCAACCGGTGTACTCGGATATTCAGATGCAATCGCCGATCTGGACGAACCAGTCGAGTTCGCACATGATGCTGCTCATGCCGCCACTTCCCCACCAAGCACCATCTCCTATGTCGCCTATGTCGCCTATGTCTCCGTCCTTTGCCGTGCCCCAAACCCCAACACCCACTCCAGTCTCGGAGTTTCCTGGAAGCCCGGTGAGCTATCACAGGAGCAATTTGCCCGAACTCAGTAAGCTGTTCAGGGAAATTATGATTGCACGACATGACGACGCAATTTGAGACAGTTTGAGCAATGGCAGCCAAGTATGGCCATGATTTTCATAAGAAACCACATCAAAAGTGGTTGGTGGATATAAATCCCCACCCAAATGGTGTCCACTACACGGCCATATTACAGTAAAAAATCACATGAGTGATTGAAGTCCTTGCTGTTGTTTGGGTGTCAGGGCACCGGAGGTGAGTTGTGTGAGCTTTCCTTTGAAGACTCGTGGCCCCCCTCGCCCCAGCCACGCCATGCGCAAAGAGTTCACCGTCTATTTATTTGACGATATGGGTATGGGTCAAAATTTAATTATCGCAGGACAGCAGGTTTTAGTCTATGTTTCCATTTCCCAGGGCAGTATGTTTGACCCATACCCATTTGACGATATGGTGGACATGCAAAAGATATGTTGAAGCTCGTTGTGACTCACTTAGGGAATGCACCCTTCAGGCCTAAGTTTGATGCGTTAGGGCAAAGCAAAGCCCTTCAGCCGCAAAAAAAAAGGACATCTCCTGGACTGAATCCACTGAAATTGGTTTTCGCCAAAAGACGGCCCACACCCCTCTAGTTTTCGCTGTCACCAGGCAACAGCGACAGCGCACCAGAGTCGAGCCCCACCCGGAGTTCCAAAGGGCCCATCTCCAAGCTCCAAGAGTTCGTGCAAAGCAGCAAGGCGAGAGCTGCGGTTTCTCCGGGCGCGGTGAAGGTAGATGGTACCACCTGTGCCCATTATTTTCAGGGTCCCAGAGTCTGAAAGTGCAGTTTTTCCCGTTACCACTTGGTGACTTTGATGACGGTAGGAGAATGATTCAGTAGCACCTCACCTTTGTTTCGTCCATGTTTTCTGTTATGTTTCTTAGAGAAATAAGGGGAATCCTCAGTGCCATCGACTTTCATTCAGACTCCGTAGCTGCAGGGAGCCCATTGAAAGCAGGACTGTGTAGTCCCAACCTCCATTGAATTCAATGTATGGTTTTTTTTTGGTCGAAATATGGCGAAGCTATGTAGCACTTTCTGAATATGGCCCCTCAAGAGTGAAAAGGGAATTACTCCTGCAACAGATGCCTTATCGACGACACGCTAACTTGCTTATAGACCCTTGACTAAGTCAAGCACAGTCAAGGTGTGAGTCTGTGCACACCATTGTTTGTTGGGCCAGAATTGGTGGTTGTCCTGTTGGTTTCTCTTTTAAGCCACCCCGTGCCAGGGTGCAGTCAAAAAAGAAAAGAAGAACAAGCAACCAGTCTGAAGGCGCACCCGCTGCCGAGCAGTTGCGCGGTGCTGCAGTGGAGCCACGAGAACCGCATGGCGGGCTCGAGTTTGCAATTCCGCGCGACGACCTCCTTTCTGCTCGATGGGGTTCCGCACCATGTGCTGGGCTACTCGCCTTCACTTGGATTTGAGTCGCTCAGGTGGAGTTGTCGACCATGGCTGTGGCATGCGTGCGCTGTTGCCGGTGGTTTCCAGAGTTGGTAGCACCTTTCCTGTGGAAAGCAGGATTGCTGGCATCAGCTTTCAATTTCAGGTGGCTGGTGGCCCTCCAAGAAGCAGTCCCAGCGCGACGCGGCGGAACGCGCGCTCGCCTTCTTCATCGGCGTGTGCGGGCAGGAGCTGGCAAAGAGCGAGATTCCCATGAACAAGACCCGCAGTGGCCTATCTAAAATGCAAACATGCTTTGTAATGTTGACCCCGGATGAACAGACCCCTGTTTATTAATATGGGTGTTCCTGGCCTTAGAGGGGATTTATCATTTTTTGGAGGGGAACACCCCCATATTAATAAGCAGGGGTTTATGAATCCGGGGTCAACACTATGTGTGTGTGTATGTGTGAGATGTTGCGAGTTGCATTGCATGGTGCTTTGTCGTATTGGTTGCCCATGCCTTGCCAGCCTCAATGCAACATTCAGCTAGCTCCAACCCAGAGCCGAACAGCTGAGCCGAGGGTCTTTCGGCCTGCACTCCTCTTGGCTCTCGGTGCTGGAATGTGCTGGCATGTACTGGCAACGGGGGGGATTTCCCTTGACTGACGTTGTGCCACTACGTTTCCGATTCTCCAACTCATAGGTTTCCAATTCTCCAATTCAAAGAAACTTACGGCACTGCTGCTGGCCTTTGTCAACAAGTCATGACATGTGGCAGGGGCTGCTGACCTCAGTGGAAAGTATATGCATTTGATGTCCCTAGGCACATCCTGCCGCAACGGAGAGGTCGAGGTTTCAGACCTGGAGAACTTTGTGGCAGAGCCAATTAAGTGGAACTGTCGCTGGGAGACGCAGGAGAGATCACGCCCAGACGGGGTAAGCCTCAATTTTGTCTTGTCATGGTTGTTATGAGAAATATCTTCTAAATGGTGCCTTCCATATTTTGAGTACTTGGGAATATTTGCTTCATCGTCTGACATCACCAAGCCAACTCACAGCCACTAGGTCAATGAAGCACAGCGCACAAAACGCGCTCAGTTTCGTGGGTCAGTGTGTGAGTAGCCGCAGGCAGAGCACCAGCATGATACAGCCATTGCGGCCAAATCGGTTGCCAGCCTTGGCGTTTGGAGCGGCATTGCTGTATGCAAATTTAGATGTGGATAGGGACACCCCTATGGCGGTGTTTCTTTTGGTTTCAGTTGTTCACTGCAAACCAGCCTGAAGAGTGTACCAACCGCAGAAAATGCACACCCATGTGCATGTGTTAATTCAGTCGCCACGCCATCTGAACCGACAGGAAAACGGAGATGCGCTGTGCAAGGCCACCGTGGAGTTCACATACCTTGGAGTGCCTCACGTCTTTGCTGGCAAGGACTGCACCACTAAGGCCCGGGACCTTTGCTTTCGCCGCTTTTTGCAGATGGCTATGCGGATATGTTTCAAGGGAACCCGATGTAGGGTGGGATCGGCGGGCTGTAAAAAGCGAAAATGCCGTATTTTGTTGCTCCGCAGTGCATGATGTGTAAGGTATGCTGACGGGACTCGTTTGCTTGACATTAACTGCAATTCGCTTTGCCAGCGGGGGGCGCGCGCATCGACCCAAGGCGATATTTGTCATGTTCACTTTCTGTGCTTGGGCTCAATGATGCTCTCTAATCAAGCCATGAGTCATACAGTGGTAGTGTGGCATGCAAAGCCGCCATTTCGCGATGTCAGCATTCGATTTGGACCTGATGGACAATGGTTACCCCTGATTAGTAACCCCCCCCCGGCCTTGTTTGGACAAGCTTACTTCTGGCCCCTTCTGGGCAATAGGACAGCAGTTGTTTTTTTTAGCCCAAACGGGCCTTGATTAAGCGCGGGGGGTTTTCTGTCAATGAAGTGGGCCCCCTTTGCGAGCTTGAACACCTTGTCATTTTAATCAAGATTTTGTGACAAAAAATGCATTTCGGGGGAAGCACATGTTAAGGGAAAACTTGGTTACATAGCGACTTAGCATTGGTGGGTGTAAGGACAGGGGCGTACCTTTAATCGGGGGGGGGAGGTTGAGGAGACACCAAAACGTATTGGATAGTGTTTTTTTTTGGCAAACCTTGTTGGCCCTTTCCTTGAGTATTGGTCGGAATCTGGGAGGGACAAGGGGGAACCTTTAATCGGCGGGGGTGGGGGTGGGGTGGGGGCTTACTACTCAAGCTGTTACGACATTGTAACACATGGAATTCCAGCGGGCGGCACAAATGCCATTACCAGTTCCCACTGTGAACATGATATGTATTTTGCTACAACAGGACGCTGTTGCGGGTTCAAACTGCCTACGGACGCCCTGCCGGTCTCTTCCGCCTTTGCCGAAGTGAGGTCCTGCAATGAGCACTTAATCTCTGCCAAACAAGTATTTGGGGGGAGCGTATTTGTTGAGGCAAGTGATCATAGGTGTCCTTTTTAGTTGTTTGGCTAGAAAAGTAGATGGCCCTGGTTTACCTGGTGGTTTAATCATCTACCAGGGCCATGCATTTCCCCTAAAAGGACACCTATGCAAGTGACATAAAATTCAAGGGTCGGTCGCTGCGCAGTTTGAAGGCCGCGGCCAGAAGCGACACCGCGAAGCGTGTCCTGTGGTACTTGCACTGCCCGGGCTATCAGAATGGCTTTGCCGCTCGGACGAAGTTTAGAGGGTAACCGAACTTGTCCAGAAGCGATCTGAATCTTGTCGTACTTGTCCAAAAAAGCAGCATGCAAGAAGAGTTGAAGCAAGGATGGACACAGTTTGATGCGTGTAACTGTTGGGACCCAGGATTGTGTGTGTGTGTGTTTTGTGTTTGTGTTTCCGTGCACGAGTGACTGCCAGTGTGTGTGTGTGTGTGCGCGTTTGCACCCCTGAAATGTTGCTGCTTACGTGGCCTGCATGGCTGCGTGTTTGCGTGCCTGTGTGGTTGTACTGCGCTTGCCACGTGGCCGTGTGAGCCCGTGCATGTGCGATGCCATGCAATTCTGAACGCATCCGGGTGGTGAGATGGCGCGCCGTGCCATGCAAGCAGGTGTGTGCGTCCGGGCATGTGTGTGTATATATGGTCTGGCAAGAGACGTTGCGTTTGTCTTTGCGTGCGTGCGAGACCGTATGTTTGCGCGAGGGCGCGTGTGCCAGTCCACCCGTGTGCGCATGTCATGCCGGGTGTGTGTGTGTGTGTGTGGGTGTGTTTGCTCTGTGTGTTTTTACTGTTTGTGCTGTATGTGCGTTTGTGAGATGCGTGTGTGTGTGTGTGTGTGTGCGTAGGTGGGTGTGGGTGTACATACGGGGGTTGCAAGCAGCCGTGTGCTTTCGGAGTTTGAAGCTATTTGAACAACATGATCAACATGTTCAGAAATCAAGAGTGACTTGCACCGCGCTTGGCATTTGCTGGTTGTTTTTAGTATAGTGCTTTTGGCTCATAGCCTTGGCTCAGTTCAGTGGCACCTTTTTGTTCCCATTTGTTGGGTGGCCACACTAAGAATGTTCTTCCCCAAAAAGGGTTCCTTTTTTTTCAGGGTCACTGAACAACTGAGTTGGGGTTGTTTTCAGGAAGTGGAGCAGGACTTGGTGAAGAGCCTGGCCTTGGCCATCCCCGAGCCATCTCCCGGCACTTGGCCCCCCAGCTGGGAGAGCCCGGCCAGCCCCACGAACCGCGGGGAGGCGAGCCCATGCAGCCCGTTGAGCCCCCAGCGCCTTGGCAGCTTGCGCGAAGGATTTTTTGTCACAGGTGTCCTTGTTGGTTGGTTTGCTTTAAGAATAGAGGGCCCTGGGGAATGATGGGGACTATTCCATTTACCAGGGCCATGTTTCCAAAAGGCTACCTATGAACATCTCTTGGAGACGGGGTTGTGGGAAATAGAACCCACGTCTGTGATACAACAAAAAGGTCTTCCCAAAGACCAATGCCCATAGAAAGGGGGAGATTCTCTTGCATCACAGAAGTGGGGATAAACCCCTTAATCCCACAACCCTGCTTGGAGAGGTTGGAGAGGTTGGAAGGATGAACAAGCCGAGTCTTGGAGAGGTTGGGCACGGTTTCTCAACATATTTCCCAACATGTCATGGAACACACTAAGGCACATGGCTGGTGTTTATCTGGGAGGCCCAAACATGAACCACGACAGTATGTACAGTCGGCTTGCCAATTGGCCTGTGGCAACTCACATCAGATGTGACAAGTCTCAGCAAGTGCTTTGGATTGGAGTTGCATTTTAGATGATGGGCTTGGCAGGCACATGCCTTGGAAGAAAAGGCAACATACCTGCACTTGTAGCAGCATGGAGCTTGGCCGCGTAAGCCAGCTCACTTTAACGGAAGGAACCAAGGCCAGCCTTTCTGATTTTTCCGCGTCCGAGGCGCAGCCATTCAGAACAAGCGGAGCTGTTGGAGAGGAAGACAACGGTGATGCGTTTGCAGAATCTCGCTGCAACGTTGCCGGCGCTGATGTTTTTTTTGGTGTGTGTTTTTTGGTTTTGGGGATTTGCTTCCAAATTCGCATGCATTCCACCCCGAATTGAGGGGATAGACTCACGCATGCAGCCCGACAAACAGCCAGACTGACATGCAGACCTACCTGCATACGCAGGTATGTACATACGCGCATATATAGTAATATATATATATATACATATATATATATATGCATAGCCACTGTGAGTCGTAGTCTATCTTAATTAGCTTTTTGGCAACTGTGGTTGTGGCTAACAGGCCAACATCACAACGACTGTGCGACATCACCGGTGTGCAAAGGCAGTGGCTGATTGAGGGCGGGAAGCTTACTACACGATGGATGTCCACGTTCCTTGTTGGCGAACAGAGTTTGCAATTGAGAATGCCCCTTCAATCTTCAAGCTTAGCGGACAGCAACATTCTTGATGAGTCTTGAGGCAATAGCACGAGGCGCTGAGTGGTCAGCCCAAGATTTAGCAATATCATGCCGTGGGGGTCTTGGAATTTGTCACAACCACACCAAGCTGCCCCTAGGCACTTAAAGACTTAGAGGCTTAGAGGCGCATGCTTCCATGTTGACCCCCTTTGGACACTGCCCGTGTCCCACACTGACTTACGATTTTCGGCCCTGGCAAGGGGAGTCATTGGATACGAGGGGCCCCCATTGCTTTCCCGCAGCTTACAATGAAGCCTGAGGTGGTGCACCGGGTGATTGAATTGGAGCATGGGGGAACAGAAGAGGAGGGGCACATAATTGCCCCTGTGTGCTTTAAAGTTGAAATCAAAAACAGTAACATTCTAAACAGCGTGGCAGACAGCCGAGGGTGCCTCACTTGCTTGGTGGTTCTTGTTGTCTTAGATGTTTCTTGAGTTGGCACGCCATGTTCTTTTTCGTGAGCAGCGAATCGTCCTTTCCCTTGAGGACCTTCAAGCAACACCCCCATTGGAACGGTTCTTGGTGGATTTCTGATTTGCTTCATCAGTGTGGGGGGTAACTTTGTTTGTGCATACCATGCATCGATTTTGTTGCCGCTCAGGAACAGGTTGCAGAAGATCTTTGCCAGACAGTTGACCCCCGGCAAGAGCGTTTGGTGCTGGCGCTACGAGACTCGGCAAGCAAACCCTTTGCGCGCGTATTAGGTCCCGGCGCTTGCCGGTTCCTGAACTGCAACAGATCAAAGGGATCCAAAGACTTTGGGTTTAACCTTTAGTGGTTTAATGGAACACCCATTAGTTGGCAAGAAGTTGAAGTCCTAACATCCAAGCAAAATGCACCAAAGAATTGAGCCATCTCCCAAGAACAAACCGAAAAGCCGGTGAAGCCGAAAAGGCAGGCTGGAGCTGCGAACATGAAATCAATCTGCAATTTGGGGCTCGAAACCTTGCTGTGCGTAGACTAAACAAGTAGCCACATTGCACATTCGGAAGGGCTCAAACTTTTAGCAGGGGAGCAGAAAGCAACCGAGTCTACATCTCTTGGAGACAGGGTTGTGGGAAATGGAACCCACTTCTGTGACACAACAAAAAGGGCTTCCCAAAGGCTAACCCCCACATAAAGGGGGATATTCTCTTTCACAGAAGTGGGGCTACACCCCTTAAAGCAAGCTTTTAGCAGAGGAGCAGAAAACAACCGAGTTTTTCCGGCTCATTTTCGGGAGATGGCGACAAAAACGGGACCCTTCTTGTGGTCGACACGGGTTGGCGTGTTTTTGCGCGTCAGGACAAGAACGAGGAGGACCAGACGTTCCAAGCCTCCGTGAGCATCGCGCTGTTGGACCGAACCTTCAGCGGCGGCTGGGCCACCACGCACCAGGCCGCGCAAATGGAAGCCTGCAACCGCCTCACCGCCTTCTTGGAAGAGGCCAGCGGAGGGGCCTTCTGCGGTTGCAAAGTTGGCAATTTTCTGTGGTGTGGTTGGCACTTTTGTGGTGTGGCACTTTACTCTCTGTCGCGTTTTCCGCAAGTTGGGGCTTGGAGCACTGGGACAAGAGAGGGGTTTTGGATCCCAACCTGAATGGCTGCTGTTTTGGCTTCCTTTGAACGAAGGTGAAACGGGTACCCTCAAAGATCGCACTTCTGGGCATGCCAAGCTCAGGAGTAAAACAGGTACCCGATGGCCTTGTTTCACAGCATGGCTTCAGAGGGCACACGCATTTTTTGGCAACTTTTTGCCAGTGGGCACAGTCTCTTAGTGGTGTAGTGAGCTGGCCATGGGTCAAGATCCCGTACCCCCAGTGAACATCCCAATCCCCACTAAAATAGGTTCTAAAATGGGTGGTGCGCAGGGCCCAAAATGGTACCATTGGTTTGACCAGCAGCCAGTTTTGACTTGTTTCAACAAAGAATCCTGGCAGGAGTTCAAAAGCTGAGCGCATGAGGATTGAGCCCGACCATCCACGCGAAGCGCGCAAGAGAGCGCGCGTGGCGGGCAACGGCCCATCGGAAACCTGGGATTTGTCAAGTCATGTTTGAGTTCAACGGAAGTTAATTTGATTTGAGCTGTGCAGGTCCGGGTTTCTGATCTTCATGAGCGCCAAATTATGGGTTTTGTCTTAGTGAGCGAAGGGGCCGGGGCACTTCCTGCACTGAAAGTGCAAGAAGTGGCAGGGGCACAAGTCACATGCTGCGGAAAGGAGAGAGGAAAGGAAGAACCATGTATTTTGCCACTGTACTTTCCGCTCAGAGGAACCGGACCATTTTTGCAAGAACAAGCAGTACACGACGTCTCTCACTCTTCCAATTATGAAGGGCCTGTGTTTGTTGGAGGCAACGCTGCAGTGTGCACTTGCTGTAACTGGTTCTCTCTACAGGTTGGGTTGCTCCAAGAGGCGTTCGGCCACTGACTATCGCATTGCCCTCCTGCTCCCTCCTTTCTTGCGTAGCATCGCCGGAGCACGTGCTCGCGTGACTTGAGTTCCGGAGCCCCTCAAAGCGGCCCGTGGCAAATCTCTTGGTCGAGCCATGAGGTGGGGCTGCCTCCTCGCCAACGTAAACGCCAGAGCCTTGCGGCACTTGCGGCACTTGCGGCACTTGGGCCGGCGGGCTGGCAATCGCTTAAGGATTTTGTGACAAGTGCTGCTGGCAAAGCTACGGCACAGGCACACATCATTTTTGTTGCTTACTTCCATAATGGTGCGCAGCACAAGGCGCGCGCTTCCGAGCCGCATATTTTCCATCCCCTAGGGACGCACTAGCCAACCTCTCAATCAGAGGGCATGCACCAGCTTGGCTTTGCCAATGTTGCAGTCTATTCCAAAGGGTGAATTGCAACGTGAGTACCTTGAGCCTTTCGGAGCCGCAGCACTGCCCTGCCACCACGGCTTTTGTACGGGCAGTCACTTTTCCGTTTGTGGAAATCATGCCCTGCGGTGGGCTTTAGAAGAGATAGCGACGCTTTACTTGCAGATGCTATGCTGGGCTCAATGAAATTCAATACAGTGCTCGCAGGGTAGTCACCGTGCTGATGCTGTCGCCCGTTCCCTGCTGGCAGACAGGAGGAAAAACGAGAGGCGGCGGGTTCCTGTCTGATGGCAGAGGTGCTATGAATCTAGGCGAGTCCGAAACGGGCAACGTGTTACCAGAGTTGCCGGTGGACTTGCTTGGAATGTCGGGAGTGCAGCAGCTCAGTCTCAGCTCCTGTCAGGATGCATTGTCTCGTGCCAACGAGTTTGTAGCTCTTCACGGCTCCGGTCTCAGAGTCGACTGAGAAACTGCCTGCAGTTGTAGGATTGTTCTATGCTGCGCGGCATGATCGTCATGCGGGGGCCTAGCTCAACCATCTGATTAGGTACTATTCGTTCACGTCATTATGTGACATGTGGCAGTGGCCAGTTTGCTTGTGTGCAAGGGTTATTTTTCCTCGTGTTGGCAGCCTCCGTCGGCCCCTGGCCGACGTTTCACAAATGTTCTGAACTTGATACCCAGCATATCCAAACTTTCTCCCCGCCAAAGCTCCACCTCAACTTTCCGGTGCAAGCGGCAAAGCGGCAAAGTAGAAGTTCACCGGGGTCACAGTGACCCCCGTGCCGAGGACTGAACTGTGCCCTGGTGCTGCTTAGCGGGCCATCGCAGGCGCTGAGATATGGGGAATGGAGCTGGTTGACTTGGTTTCGTACAGCTTTGTGAGCCACATCAGATGCACGGATGGATCGGGTTGGCAAAGACATCCGCAAATGATTTTTGAAAAAGGCATGCGCATGCCCGCATTTTGCTAAGTAAGGATTATGTGTTTTACTCTGGCAGGCAAAGCAATGCACGAACGCCAAGGAACTCAGCATAAGGTTTGGAACGGACCCCATGAGTTTCGAACAACCCAATATGGAATCTCAGGCTCGAGGCATTCAGAAGGCTGTCAATACCCATTTGGGCCTTCACACAGGGTGTATTGAACATGTTTGCTTTGCGTGGCTTTCACCTGTTTGATGGGAAAGTGAAAGAGTACGGAAGTGAGCCATCCACACGGTTACGCCTCAAGCGAAGCCTCGAGTCTCTGTGTAATGGGGAGTCCAATGGCTCAAGGAAGCCACGAGGCGCTGCTCACAGATGTGAGCTGGATCTCGGAGTCCATGAACAGCGCTTTGTCCTTGGCGTTGCCTTCCATGTTCAGTGCCTTGGAGCACCTGGCGAGCTCGAGCTGTGATGCTTGTGTGTTGGGAGCCTTGCTCTTTCAGGCTATTTGGCAAGGGATCTTTGGACTTTAACTTTTTGATTGATACTTTGGATTGTCCATTGCACCCACGAAAAGCTAAACTTTTTGCAGAGCGGCCAACAGCAACCAAGCTTGAAGGTGATTGTGCCATTATTTTCGTCCACATGTGCCTTTTGCAAAATCATGCGAGAACCATTCCTTGGTAAGCGTTTGCAAAGCTAGTGAGGCAAGAAACACGTCAGAACGCGGGCTTGGCTGGTTTGGCTGCTTTGTTCTGCTTTGTTTCACGCGGCCCCGTTTTTGGCGTAGTGGTGCCCTTTTTGAAGCATGTGGCAACCCTTCTTAAGAAAAGGATTGGTGATGTCCGAGCTAGGATGTTTTCCCGTGGTGAAGGATCACAGCAACCCGAGCCCAGGTACGCACTCCGAGGCGCGGTTCATTCAGCCGGTGTATTCGGACAGGTTTGAATGGTCAGTAACACCAGCCCTGAATTCTGTTGTCACCAGCTGGTTGGTTGCTGTTGGGAGTTGTGAGGCGAGAAGGGCCCCAAAGCATTTGTATGACCTACTTTGCTCGTCGCGTCCCGCGGCTTGGAACCTTTTTTGCTGTCGAATTTCTACGAAATTAAAGGAACTATTGAGCGATGGTGTGCTGACCACAGGCTTGCAAGGGAAGCAACCTTTTCAGACTGTTGTCCACAAAAACTGGTGACACTCACTTCTGGCACGCATGCCGATGGCAAACAGAAACAAGCATTGCGCAAGAGGCACGGCAGATATCTCAAGTGTGACACCCGCCGCCGAGCTCATGCTGTTTCAGTGCCCTTCCCCAGCAAAGGTGCGGCCAGAGTTCTCAGACCATGCTTGCTGGCACGCTGCACCGCCAACGGAGCGAGAGAGAGAGAGAGAGAGAGAGAGAGAGAGAGAGAGAGAGAGAGAGAGAGAGAGAGAGAGAGAGGGAGAGATGCTGCCAATCGCCCTTCTTGAGCAGTAAACAAGAGTATTGCCGAAACTGCGCAAATGTTAGGTGTCTCTGAGAATCAACCAGTTGCCAACGCAGCAACTTGTGCCCGTTATGTTCACAGGAGTTTCGTCCAAGCCATCCATACCTTGCCTCCTCAGCTCGAGTCCTTTTTGGACCTCGGTGGCCATCACGCCCTTGGGGATCCATTTGGAGTACCCTTTAAGTCCCCTTGTGCCCTGGTTGTAAAGGGAACCCCTTCACTTTGAGCTTTTGGTTCTTGGTGGGGTTTCCCGCCCTCGGAAGACCTAGCCGGGCTCACCACCAAGAGGGAAGCTGAAACTTGAACCTCTTTGTGTGTGTGTTTTCGAGGCTTTGAGACTGTTTTTTCGACAGGTAAACCACTTGGGTCAGCCTCCCTCTAATTGGTGGTTTGGATTGGTGGCTTGGGATTTGAACCCTGGCTTCTTGTAGAAGGTACATGGGAAACCGCTCCTGAACAACCAAACCGCCAATCCAAAGCGCCAATCAGAGGGGGAGACCGCGCCATGCCCACCAAGCCTCCGGACCGCGTGGTGCCCCGCCGCGTGCTTCCGCCGGAGCGGCGGCCAGCGCCCAGAGCCCGCGGCAGAGAACGCATCAGTCGCCAGGCCGACGTGAAAGAAACGGGACCGCCGGAATGAATCGATGCTTAGGTTGGATACATCCCGTAGATGGACGAAATCCTACCCAAGAACCCATGGTTTCAAAGTGGTGCCGGATTTTGTCCATCCAGAGTCGGGAAATCTATGCGAGACTTAGGAAAGTTGATAGATTTGGGATTGAGCACTCACCCAGATACGAGCCGATGTTTAGGATGCCTAGTTGAAGCAGGTGGTTCAATGTATGCGCTAAGGAATGGGGAAAGGGTCGAGTGGAAATTGAGGCATGCGGAGCCAAGGATTCGACATTGAGCTGCAGCTGAAAATCAATCTTTGGCAGATGTAGGTCAAATGACATGCTGGGCATATGCAATGTCCCCCATTTTACACCTTTTCTAGGTTCCCCGTGCCCTTTTACTGTTTTTGGGGGGAGGGTTCCCTACTAAAATAGACCACAGAAAAAAAATCAGCAGCCCTTATTCGAACCTCTGCACGCAGCTCACAGTGGTCTACTGCCGACCGACCTGGGGGCCACCTAGTGCATTTTGCTTGGATGTCGGCACTGTAACTTTTTTGCCGACCAATGGGTTGTCCATTAAACCACTAAAAGTTAAACTTTTAGCAGGGGAGCAGAAAGCAACCGAAAAGGCCTCTCCACAAAGAGAGGCCTCATTGAATCCCGGGACCTCCCAGCGCGCAGGAACTGCGGCCTGGCCTTAGGCTGCCCCGCACTGCCTCCATTGGAGCACCCAGGAGTGTGTCTGCAGGAAGGCATTCAGTGCCTCGCGCCAGAGGCCAGGGAGACCAGAGCAAGAGAGGCCAGCCTGGTGAGTTTGACCAATGCGGGCTTCTATCGAGATTTTGTGGCCAAGAGCATTGTCCGAAAATTTCACCTGCCTTTTGACAGAAGGTGCATTTTGGAAGGGGAAAAAAAACCGCTGTTCTCCCTTGCCATTGAGCCAGCTGTTCTGTGGCTGTGAGGTTTAATGGGGGCCCCTCCTATGAAGCTTGAAAGGGAAGCCTCAAAACTTCTAACGGTTGACTCCCCATTCTTTTCAACCATCGTTCCTTTCTCGGGTTTTTGATGGTTTCCTGAGAAAAGAATGGAGAAGGTACCCGTAGAAAAATGGTGACCTGGTGTCCTCGTCTGCGCCAGCCAGGTCCGGGCCAAACACTGAGCCGCGCCACTAGCCGGCGCGTGGCATCAGTGGGGCCGCAGCGGCAAAGGAGCAGCGGTTCTCAGGCTTTCGGGACCCCTCCGCACCCCCGTTTGATGGTTTGTCGTAGGACACTTTCTAGGGGCCATTATTTTGACCGTTTCTAGGGCTTATCAAAGTCGGAACCCATCACTTGGGTGATGTTTGGATGACGGAATGAGGCCAGCTTTCCGTAGGAAACCTAAAGGACACCAGCTACTTGGAGTCCCTCATCTTAAGACACACCTAGTATTTCTTTATGTCAATGCAACTTGGTTTGCCAGGACTGAGGAGCAAGAGCCCGACGAGGCGACTGTGCGCCGAGGGATATATCAAACCCAGGGTGGGAGCCTTCAAAATTTAAAATTCCACTTTGCAGGTCCTTATATGGCTACGACTTTTGATAGGGAGCCACCTCAAAAGTGATTGGTGGACATGAATCCCAAGCTAAATGATGTCCACCAAAGGGTCCCCTATTGAAATTCGCACCCATATGTTGCGGGGTTCGGACAGGTGATTGTTTTGCGCGATTTCATTGTTGGCTTGCATGTTTTCATTCTATTGGTCAATGCTCCATGTTTGAGCTTTGGCTAGGACTCGTGCTTCGCCTACTACTTGGGGACAGGCTTGCAGGTGTCCACTCTGCACAAGCGCTGGCTACAGAGCCTCCGCAAGCCGCAGACAGAGCGGCTGGAGTTTACAGCTCCTGCGCCTAGCGTTACCGGCGGTTCTTTGAAAAGCGTCTTTTGATTGCACGGGGTTCCCCAATGCCTGATGCCGGTGAGCCCAACATACCAGGACATACCACAAGTTCTTGGTTGATTCTCGTTGACAACGCCAGAAGTGAGAGGGCCCAAGGATGATCTTGAAGCCTATAGAGGGCGCGGTTCTGGTCCCCTCGAGAAAGGAGAGGGGAGGAGGGAGAAGAGATGCAATTGAAGAGTAACTTGCAGATTCCACATCTTCAGATTTCTGGATATTGCATGCTGGTGGTCTGGACTGGAGGGGATGTTGTTATTGTAGTGGTGTTGGTTTTATTCTGATGTTCTAAAGGCTTGGGCACCAGACTTCCAACGCGGAACTTCAAGGTGTGTGTTTGCGTGCAAGGGGGTTGCCAAGAAATTGAAATCAACAGTCGCATAGGACAAATTAAAGGTAGCATTGACGCTAAGTGCCCGGGCACGAACAGGCGATTCTTCCATTATGGGTCTCACTTAAGGCCTGTAGACTAAAGCGTAGCATCGATTTTTCCAGGAGGAAGTTGGTCGGAACATCAATCATGGCTATGTGGTTCACCTGGTGGCATTCTGTTCAGTATCACTTGAGACACGGAATGCAGTGATTTGAGCTCCGAGGTTGTTCGATTCAATGACGATGTCGTGCTTCTGAAAATCGACGAGAAAGACTGTTTCGCTTTCTCCTTCGGCTGCCTGGTCTGTTGGGGCTGCACCCCACAAGAGGCGGCTGCAAGGTTGACATAAGCTGAGTTTTGCTGAGCTATTCAGAACAAGAGGGAAGTGGGCGTCAAAACAGCAGCCTACATGTGCATGCCTTAATAGTTACCTAGGTTTTCCCTCCATTGTCGTTTTGCGCGAGTGCAAGCTAGCAGCAAGCAGCTCTGGCGCCGGGAAAGTGGAAGAATGTTGACCCAGGATCTAAGTAGAACCCGTCCCATGATTAGGGGGGTGTTCCCTCCAAAAGTGGTCTGAATCCCCACTAAAAGGCGAGACGCCCCTATTAATCAACCAGGGGTTTATTAATCCGGGGTTAACATCAGCATGGAGCGCCCGCTGGCAGGTGACAGCGGCCCGCACAGCCGTGGATAGCCAGCTGCTTGGCCGGCTGCCACCTGCCAACGTAGAGGTGGACTTTCTGAACATCGCAGGGGGTGAGGACCTTCCACCAGCTACCAAGGCGAAGAGGGGGGAAGCGGCAGGTCTTCGCCCAGAGTCGTAGAATCCTCAATGCCCTCATGAATGGCATGGGGCGGTTAATTGTTTGAATGTTTGCTTGTTTGCTTGTGTGCTCGCATGCTTGCTTGTGTTTGCTTGTGTTGTTTGTTTCTTGCTTGCTCGTTTGTTTGGATGTGTTTGTGTGTTTCTTTGTTTGCCTATCTGTTTGCCTGTCTGTTTGCCTGTCTGCCTGCCTGTCTGTCTGTCTGTCTGCTTGTTTGTTTGTTTGTTTTGTTTGCTTGCTTGTTTGCTTGCTTGCTTGCTTGCTTGCTTGCTGCTTGTTTGCTGTTGGGATGACGGATCGGCAATGCCCAGCCCTGTAGAGCAGGGCAGAATCTTTCAACACTTGTATGTGTGTATGTGTGCACATGCGAGTGTGCAAGAGGTATTGTGTACAAGATCTGGTCTTTAAAAGTGCTAAGGGTTTCCAAGAAAAATCGCGAGGTCTTTTTGAACCATGTCATGCCGTACCTCCCCCTCGAAATGGACATCTTTCAACAAATATCATCCCCCGGCCCCGGCCCTTCCGGCGACTTGGTTGGGCGCCCAAACCAAGCGTCCGCGCGCCTTCAGCCCGCGCATTGCTTTCAGCCCGTGGAGCGCTTGGCCATCGCCTACTCGCTGGCGCAGTCGGTGCGGCTGAGCTACTGGGAGCAGCGCGTGAACAAATGGGTCGCAGCCACCCGCACCATCCCGGAAAACATGGCCAGCACAGGCCCCGGGATGCCCCGGGGCTCAGTGTTGAGTGAGTCAGAGGGTGAGGGGAAGTGAGTTGGGGATGGGGGGACAATTTATGCCCACTGGCTTGGCTTTCCAAACCAAGCACATTGTTCTACAAGCACGTTGTTTCCTGGCACAGGGAGCTCACCATAGGGTAAGTTGGAGTCTCAGCATTTGTTTGACTCATCATGTCGGACAATTCCGGTGAGATTGCTTAAAGGAACCATGCCGAGTATACAAGCTAGGCTGTTCGACTTGTTGAACTTTGCCTCGTTGAGGGAAGAAAAAACACGGCTTTCACCCCGTTTTCCAGGCCGGGTGCTGCTGAGCAGCCAACGTGTCAGCCAGATGATGGGGGAGCTCTTTGCGCTGAAGAACCAGGCGTGTTGCTTGAGACAAGCCGAGCTTACATGGCCATGGGTCAAGCACCGTACCCCCAGTGAACATCCCAATCCCCACTAAAATAGACTAAAATGGGTGGTGCACCTATCCCAAAATGGTATCATTGGCTTTGAACCATGGCCACATTGCTTGGCCTTACAGAGGCACACGCTGGATATATCACTCCTAAAAGTTCCTTATGCGATCATTCGCTTGGGCAGGTCAATCTTGAGTTCGACACCTTGGACGACACCCCAGATGTCTTTTGGGATTACGAGGAGACCGAGCCGCTCTACAAGCTCGCCAGGCCAAAGAGGGGGTGTTGCCACTTTTTGCCTGTGCTGGTGGGTGCAAGGAGTTGTGGCCAGCTTAGCTGACTAGGGATACAGCCCTCAGCGCTGCAAGGAAGTTGGATGCAGGAAGCAACTCCTTGATGTGCTGCGTTTGCTTTGACAGGCAACACCTGGACATGGACAGGCGGATCGACATCCTGAACCAACGCTTTGAGGCACCAAACGGATGTGTGAAGCAGGGTGCCGGGGGCTTGAGGAAAAACTCGATGCCAGGTGTTTCCCACTAGCTGAGTTGAGACCACACTGGTTGCGAATCTTGCCCGCTCTGATGGCCCTTGTCATTTTCTTGTGTCCCCGGGTGCGGCTCTTTTGTCTTCCTGTGACAGCATGTGCTTGGCTTTCAGGCGCGGGCAAGTACCCAGGATAGCACGCATGCAGAGGTGCTGTAAAACCAAGTCTTTTTTTGCCGGGCGGCCTGGCGGCCCATTGCCACAAGCGAAACTCAAGGCGCTTGCCTGGGCCCACCCTCTAGAATCAGCAAGTGCAGGGTGAGCAGAAACCGGGTGAAAGTTGCAGGTGCAATCGGAGAACGATGTCTAGTTGTTCTGTCGGGTGCGCTTTCCTGGGGGCTTTGGCTCAACAAGGTGTTGCAGAACATGTCATGCATGCTGAGGAATGGCCCTGACAACTGGTTTAAGCCAAAACCGAATGTCCCAAGCAGATGTTTTTTTTTTCACATTCATGTGCCCCACCACATAATGGACATAGCAAGCATGATATTCATTGCTTTGATTGGAGAGCGGAGGCAGTGAGTGCTTGTGCAATTTCATTGTTCATATACTGTTGTACTATATACATTATCTATATTTTTGTGTTTGTATATTTGCACAAATGAGTGTTGCATACGCATTTTGCATTGTATTTGCATTGCATAGCTCCGGCATGATAGATGTGTTCGCCGCGTTGGCCATGCTATTGAATTGCCGCATGCTAATGGCATATGGGATCTGGGCTTCGCCATGGTGAATGTAGTGGATTATGTGAGGCTCGTTGGCATGCGAGTCCAGTACAACCAGTTCGCATGTCCTTCTTCCCATGGTGCATCATGGTGCTACGAGATCTATGAGCATGTTGATAGTTCATGCGCCCGAGCAAAGCCTCAAACGATGTCAAACCACCCTCAGGGATTTAATGGACTATGACCACATTCTTTACCCGCTAAAGGGTATGTATCCCCTTTTTTTCCGCAGCAAGCAAGCGGCTAAGCGTCCAAGATGAGAACAGAAAAAAAGAAAAAACTGTGGAGTCCAGACAGTTGGATGGGCGAGACCCTTGATGTCAGGGGTAGGTGGCTGGTTTCTTCAACTAACCCTGAGTTGCAGGCGTGCAGGCTTTGTACTTCACACATGCACAAACATGCACGTGCAAACGCACATGCGTCCGAGCAAACACACACACACACACAAACACGCATACACCGGAACCCGCGCTTTCCTTTTGTTGATCTGGGACAGTGAGGTGTTGGAGGACATGTTCGATGTCCTTCAGGACAAGCTGAATGAGCGCCAGGAGCACAGGCTGCGTGGCTAAGGGCTGCCAAAGGGGGTCAACTTGCAGCCAAGTGCACTTGAAACGCGCGGGAAAATGTGTTCATGCAGCAAAACAACTTTCCTGACTTTGAGCATGGGGAAAGGCACCAGCCATCAAGCATGAGAGGCGTGGCAAGTGCTTGTTCAAGGTTCGGAGGGGCCACTGCGCGGTTGACAGGTAGCAGTATATCAGCCATATAAGTGCGACAGCTGGCGCCAGAAATGTATTGCACTGGATGGCAAGTTGTGTGTTCCATGAATTGCCATGTTTCCGTCTTCAAATTAAGTTCCTTCAACCACACACTAAAACTTAGCGCAACTTGCCAGCGCGGGCAGCCATAGTTTCGGTCTCAAGCCGCGCGCGGCTTGCAGTCATGGGGAGGTCGCTACGGGGACATTGATTTGTGAGAGCTGAGTCGTGAGGCTGACCTGGATCATTATTTGGCTTTGCGCCTTGGAAGCGGTCTTCTCAGCCTTCAAGATCATTTGGACGGCAGGTCTGCCTGCTGCCATCCACTTGGAGCCTAGGCCCATGCATTCGGCATGCGGGGACAGACTGAGTTTGCGTGTGACCGAACAAGTGTAAGTCCGCTTTTGGAGGCTTGCTTAGCTTGAAGGAATTTGCCTTTTTGGCAAAGGATAAGCCAAATGCAGCCCCTCCTCAGCATGCAGAGAGCTTTTTAATCCCTTGACGCTTTGCCAAGGAGCATTGGCTTGACCCCTTTGGCGACAGCGCGGGGAATTCCTCGGAGGCCCCATACTGCCTTTCATGAACTGCGACAATCAGATGCTGATTGGCGACAATGCATGAAATTGCTAGGTGGTGAAAGAGAATAGGATGTGCATGGATCTAGGAGCTATGTGAATCCTGCTATGTGAATGGATGCTAATGTGGATTCAGGATTCATGGATTCACTTGCGATTGCTATTCAATAGATGCCAGAATGTGAAAGGAATGTTATGGAACATCTTTCTGGCGCGCTCCTGTAGTGACAGCTGGCTTGCAGTGAAACCAAACACGTTGAGTGGCATTGTGCGAGGGTGAGCGGAACTCAGCCGAGCACGCAGGCTGTTGGCGCCACAACGCGGCTTTCTTTGCAGGACGGCTGGCTTTGCGCTTCTTGTGCAAGAGGGGCGGAAACTGCTGGAAAGTCAACCTCATGGCTGAAGCAGCCCCCTAAAAAATCTCGAAGACCACGTCCCATCATTCCGACAATTCCGGGGAGCTTTTTGTCAATCTTCGGGCCAGCCTACCCAATGCAATGAGAGGTGGCATTCGGCCTTAGGACTGCATGATTGCATTCGTATAGCTCTCTTGGATACTTTCATCACATCTATCGCAGGAAGTGGTCCTGACCAGGGTTTTAGTTTTCGACTAGCCCAAAGTAGCCGTAAATGTAGAGGTGGTTGAGTTGCCCAAAAGGGAAGTGTAGTTTGCAACGTGATGTATTTATCAACCATGTAAAACCCCAATGCATGAATGTCTCACTTGTGCAGTCTCATCATTACGACTGCATATGGCTCAAGGAAAAAGCGCGCTGTGTACAGGGTTCATTTGTGACCCTTCCCGGTTGTTTAACCTGTTCTATAGGTTATCAGCCGTAAGCGGCTCTTTGTACAGAGTTGTACGCCATGGATGGCGACCCTGGACTACCCCATACCGAGGTGCGTCCCACACCTGATGAGCCCGCAGGCGATGAAGACGCCTTGCAATATGAACCGACTAGTCGAGCAAACTCCCAAGTGGCCAGGGAGCTCATCAGGAAGGGACAAGCACTGAGCAGTCAGGGCCCCGAATCACTTCGATCCCGGAGTGACCGTGGGAGGACTGGGTGGTCTGGTGCTCGATCTCCTTCACCTGTTGGATCAGATCGGCATCGGCGTGGTGACATCGTCATGTACGACCCCCAGACCGATCTCGCAAGGGGAAACCCTATGCCACAGTCCATGAATCAGTTCAACCAACATGTTGCAAACGTCCACCTCGATCCTTCAATGACGATCAACCAGGACGTGACGAACTATCAGCAGATCAACGCTACCCAGAACAATGCCCAATTCAACCAGTTCGTGAATCAGGACACCGGTCCCATGGTCGCCCAAATGGCGGAGGCAAGGCATAGTGAGATCATTGCCGGTCTCCAAAGCCAGTCGGAGGCCATGAGACTTGAGATTCAGATGAATGCTGAGCAGCGTGTGAACACCATGAAGTCAGAAAGAGAAGCCGAGATGAAGTACCAAAACGCCATCAATACGATCAGCGAGCAGGAGAGACAAATCAGAGAGCTAAGGTACTAAGGGCTATGGTCGAGCAGATGATGCAGAATCAACAGCAACCGCCTGCTCAACCCGCTCCTGCCCCTGCACCTCCTGTTCAGCAGGCACCAGCTACCCCCTTGGCTATCCCGACAGTTCCTTTGGCTGCATCTCCGCCCGGACTTTCGAATGCTTCCTCGCACAGTTGGACAAAAGTCGGGAGCGACCCCTACGGCAAAGACGGATCCGTCCCCGCCGGGGCCGTGGACGATGCTGCTACCGGAGACGGTTGGCCTTGCGATGATGGTGATGGTGGAAATGACAAGGACAAGAAAAAGAAGAAGAAGAAGAAAAAGAAGAAGGACCGTAGCCGACGCCGGCGACGAGATCCGTCATCTTCTCCCTCGTCATCTTCATCATCAACTTCAACTGCATCGGATGAATCCTTTCGACGCAAGCTACTGAAGCACTTAGGTAATTCGAGCGATCCGACAGCGGAACGCGTTCGTGTAAAGGAGGGTGACAGAATTCAGATTCCCCGATTCCCGAAGCCCGAACAGTACCGTAATTGGAGGATCAAAGTTAGGGATGCTGTTGTTGCTACTTCCGACCAACCCGAAAAGGCATTCGAATGGATTGAGGCAACTTGGATCCCAGGTCAAACTGTTGAAGTCCTTCGTGATTCAGGAATGTTTGTCCATCTTGATGCAAAGCTGGCATCGGCGTTGACGAATATCTTGGAGGGCGACCTCGCGCGGCAAGTTGACATTTTCAAAGAACAAGAAGCAAAGGAGAAACGCTATGCGAGGGGGCGCCAAATTCTTTTGATGGTTCACAAGCACTTCAGCACGAACATCAAACATGGTGCAATTTACGACTTTGAGGACTTGCTCTCTGTCCAGCTCATCAACGAGGACCTCAGGAACTTCATGACGAGATGGGACACGGTCATCGCTGGAATGGGCAATGAGCAAAATGAGAAGACCCTTGAAGCGCTGTTCCACCGCCAGATTCGAAAGTTTCGGCCCCTCAGTCATGATCTCAATGAGTATGAGCGGGCTGAGGAAGGGACGGAAAAGCACTCCTATAAATTCTTGATTGACGCATCGAGGAATTATTTGGAGCGCAAGAGGCTTGTTCACATGCGGGATGCTATGTCAAGCAACACAACGGGGCGTGGCAGGACTCCATCGAACAACCCTGCAGTTCCTGGAATCCCCAAGGGTGTATGCATCAAATTTCAAACTGGCCAGTGCACCTATGGTTCAGACTGCCGATTCGAACATGTTAAGGCACCGAAAGGTAAGGGGAAAGGCAAGAAGGGCGGGTCCAGACCCCAGACGCCAAGGAAGTATCGTTCGCAGAGTCCCCCTGGTTCGAAGCCCCAGGTGTGCAAGTTCTTCAAAGCGAACAGATGTGAGAGAGGGAAAGATTGCCCATGGCAGCACCCCGCAACTTCCAAGGCAGCTCCAGCCCCAAAGGCCGAGAAGACCGCTAGTGGAGACACCCCCAAGACGTCGCCGAGGGACAAGAAAAAGAAAAAGGGGAAGAAGGATAGCAGGCCTTCTTCTCAAGATTCGAAAGATTCAAAGGGTTCTCAGTCCCTCAAGTCTCCGCGATCGTCAAAAGGCAGCAATGCTGCGGTGTGCCTCCTCCAGGCGATGGTGTGCGCCGCGAGCCTCGACTCGGTCGCCTCGCATCCTTGCCTGCCTAGTGTGACTCACGATGTTTTCCAGAGTATGCCATGCATCAAGAAGTGCGTGCAATTTTCTGATTACCCATCCATTTCGAACTATGAGACTGACGGCGAGCTTTGGCCCGAGAAGGTTTGCACACGAGTTTCCTGTTGATTATGTTCCGAAGTTCGATGAGAGAGCCGTCTCTGACGCAATTCTTATCGGCACCATGCATGAAGCTATGATGAAGGATTTGCTCAAAGGCACGAAGACTCCTTGCAAATTTCAATGCGACTCTGATTTCGGCTGTGATTCCTGCATCCCCGCAGGCCTAACGGCCGAGCCAGAGAAGCCCGCGACCTCCCCCAAAAAGGGGAAAGCTGCTGTTGCTCGTATGACAATGGATTCTTCTCACATTCCGTGGATCGCAAATACAGGAGCTTCTCAGGACTTGCTTTCGGGAACCGATGCGGAGATGGGGTGTATTTATGAATCGTCTCAACCTCTGAAATTTTCCACAGCCAATGGGAATATTATCGGTACCAAGCAGGCCAGGGTCAAGATCCAACAGACCGATAGTGTTGTTCGGCCATATGTTCTTGACAAGGCTCCATCCGTGTTATCCGTGGGTATGAGATGCCTCAGGGACGGATATGATTTCGTTTGGAGAGCCCACAGCAGACCTTATTTCCGACTTCCGGATGGTTCACGTATCAAGCTCGAGGTCAAAGACAATGTTCCATTCATTCCCCCAGCAACTCAAAATGCTGTTCCAGCTTTGTCACAGAGCATTCCAAAGGTTACATCATTACCATCAGCTCCCATTGAAATTGAGGATGAAGTTCTGGTCATTGACGAGGAACCGGAAGCTGTTGAAGAGGTGCTTGTGACCAATGAGGATGATGGGGATGAATTGGGGAACGATGATTTCTTGCTTGAGGACACTATTAGCCAACCGGAAGGTGAGGTCATTGAAGAGTGCCATGACATTCCCTCCGAAGATGCGCCTAAGGTCATCGCTTCCGATTTTGTGTCGAAGCCTATTTTGAAGGACGCCCCTCGCGAACGCGGTGAAGCAGCTTTGCGTGATGAGGCGACCTCACTCCAGCACTTGATGTGTCACACTCCCAAGAACCCCTTTTGCGAGACTTGTAACAGGGCGAAGATGTACAAATATCCATCAAGACAGAAGGGAGGTTCCACTCAAGTCGAGGCCAAGAAGTTTGGTGATCACCTTACGGCGGACCATCTTATCACATCAGATGATCGCGAAATCGGCATCGATCAATCTAGAGTTGCACTTGTGGTCCGAGATGTTGCCACTGATTTCCGTTATGTTTACCCAGCAGCACGGAAAACCTCTCATCAGTGTGTGATGGCTTTCAAGCACTTTGTCCGCACCGGGGAAACCGTGAACGTGTTTTACAGTGATCGGGCTCCTGAACTTGTGAAAGCGGCGGATCAATTGGAATGGAAGCATGTTCAAAGTACAAACTACATTTCCAAAACTAATGCTATTGCTGAGAGGAACGTCAGGGCGATCATCGAGGGCACGAGGACCAACCTGGAACAAGCTGGTTTGCATCATTCGTATTGGCCACATGCGGCCAAACACTATTGCATGGCGCATAACATCACGGACCACCCAGATTATCATTCACCATGGAAGGTACGTTTTGGGGAAGATTTTCCCGGACCGAATCGACCCAACAAGCCTTTGAAGTTTGAACCTACTTCCAGGGCTGGAATATTTCTGGGGTATCCCATCCATCCTGACTTTCTTTGGCGTCACGAATTTCTCGTTATTCCTTTGCGAGATTTGATGGAGAAGGACTATGATCAACCTATTGCTCCTTTGAGGGTAAATCAGATCAAATGTCCGGATGGTGAATTCTCTTTTCCAATGGTCGAACGGCACTTATTGCACATGAATGGCGTAATGCCGGGGCTTGAATATGCTCCTGAAACGCCCGATCCAGCTGCATTAGATGCGCCGCTCTTGGAGGAGGATTTGCCGGCAGAGATGCCAGGCCAGGATGACATCGATGATCAGGAACTCGCTAAAAACCTCGGAAAGCTGATCAAAGATTCCCCCAAAAAGGGACCCGCATCGGAAGAGATGGTCAAAGTCATCGATTTGAAGACCAGCAAGGATACCTTTGTTCCCAAAGATGGAGGTGCTCATTACGATGCGGGGGGTGTGAAAGCCCGAAGGTATTCAGGATCGAGCAAACCCGACAGTATTCCACCTTTTCTTTGGAAAACAATGTCAACAAAGCAAAGGAGACTCGCCATCATCAAAGATGAACGAGAGAAGGCTCGCGAGGCTTTACTCGATGAGCCCGTCTCCGAGGACCCGGAAGCTTCTTCATCCAAAGCTAGGCCGGCGACCACTGCAGGATTGGAAGATGAATTTTCAAACATTCCTCTTATGCCTATTGCACCTTGCGTTGGGGACCATTCTAAAGAGGAGACCGTTGAGGACGCGCTGGATGTTGTAGTTTTGCCTGCACTTTCTGCGAATCCCGAAATTGGTCAACATCGTTGCAAAGTTCTTCAAGCTCACCTTCACCCCGTTATTCATGCTATGGTTGCTAGACCAGTGGGGCGGAAGGAGATTGAAAGCAATGCTGATGCTCAAAAGTCTATTGACGTGGAGTGGCACAACCTTGAGAGCAAGGGCGCATGGGATTACAACACTGTGCGTGAGTGGTCGCAGGTGGTCAAAGAAGCTAAGGGGAGAAGTGAAAAGGTCCATGTTGGCAAAATCTTTGAAATCTGTGTTGAGAAAGGGAGTGAACTTCAAAAGGGAAACCCTCTTCGCAAGTTTAAGGGGAGGACTGTGTTTCAGGGGAACAACGTTAAAGACGAAAATGCTGAGCAAGCTTTATTCGCTGAACTTGGATCGGCCCCTTCCACCATGGAAGCTGCCAAAGCCATCGATGCGTATGGAGCTATGCCTGGTAACTGCACCCAACAATCCGATGGGCGACAGGCATATACGCAGGCATTGTACAAGGGAATCAAGACATGGGTACGCCTCCCAAAGTATCGCTGGCCGAAAGGTTGGGCCTCAAAGTATAGCGATCCAGTTGTGCAGCTCATTCTTGCTCTTTACGGCCACCCGGATTCGGGGGGTCTATGGGAGAAGCACTGTGAAGACATCCTCTTATCCCTTGGTTTTCGTCTTGTTTACCCTGGAGCCTGGCCTTCAGTTTTCTGGCATCCGAAACTTCGACTCCTGCTCGCAGTGTACGTCGACGACTTCAAGATGTCGGGACCGGTTCAGAATGTTGCAAAAGGTTGGGAACTCATTTCTTCCAAGATTGATATGGACCCACCTTCGGCTGTTGGTAGGTACCTCGGACGTGAACATGGTGTCACGGAGAAGGTTCAACTTTCGCCTGAACATCATCCTTTCGCTCATGTTTTCAATCATGACCTGGAGGATCCATCCGACAAGAATGCAGCCGCAGCTCGCCGAACTCAGGATTACTGGGAACACTATCCAGAACATGGCGTGGTTGTTTGTCAACACGAGCAGCCAAGGCGCAAATTTCGCCGCACGCCTAACGGTGTTGCCAAAGAAATTGGGTTGGGCGGGACGCGGTATACAGAGTGCAGTCCATGTTTTGATAAAGATGGTGCTGCTCAGCAGTATTGGCATTTCGATGAAGACGATGATCAGATTCAGACTGTTCCTTTTCTTTGGGTTGGGACTACGTATTTCTTTCATGAAAACGTTGGAAACGCCCGCCTAGCGGCTGCGGCCGTGAAGAAGCTCAGGGACAAGACGTCCGCCAAGAAAGCCAATCGAGCCAAAGGTTTTTCGTATCTCGATGAACTGTTCCAGCACCAACCTTGCATGGACAAGCCCGTCACGCTGGTTACCTATGACATGACCGGATTCCTTAAACAATGCCTTGACAAGTATGTTGAGCTTGCGGGGGGCAATGTTCAGTTCAAGAAGGTTTCCACTCCATTTCAGGATGACCGCATTGCAAGACCCACCAAAGACGATACGGAGAAGAAGGGTATTCTTCAACCCATCGCCTCCAAAATCCTCATGAAGGTCCTGTTTGCTGCGCGGATGGCCCGTTTTGATCTCTTGAGAGCGACCCAGGGACTGGCTTCTCGCGTTACCAAGTGGTCCGTCGATTGCGACCAGGCGCTCTTCCGGTTAATGTGCTATATCCATACCACAGTCGATCGGAAGATGCACGGTTTCGTTGGTGACCCCTCATCACGAACCCGACTATGGTTGTTTGCGGACTCAGATCATGCTGGCGAACATGACTCCCGCAGTACATCAGGGTGCTTTCTTGCATTGATTGGCCCTAATACATTCTATCCTCTGACTGCATTTTCCAAAAAGCAGACTTCCACTGCGATGTCGTCCACGGAAGCCGAGGTGATTGCAGCTAATGTGGCGTTGCGTGCTGTTGGACTTTCGTCTTCCTGCCTCTGGGAGATCATACAGTCGGCGGGGGGTGGTACAGAAAACCCAACTTGCACTCTCACCCCATCAAGAACTTCCGATTATTGGATCAACGACACGGTTAATGGATATATAGTCAGAGTCCACAATAAAAGAAGAACCCAGTTGTTTGTTCCATCGAACGACGACTGCCCGGTTAGAACCGAGGCCTTGTCCAGCACCAGATACACGGTTCAACTCTTCAACGATGGCAACATCAATCTCAAAGTTTCTCGAATTTGCCCGAATGATCCAGAAAGCCAAACCGACTCCGCATGGACAGGCAAGACGTATTTCTTCATGCGGGGGGCCGGCGAGGCAGATCTCGAAATCGAGGTTTGAGTATGTTGGGGATGAACGTGTTGGTAGCGAGGGTGTGACTCTTATCAACAATGGTTCTTTCGAAGGCATTTTTCTCGAGGACAACCAGGCCACTATCCGTATTCTTGAAAGTGGTAGATCTCCGGCCTTTCGCCATACCGACAAGACCCAACGTGTTAATCTTGCTTGGTTGGCGGAGCAATTCAGGCGGAAACACTATAAGCTTACGCACGTGTCCACCGAACTTCAGGCTGCAGATATTCTTACGAAGCCTTTCACAAATGCCGAGAAGTGGCAGGGAGGGCTCAAACTCATGAATATTGCTAGCAAATTGGATGTCCCAGGTATGCCGGCTGCTGTTTCGCCACGCCTGGAGAAATCCGAGGCCAGGAATACGGGGGGTGCCCCTAATCGTATTCTGGTTGAAGTTTGCTGTTCACATGATTCCAAGCTTGGTGATACTTCGCGCCGACCCGCTTTTGGCTGCCACGTGATTCGGATTACCCAGGACGATGATATTCTTTCTCATGCAACTCGTAAGCGTGTCGTTGACGAGGTGAAGCATATCCGCTCTATCGGCAACAAGGGCTCCATTCCTGTTTTATTATGGGCAAGTATCCCTTGCACTGGCGGAACTGCTTGGTCTCATATTAACATGAATCATGACACGGCGAAAGAGAAGGTGAAGCGACATCGATCCATTTACAAAAGAATTTGGTCTGCCTTCGTTGACCTCGTGAACTCAATGGAATTTGCCAAACCGTTGATTGCTATTGAATGGCCTAGGAGTTGCACTTATTGGGACGATAAGGCTGTTGACAAGTTCGTTATTCGAAACAACATGACTTCTGTTAAATTTGATGGTTGTGCTGTTGGTGTCAAAACTACCGATGGGATTCCTATGAAGAAACCATGGACCGTGAAGACCAACATGCATTGCCTCCACAATTACTTTGATGGAAGAGTATGTTCTTGCGCTGTCCAACATGCTGAAGGTTGGGGACGGAATCTCAAAAATACTGAATCCTACACTTACATCATGACTGACTTGATCCACAAGGCTTTTGCTTATGCAGTGTCGGTTCAAGAAAAGGTTGTCCAAACACGGATGCTAGTTGCGACCATGGCTGAAGCACTGCCTGTGGAGAAGGCCTTGAAGACGGTACGCTCGGCGTTCAATGCGAGGAACTACAAAGATGCGCCGCTCGCTCGAGTTGACTACGGCTCGGACTACATCCTGCACGATGGGAAGGTGAAGGCCGAGGTCATCCCCGACGAGCTGCGCGTCGCCAACCGAGAGGCTTGGTCAGACATGTTCCGTGATGCGGCAACTCAATCATTCATCGTCAAGGACGTGAACTCCGGTGTCGACCTTGCCAAGATGAGTGAACGCACCGATGCGCTGGCTCTCGCCAAGAATGCTATGTCATCGTTGACAGGTGCTGCGGGTGTTCTCAAAGAGGCTCCGGCTGAGGCTTTCGATATCCTCTTCTGCCCGGGGAAACCCGCGGTCAACTATCTGTTTTTCGGCGACTCCTTCAATGCATTGGTCAAAGATGGAGCAAAGACAGATGTTGGCACCATCATCAAGGAGAATAAGCGGACGCTGTTTGGGCACAAGCACGAGGTCTGGTCCGAAATGACATGGGGCAAAGGACTGGCGGAATCTCTTGATGCCGCTGAGCGGGCAATGCTAAAGCTCGCCGAAAGGCCTGAGCCCCGGCCGTACGTCATCGTGATCTCCTGGTCTGGAAATGATGTTGTCGGTCGTAACGGTTACATCGACAACCCCGCCGCCCTAGCGGGCTGGGCCACTGACTCCGAGGCAAAGCGCAAGGCTGCGATGGACATCATCGAAAGGAACGCCCGAGCGGTGATGACTGTCCGTGACCGGCTACGACATATTGCTTTTCGGGAAGACGTGGTTCAGGTCGTGCTCATCGTACCCCGGGACTTTGAGACGTACGGATTGAGTGAATCCTATAAGACTCAAATGGACGGTCATGCACGTTTGTTGCACGGTTCAGCGGGAATCACCGTCCTCGACCCCCAGACTCTCATATCCAACACGTCCCGGGCAGACCGCATCCACACCGATGACACCGAGCGCAACAGAAAACACTACATCAACTTCTATGTGGCCGCCGCGAAGCTCGGGTACTGCATCGGCCAAATCAACCGCTTCGAAGGGGCTATGAATTGGTACCGCCTCGAAAGGGAATACATGAACATTGACACATCTATTCCCATCGTTGGCGCTACACCCCAGGAAACTGGCGGTCCGGCAATTGCAAAGAACCCTGAGGACCCTTTCGACAACGAGGTCCGCGAGAGGGAGCTGGAGGCGATCAATGAAATCGCTGCGCAAGAGCCGAAGCGCGAGGTTTTCCTGGAGACCGAAAAGGAGGCAAACCCCCTCTACCCCCTCGACACCGTCAAGGAGGAAGCAAAGATTTTGCAGATGATGCAGCCCGACATTCACGCGGCGACCGTCAGCGGCCTCAACGATGTGATTGATTGGTCTTCTTCTTCGGATGAGGAGGACTTGATCAGCTTCGACCTGCCCCCTGGCTCTCAGCCTAAGGTCAGCCGGCCGAAAGGCCAGGCCGTTGAGGTTGCCGCCGTGGATCCGAACGATGTTGGTGAGGACGGCCAAATCAAGCTTATCCTCACTTCCAAACGGAAAAGTCATAACAAAATGACTGCAGCTCTCAGTGCTGCGACACCAAAGGTGAAATCAAAGGCAATGCCAATGCCTGCTGCCTCATCCAGCGATCAGGCGCCCGTGGCTGGGACCAGCAAGACTCAGCCCGGAGAGATCCGTGGCCCGGAGAACATCCCCAAGGCGAAGGCAGTTTCCAAAGCTGCTGCAAAGCCCGGGGAGACCCGTGGCCAGGCTGCTGAACCCAAGAGGGAGTGGATCAAGTGCTCAGGAATCAAGATTCCCCAGATCCAGAACTATGGCAGAAGGACGTTCTTGAGCAAGAAGGTGTCGTATTTGGTTCGCGGACATGCCCACGAACATGCGACGCGATCCATCCCTGAGATCAATCTCAAGGACAACTCCTTCGACTACGCAGCCGTTGCCAAATGGATCCAACGCCGATATGACTGGAACTGCTCCCAATACACTCTTCTTCAGGCCACGTCCACATCGAATCGGTTCGAGGTCTATGTCGAGTACGCGCCGGCCGGACAGCAATGGAACGGGCTCAGTTTCATGCCACTACGCATTCGCGCGTTCACCGGCCACAACGATTGGGTGACCGAGGCCAGCGCCTTTGACAACATTCCTGGAGATCCCATTGCAATGGATGTCAATTACACCATCGAGCACGCAAAGAAGGGTGTGCGACCGGGCTTCTGCAAAGATTTCTCGGACGCACGCCGAAAGGCGCTGCCCAAAATCGCCTACCACACGTGCAACATGCAGAATTTCTTTGACATCATCTACATGGGCATCTTTCCGGGCGGCATGGGAGACCGGCAAACCTCGCGTGGTCACGCCTACCTAACGGTGGTGCCTCCTTGGGACAGGCACGGCCGGAAGGCGGGGGGTGCGCGTGCTGACCGACCCATCAACATCGCCGTCGACGTGGAGATGTTGATCCAATTGGGATGTCGGCTGTACGCGCCCGGAGACGGGGAAGCCCTGGTGACGGAGGATTGGATCACGAACAAGGTCCTCATCTACGCCTATGACGCTGAATGTGCAAAGTTTATCTGGTCCAACCGGATGTACGTCAGCGTCAGACGGAACTACCAGGACAGCATCAAGAAGTACCGGGAAGAGACCCAGAAGGGCGTTGTCGGGACCCCGGTGCTGGAATCCTTCATGGCGAACGTCGAGAAGGAATGCAAGCTCTACTACAAACAGTGGGCTCCAACGGCGTGCCGCGACTTGACGCGGCCCGATCGCATCGGCAATATCACGAAAGTCAGGGATGTCTTCGACGAAAACCTCCCGAGGGAAGAGCAAGTCATGCTTGAGTTCGAGACTGCCCGCTACGGCCTCTACAGAAATTGGGCCCGAGCTGTGACGCAGCAGCCCGGGGAAACCCGAGGCTGGAGTGGTTTGTGGCAGGACTTGGATCCCAACAAGAAGAAGTCGACGAACTGGCGCTTCGCAGAGGTCATGCACATCCCTGACGTTGAGTGCCCTCGCTGCAAAATCCTCATCCCGGTTGGCACCATCAACTGTTTCCAGTGTGACCAGTTGATGGAACGCATGCCCGATATCAAGAAGATAGCCAGGGTCGTCCGGTTGCAGGAGATGGCCAACTCCTTGGGCGTGCCGCTGTCCATGGACCAGGTTGAGACTCAGATTTTGACGCAGCGAAAGGATGCGCGGGGGGATCGAAGCGCAAGAGGGGGCCTCGGCATCATGAAGGACATTGCCAAGAA
This sequence comes from Effrenium voratum, assembly GCA_963377175.1. Classification (NCBI taxonomy): domain Eukaryota; class Dinophyceae; order Suessiales; family Symbiodiniaceae; genus Effrenium; species Effrenium voratum. The sequence goes on from CAUJNA010003328.1 coordinate 732,982, forward strand.
AGCAGTTCTTCGCAATAAGGAGTACACCACGCTGTACGAGAGGCTGATCAATGACCCCTTTTACGCCTACACTGCCGCGCGGGGAGACCTGACGCCGTCCGCCCTCGAGTTTATCGAGAAAGTGGCACGATGCATCATTCCGAGTTTCGTGAGAACCAAGGAAATGATCCAAGGAAGCGTTGCTGTGCCGAAATATCACGCACGGCTAACGCTGGTGCCGCCTACGGAGGACGTGCAGGAGGTCGACCCGAAGGACGTCTATGTTGTGCATGGCGGCAGATTTCTGGAACCAGAACAATTTGCTGCACTTTACGGAAGCCTTGACAAGAGCAACCGCTACACCGTGATGGGCTGGACCCGGGATTTCTCGTCTGTGGGAGACCCCGAAATGGTATTGGTTGAGTTGCTCTGCTTCGTTGAAGAGGAGATCCCCAACATCGAGATCCCCGGACGAGCCACCCCGCTCCCTGCAGTTGTCGGTGTGACGCGCAAGCCCATTCCGCAGCTCCGGGAGACCGGTGGCCAATGGCAGGATCGTCAATGGAGCCAGTCGTACTGGGGAAGTTGGGGCCAGTCCTGGGACTCGTGGTGGTCTGATGATCAGCGCCCGTGGAAGAGCTCCCGCAATTGGGATTGGCGATGAATGAGCGATCTCTTCAACAATCTTTTCTATCTTCGGCTGACATCCATTTACATTTCAAATTCAATATTCATTATACTTCTCAATCATGTTGGCCGAGGATCAATGTACAGTGCATGAGCACGCCTCGCGAGAGCGACGGTCAGTGGAGGCGGAAGACCTTAACTGCCGATCGCTCGGATCCAAGTGCTTGTGTGCTGCAAAAGGACTTCATGCCTATCGGGTTTCTTTGGTTGTTTCATCCCTTTCATTTGTCCTCCTGTTTCACATTCGGGCACGGGGGGTGTAGTTTGCAACGATGTATTTATCAACCATGTAAAACCCCAATGCATGAATGTCTCACTTGTGCAGTCTCATCATTACGACTGCATATGGCTCAAGGAAAAAGCGCGCTGTGTACAGGGTTCATTTGTGACCCTTCCTGGTTGTTTAACCTGTTCTATAGGAAGCCACTGACATGCGTAGGCAGCTTCAGGCATTGACATATCAGTTTTATTTTGCGCACTCGCAAATTATCTTCTCAAAGTTTGCGCAGGAAGCACCGCGCCAGCATCTCTTGCTGCTGCCGATCCTTGGGTCGCTGGACTGGGTTCGGCATTTGATCCGCTGAGGAAAAAGGTCAGCTTGGGCGGAGGCTTCAGGTTTGTGCCGGCTTTTTTAGGTTTGGTCCCACATGTGTTTGGGGAGCTTTTGGACCGCACCACCTCCACACCACAAGGTTGTGCATGAGCTTCATGGAGTCTTTAAGAATGCATTACGGTGAGTTTGTCGATGAGTGCTTCTATTCTTGCTAAGCCCCCTTTTTTGCAGAGTAACTCGGAGGCTGGATGGTTTGCTTGCCATTGCCGGGTATATCCGCTGGGTGAAGCGTGTAACGGCTGGCAGCTACAGCGAAGGGGCTGTGTTGGCCTTTCGCTTCTGCTTCTATTTGTCTGGGCTGTCCACAGGGCGAGGGCGACAAGGCTAGTGGCTTCACGAGGTGTCTCACGATGCCGCAGTGTTGCAGCCTTTCTGCAGTGAGCTTGTTTTGCTCGCTGGAAAATGAGTTCAAGGTCCTACTTTATCATCACGTGATGCTGGCTGTGCCGCGCTGTTCACTAGAGGGTGGACAAAAGGCAACACCAGTCGAGCTGCCAAGATTTGTGCTTGATGATATGCGCGATACGTATCGAGATAGTGGTTTCATTTTATTGCACTGCCGTGAATACGTTGAACGCTCCAGGAGAATATGGTGATCAGTTGCACAATTGTTTGTTGAGGTTGTTGGTTGCTTCTGGTTTGGTTCCAAACTGTCCATCAAGACACCCCCAGTTCTACTGTCAAGCAAGTTGCGAGGCAAGAGTAGAATGTTCACACAGTTGATGAAGCTTGCTTGCAAGGATTCTCGCTTTGCGGCTGGACTTACTGCTTTTGTAGTTTTGACTGAGGGAAGCGCGGAATGCTGCTGCTTTGATCGCCCATCGAATCAGTTCGGATGCTGCCGGTCAGGGGCAATGGCCGCCAGCGAAATGCTACACCTTGGAGGATGAGGAGGCAAGAATCTGGTCGAAGTTCAATAGGCGTCCAAGGCCTTGTGGAGCCTTGCGATTTCGGAAGCTTGTTTCGGGTGAAAGACTTGTTCAGGCTTCGTTCTGTTGTGTCATGTCTTACCCATGGGACGACAAATGCTAATGCGCTGCTTGCCATTCTAGCCTTTTGTTTCTATGTTTGATTTAATCGTATCTTAGGTGGCTTCGCTGCTTGCACCCAGTTGATTTTAGGCTTGGTGTTTTGCAGCAACAGGGCAATGCAAGGAATATCCAAGAATCAACTTATTCATGCGTTCCTTTGAGGGGCCTTGTTTGGTGCACCTTGGAAGTTGAATAGTTCCTGACAAGTGCATCGTTTTGCTGTCCATTGAGCATTGCGGCCCTGGTGAAGTGCAGCATTCGATAAGAGTTGCCAGGTGGTCTGCTCGGACAAGGACCGGCAAGGGGAGTGGACACACTTCGTGCCTTGTGCTGTCGCTTGCTGCGCTGCGTATGACATTTTGCAAAACATGCACACTGCTGTGGGGCCATGCCGTAAGATCACCGGGTACGAGTTCAGATACCCGCAGAATCTATACCACTGGCCATTGTTGAAGTAGATATATACCCTGCAGACTCAATGACAAGAACAATGCCTGATTGCATGCATCATTGTTTCGAGTACTTGAGGTGATATCACGGGGGCAGCACATGTTGTTCACCCTTTTCGAACAGTTTAGCTGATGTCACACAGAAACCTGACCGAGTCCATGGGTTATCGAGTCCCTAAGGTCAAAGACGCCAAAGGGGGAAACTTATCCGACAGGACCTTGCAGAGGCGATGGAGTCGCAGAGCGTCCGCTCGCGTGCTTGGCAGACGGACGTTTGGGACGCTTGGGACGGTGGTTCCATGAGACGAGTCCCTGAACTGCAAGGGACAATGTGGTTCTTAAACAAATACATCGCTTCGAGCAATCCCCACCCTCAACACTCACGAGCTCACGACCGTTACAACAAATTCCTCCGCATCCTGGAGAATTCGACCCAAATTCCCATCGGCCGTTTTGGACATTGAGCAAAACCAGACTGGCAGGATACTGGCCGGATACTCGGCAGGATGCGAAATACTCGGCGGGATCCACTGGCGAGCCGCTCTGGCGGGATACTCGGCAGGATCCACTGGCGAGCAGCTCTGGCGGGATACTCGGCGGGATCCACTGGCGAGCCGCTCTGGGGGATACTCGGCGGGATCCACTGGCGAGCCGCTCTGGCGGGATACTCGGCGAGCAGCTCTGACGGGAGACTCGGCTCTGGCGGGATTCTGGGTGGGGGCGTGGTGTAGCAGCATTGCAAACGCGGATTCCAACATAAAATCCAGCAACTCCTTCCTGTCGGGTGGGGAAAAAGAAAGAGCGCACGCACAGCTGGAGTGGGCCCGCCCTGAGTGAGTGCTGACCAAAAAGAAAAGCACGCGGCCGTCCTACTCAGGACATGCGCGTTGGTGTTTTAGAAGAATTGAATAATACTGACTGCGCTTTGGAAAGATGTGCTGGTGGCAACTCAACCTGGTTGCAAGGTCCGCGTGAATGCGTTAAGACTAGTGTACTCTCAGGATTGGTAAAGGGTGAGCTCCGTTGACCGCATTTTTGGCAGGTCGGTGATGCACCAAGAAAGTACTTGTTCTACTTGTCTGTTAAAGTACTGGGCACAGGTTCCGCGCTTGCCCTTCACCAAGGGTTCCTTACAAAATGTATTTCGGCCATCTTTGGCCAATTCGCAAAGACCCACCTTTGCCAGCGGCTGGTACAAATCCCCTAACGCAAAGGGTGGGATTTCTTGATCCTCCCGAAAACCATGGGAGTTGAGGACCTGAGCTTTCGGTCGCGCAGCTTCTTGCCAGGTGCCGGCTCTGGTGCTTCGCTGCCTTCGCGCCGCCTTGAAGTGGGGATCCAGTCGTCGGATCTGTGGGGAAGCTTTGGCGCGGGGAGGTTCTGAGAAAGTTTGGCTGTGCAGCTCAGAAGTTGTTTTTTTGGGTTGAGTGGGGGCATATTTGCTGAGGGTTTCCTGGAGATGCTCTGATTTCGTTCTGTTTTTGTTGCTGACGGATGTGTTCACCTCGGGTCATATGAGCCTGCGTGTGTGGTCAATCGCAACACCGGAAGCTTCTTGGTGGGGTGCGCCGGGCCTGGGGCTGGCCCCGAGTATTGGTTGCCAGCGGCGAAACGATGCGTGTTTTTTGGTCAATGCCTCGTTTTTGATACCCTTATCAAGCAGTCATGCGCGGCGCAAAGTCCAAGCAAGATGCTGGGCAGCATGAATCACATAGCATAATATATACATTGTATAGTTTATGTGTTACTATATATATATATGTAATGACAACAGCAGGAATCGCAAGGTAATTTGGAAATGTTAGACTAGCCTGCAAGCCCTAGGCTCATAGCGTTATATCGCATGTTGATGCAACTTGGAATCGTTGCTCTGGAAATGGAAAGCTTTGTGCTATGCAAGGTAATTCCCGGTCGAAAGGCAGCCCCTTGACCATGCCTGCCTTTCTCTTCCAGGTGGTTAGGGGTCCCTCCACTTCCCGGTTTTTGAGGCTTCAGAAGTGGCGGTACCAGTAAAACGCAACTTTTGAAGGAAACATCCAGTGACCCCGGCTGCTGGGCCGAGTTCTTGTGACGTGAGCTAGGTGCCCGCAAGGCTATGGCAGTGCCTCCGATGCGGCAGGGGCCGCAGACGATAGACGGGTGCTCCCATGTAGAAAAAAATGCGAGAAAAAAGGTCGGATCAAAGATCAAAGAGGAGGACAAGCTTACAGGCTTTTTAGGCTGTTGGACTGTGGACGGTTGGGTTGCGGCTGTTGGGCTATTGGACTTTTGGGCTGTGGGGCTGTTATTCTTGCGCACGTAGCGGATTTTTGTTTTGAGCTGAGGCCCTTGCCTCTCTGATTGAGCGCTTGTTCTCCATCGCCCTGGTGGCGGACTGCCACGCCGCGGGCCCAAGCTACGGCACAATAGCCTGCTAAGTGGTTTTCCCTGGACGGGCCTTTCTTTGTCACAGGCGCCGGCCAGGTAATGACTTTTCGCTAAACCTGGTTTAGCGAACAGTCAGAGTTGCATTGCCATTCCACATGTCATTTTAAAATGTATGCACATATCGCCAGAACAGCAAGGAACCTCGGGCACCGAGCAAGCCGGGCACCCCTGTAATAACTTCCAACCGCCCTCAGACAGAACGCCTGGTTAATTACCTTTTTTTTACAAACTCGGAAAATGCAGTCGCATTCTCCTGGCTTCCGATTTCTGGTCTCTGGGCAGAGGGGCCGCAAAGGAGAATGTCAGGAAATGATCGGCAAAGTTGGGATTTATCCAGAGGATCCTCAAAATTCAAAATCTTGTTGTTTTTGAGGAGGGTTTGTCAATCCATGCGTTACAGTACAAAAAGGCATCGTTTTTGCCTCCTGGGAATATTGCAACATGCTTCTTGGCATGCCCAGAAGCCGCTTGCAATCTTCGCTGAAACGCCTCCCTGCACCAAGCTCGTGCCGGAAAAGTATGGTGGTTTTGTAGATGGCAGACCTACTGAATCAATCGAATTGAAGCTTGTGAGCAAGCAGCGTCGTTTGATTGCAAGACATACTTGTCACAGAGCCAGTAGAAACATTCGATTTCAATGTTGCTTCCTGGCTGGCTGGTTGGCTGGCTGGCTGGCTGGCTGGTTGGTTAGTTAGTGGCTGTTGTTTGAACGGCACGCACACCTTTTTTTTGCCATGGTTGCAGGTTGGCCTGCCATTCCTCCGGGAGGCTGGCCTCCTGTTGCGAAGGCGGGAGCTTTCCGTTGAAAATTTACCGGCCTCTTATTTGGTCCACACCGACTATGGGTGTGCCAAATGCTCTTAAAGCATTGAGCTGACACACTCTCCGTTCTCTGGAACGTGCCTTGTTGTGTTTCTACTCTGTGGCCGCGCCAGAGGAGCCTACACACATTTCGCGGTTAGTAGTCAGGCTGCTGAGTGAGGCAGAAGTTGATCAAGTGGGCCGCAGCATACGGGTAATTAGCGTGCGGCACAACTCACCAGCATCAAACATCAAGGCGCTACTCCTTTCCTCTCCTCACCACCCCACACCACCCCACACCACCCCACACCACCCCACACCACCCCACACCACCCCACACCACCCCACACCACCCCACACCACCCCACACCACCCCACACCACCCCACACCACCCCACACCTTGCATGACCCCCCTGGTATTTCCATAGGAGACACCGGTTTTTGAGTTCCGCCAGTGTTTTCGTGAGGCACCAGCGCTTGCACACGCTCCTCGACCTCGAGGGCGGCATCTTCGGCCTCGGGGGCGTGGCAGACACCACGGTGCCGGCACCGGTGGAGTGGGTGGGGACATGGAGCTGCACTCAGGGACCCCCTTGGCTTGGGGGCTATGGGGGAGGGGGGCTATGGGGGAGGGGGGCCATGGGGGGGGCCATGGCCTTATGAAGGGCTTATCCTGGGCATAGGGATAGCCCCTCCCGCCCATAGACCCTAGGGGTCCATGCGTTTGAAAGTCTGCGCGCCAGTTGCATCTCAAATCGATAGGACGAAGTGAGTTCTAGACATGCTACCGGAAGGGTGGTCAGCCTTAGGCTTGCTACTGTTTGTGTGGGCCACATATTTTGACGAGTGCCCATGCTTTCATGATGTTGCCAGCCTGCGCAAACGCATCTAAACAGGATGCCCGGGCACAGATCTTTGGCAACAAGTCGCGCAGTCAGCTCATGCGCAAGGCTAAACAATTGACATTAATACAGGCGGCAAAGATATATATATATATTTATATTCTGTCCCTGTACATATATATATATATATATATGCACGTAATATACGTTTACGCTTGCACACTCTGCAGGACATACAATGAAATATACGGTTCATCCCATGCGTTTGGTTGTGTAGCAGGTTTGTTGAAAGTTAATAATATTTCAATGAGTTTGTGTCAAGTTGCCACATGTTTGGCAGCGTCCCTTACAGGACACGATTTTCGCGGCCAGTTAAACACAGCCTGTCCAATTGATATAGACGCTCCCCTTGTAAAGCAGGCGGCTCTTCAATGTGAGTGTGTCTTTTTTCGAGCCCCTTGGATTTGGTTTCAGATGAAACCAAGAAGGAGACGAGCATTTTGGGTTTTGGGTTTTCTCCTTCAGACAGAGCCATCCGAGGGGAGCCATGCAGGTCACTCTGGTTTGGTACTTCCAGGGCATCGGCTTCTCCCTGTGCCCCACCTTGGCGCAGGCTTCGAAGGCGAGCCGTGTGGAATTTGTTCGCCCAGCTGGCACTACATTCGAAGCATTTCTTGGAGGTCCGGGGCTTTTTGTTCCTGAAAGGCGTGTCCGCTTTTCGCTGCAGACCGCGCAAAGGCGTGCCGTTCTGGTTTCGCCATGGCCGCTGGAATGGTGTTTGCCGTGGGTCAAGGTCAAGTTGGCCCATGGCAATGGCCTGAAGGAATCGCCACGATATGCCCGGCTTTCTCCAGTATCCTGTTTAAGCCTAAGCGCCAACCAGTGCATTTGGCAATTTTTTTTGCGTATTCATTGGCGTGAAGTTCTGTTTCTGGAGGGGCTGGTGCAAGGCTAAAACCGGTAGGATTGTGCAAGGCATGTACGTGAACTTTACTTGGCAGGTTTGATTTGGCCAAGCAAGAGTACTGACAGGGGCATCACCCCGTTGCTCTCAATTCGCTTTGCTTTATCTTTGCAGATCTTCCTCGAGATGGGCTCTAAGCAAACCTAGCCGACAGCCAAAGAGTCCGTTGATCATTCAGTCTAAATGCCCGACCTGGGCGGCATGCACGGATCATACCACAGAACTTTCTCAACTTGTGATCCTTGGCGGGGCGGAGTTGGCCCGGCCAGGCATTGCCTAGCAGCCTGCGGAAGCGCAGCTCAGTCATCACGGACCTGTTCCCTATTCAGGCCTGGCGATTTTTCTCCAGAGTCCGGAAAATGTTTCACCGGATGGCACTTACCAATGATTCTTGATGTTGTAGCATGCGCCTGGACACCCTTCCCGCCTCAAAGATTTGCCCCGGCTTGCCCATGAGCATGTATCTACGGCTAGCTGTGCTGCCTGGGTCTGGGCAAGTCAAGGGATCAAAGGGCCGCCATACAGCGTCCAGCACCTCTCACCACTAGGCGATGCCAAGGGACGTGAAAAACGATCCCTGCTGAAAGGTTTGATGTATTTGATTCAATCCGCGGCTTGAAGCATGTTTCGGCCCGCATGCCTCATCACCTGTCAACAGTACGTGCAGTGACTCATGGACCCTCAGTGGCAATGTTGAGGATGTCACTCTGAAATTGACCCAGTACAGTATACGTAGTAACTTGGGCTATTAGTGTGGGTCGCCAGGACTCTCATCAGTGGCTCGCAGTGGAGGTGCGAAAGCATTTGGAGGCACAAGGGCGGGTGACAGAATCCCTTACCCCCATTGCAAATACCTCAGCAGATCGAGAGAGAGAGAGAGAGATGTTTCCATCCCGTCACGACGTACTTGCTGTGTAGGAGCGGGTTTTGTTGTGTTTTGTTGCCAGGATTCAAAAGTCTTCATTTAACCACGACCAAGCATTGTTGTTTTATGTTTGTTACCTTTTGCCGGGCGCGTTTTTGCTAGAAGAGCTTCTTGCTATTTGAGTTTCTCAGCGAGAAAAAACAAGTGGCGGAGTTTCATCCTTTGCAAGCAATCACGCTTTTTGTTTGAGGGCGGCCTTCCTTGTTGCACATACGAGGTAGTAGCAGAATTTACTGAATCTGACGCCCCCCCCCCTCTTCCCGCTGGGCGAGCCAGCAACCTCCGTGGCACCCCGCGCGCCCAGTGGAATAGCCCGACATGTGGGCTACTTATGTGTTGGTGTCACGGACAAGGGCGCTCAACCATGCACTCTGAGCCACCAAAGCAGCAGCCAAGGCAGTGTTGCAGCAGAATTGCATCATCAGTGAAACACAGCCTCTTCGGAAAGAAACATAACGTAGGCAGTGTGCAAGTCAACATCGCGCACCAGCGCCAGGGCGCAAGCAGGGTTTGTAGCAAGACGTTGGACGTAAATTGCTCTACCCTGCATCGGTGACATGGTGATGGGGTGTTGTCATATTTGGAGCTTGCAGACACGATGCATCGATAACTCATGTTTGTAGTTCTTGTTGTTTCTGTCCTGCGCTTGAAACCCTAAAGCCGTGTTTGGTCCCATCCCTCATGTGCTGATTCACGCGCCCTGCAAACACATACGCCAAGTTGTTTTTTGCCACCCCGTGAAGCGTCATCCATCCAAGCCATGTTGCATTCAACACCTTAGGAGCGCAGAGACATTTGTGGAGTTTTAATGTTGACCTCGCTTATGTTGTAGGAAGGGTCCTGGTCAAGACTGCTTTGGCGTTTTGCAATAACCTCTTTGTCGATGGCAGGCCGCCAGTCCTAGCATGTGGCAACACCGCTCTGCGCCCGTTCCACATGATGGAAGTCAGCATCCCCATACGTTGAGCTTCATCCTAACGTATGGGCGAATTTCCTACGGCCGTTCTCATGCCAATCAATCGGCGGAGGTTGGAAATGATGCAGATGTAGCCTTACTGCCTGGGCACTAGACAAGCTGGTTGACGGTGCGACGTCAAAGAGCCCTGCATCAAGCGGGCTTCTCTCTTCCATGTTTGCAGCCAGGCATTGGCCAACGTGCGCCAGAAGAAAAGCACGAAACCTGCAAGGCGCGACTGGAAAGGGGCGCCGGGATCATTGACTGGAATGAGCGGACACTTGAAGCTGCGTGGCATACAGCTATCTTTGAGTTGTGTGCCAAGCCGAATTTGGATGACTGCGATCCTTCAAGCACACAAGCACACAAAAGGATGATAAGGTAACGCTTGCTGGCTCCAGGGGGTAGCCTTAGGATTATGGTGGCGCGGTCTTGACTTGAATCGTTGATGGGTGTGTTCAATCAGCATAAATCAAAGCCTTCGATGTTGCCACATGCTTTGTGAAGGACTCAAGTACCTCCCTTTCAGTATGGATGAGAAGACTAATTATTCCAGGACATGATGCTGAAACATTATTGCTGCAACTTTGCCACTTTGGCTCACCTAGCTCGATTTGTCGCGCCACATTGCGAGGTTTTTGCTGGCCAGCACGCCTTATTGCTGGCACCGTTCGTTACTTACTTGTTATGAAAATCAGCTTTTTCAATCACAGAATCGCCACAGGAAGAATCAAGACACGTTTTGGGGTTCTTTTGCCAGGCGCGCAAGCTTTGTATCCGAAGCAGATCTGAGAAGCCTTTGCACTTGATCTGAGAGGAAAAGATCAGCTGCGCGTGTATTTGTGCCGCCCCTTTGTTCTCAGACAAGTACGGCATTGGCTTATGTCGGAGGGTCCAATGTGTGATGGCGCAATGGGCAAGCCAGCTGTTGTGCTAATTTCCCCCTTAGACGAGCTTTGTTTTTCAATTATGGGGTGCTAGCTTGATTGTGCAATCGTTGCGAAGTCAGGCCAGGCCTTGCCCAGGCTGAATCGCTGATTGATAGATCTTCGACGTCGGTCTGAAAGCCTGAGCCAGGGGAGAACCATTGATCTTGAAGTGGGGTTGTCGGTAGCCAAGATCTGTTGGCTCTGCCAGTGTGAAATAGGGTGCAACGAATCAATTGAGGTGCTTTTCTCCCTAGAGTAATGGGGGTCTCGGCAGTTGGCTCTATTCAGTCGCCGAAGCTTAGCAAACCTCTCCATACTGGCAGGTCAGTCACACAAAGCTTCGTGCCAACATTGACATGAGCAATGGCAACTCACGCCATCCAACAGGAATGCATGATTGTCACTTTGGATGTATCCGACATGTAAGCTTTGATTTGCCTGGCCGGCTGTGCAGAATGTGGCTTATAGAGATATTCATTGAACCAGCACCGAGGCCATTTTTTCTCTGCAGTTACAAGCTTGGCCCCTCAGAGCAGCTTTCATCAGCTTTCACCCTGCAGCTAGCCCTGGCCAAAGCAATTACCACGCCTCGACGTTGCGCGACTGGTACCTGGATGGCGTTAGCCATGGAAGATGGAGGCGAGAACGCATCAGGAGAACGGCTGCTAACAATGTTCGCGTGAGACGAAGCATGAAACCAATTCAATAGTGCCGTCGGGTCAACCTTGAAGTTAGATGTGAAGCCGAGATCACTTCTCAACACGACGTTTCCCGCCGCTCCAATTCTTATGTGTGGTTGGATCTTTGGACTTTAACTTTGTGGAGCAATGACGGATATTCCGGATTTGACCAAATGTTTGCAGAGGGGTCGCCAGCGAACGGAAGCTTTTGTTTTGCCGCGAGGCATCCGAGGCATCCAGCTCAGTGCTCAACCCAGGCGCTTTGCTTACGTTGTCATGAGACGTAAACTTGACTGCTATTGGGTTGGATCTTTAGATATCTTTACCCAGTAAGTCAGAAGGACCCTCCTAGAAGGGCCGCCTGCCAAAGCACTCTGCAGAAAGGTCCTTGCTGAATTGTCCATTTTTGGATAGTTTTGGGGTAGCAAAAAAAGCAGCTGGACCCCTGCATACGCACACAGGTGTTTTATCTTTCAGACCGATGAGCACTGGTCCTGCACAACTTGGCAGCGTGACATGCAGTGAGAAGCAAGCGGAGCCTGGATTTGCGCATCACAGACTGTTCAAATGTGGCACGACCTATGCCTGGGGTATTGCGACTCAAGGCTTTTAGCCACTTCATCGAGTCTTCATCGGTAAAAGCATGATGGTGACGCATATTTTGTTTTTCCAATATGCACAATAGCAGTTGGTGCATCACATTGTGGAACTTCGGCTTCAATATCCAGGTAAGAGGACGGCGTGTTCCGCGAGGAAGTTCGCTCTGCTCCCTGCAAAGCCCAAATGCGCTCGCGCATACGCACATGCGCAAACACAAACAAACGCACACACGCCACACACAGCATGCACACCTGGACATCCGGCGGACACGCCTCATGCTCATCAAGGATAGGTACAAGTGCGAGCGTAGGTATCCGAGCCCTGCTTGGTATATAGATGTAGCAGCACTGGTTGACCTAATCTTGGCCAGGACTGATGTGGAAACCCAATGCGTATAAGGACCAAGCTAGTGCAGCCAAGGAACAAGTAACGTCCTTCCCTTTCAACCAATCCAAACAGCCTACATAGGCTCGACCTCAAGTGGGCGGTGTTTGAAGCAAAGAAAACTTGCCTAGAGAGGGCTGCGAAACGCCTGTGTAATTGCAATTTGTGCTCACATAAGGAAGGCACAGTGCTGAATCTTGAACGGGCAGCTTTGGATCACTTGGATATGGATATCCTTCTTGAACATGTTCTTGCAGCCACACACCAAATACCCGCGGGTAATGCAAGTTGAGGTTGCGGGTCAAAGCTTGTTTTGTCACGGCCATCAGGTACTCGCATATAATTCTCCCGTTGTGTGCCTTGTGTGTCATCATCACGTTCATGTTGCTGTCCTTCTTCTTGATTACCTGACAAACATGTCGCACTGCACGCTTCGCAAGACATGTGTACTCAAAACATGGGACACACAGGGACAACAGATTCAGTATCCGCGTGACTTCTAGGTTAGCCAAGGCTCCATGCCCACTGTCCAGCATTTTTGACCGCACGCCACGCCGTTTTCCCGTCGCCAGACTTCGAAATCGCGGTACGAGCGCTGCAGGTTGTACTCGATAAGATCATTTGGGTCTCCGTAGAATCCACATTGAATCAATGAAATCCTCACATGTTTCGCGCGCGCATATGCATATACATGCATGCACACATGCATTCTTGCATTGCATGCTGCGAACACACAAAATATATCAAATGTTGTTCTTTCCAGTTTCAATGAAGAGCCCGTAGTGGTCTGCAAGAGTCCAAGGTTGATGCAATGCATCGAGCAAAGGCGTATAGTGGATGGATGAAACCCGGGTAAGCCAAGCAATGGGCCTGGGATGCTGGCCACAGGAAGCACATTCCAAGATAAACTGATATGTTTAATGGGGTCGAAACAATCGACTGTTATCGCACAAGCAGTAGTCCACAAGAATGTTCAAAACGAACCCCAAAGCAAAACTTGCCTCGCCACCGGCCTAGAGACAAAGGGGGCTATCGCTAGGCAGCATGTCAGTCACCCACTCCCATGTATCTGTATAAATTGTGCTCAGCCAACTTGCGGTCATGCCAATCTCAGAGAAAAGATGCGTGTCTCCTTTTGCTTTAGCTTGGCACCAAAAACAGCACAGCGTTGATTGCCACCCATGAACTTTGAATTGCCAAATGGTCCGGTGCCAGGCCAAATCGCCGCGCAGCTCAGTCACCAAAAACCGGGAGCCGTCCGCGCACAGTTGTTGTCCATCTTCAGTTCGCCCAAGCCAGGCCAGGTGGAAACTCCAAACCAAATAGCGCAAAACTGGATACAGCGTGTGAGAACCAATGCATAATGAAGACCTGATACTGAATACAAGCCAACGAGAGTGCCGGATACTTGCCGGGCGAAACAGCACCAGATTGACAAATATGCCAATTACTTTTTGTTCCGGCGCACCAGCTTCACTGTATCTAGCCTCATCTCCATATAACCCCGCTGGAATAATTCCAGGGCCACCCAACTTAGCCCAAGGACAATAATTACTTTGAGCCCACCGCCAGTAAAAGTCAACATGCTCGGCAGGTGATTGTATATGCTGGTGAAGGTAGGCAAATAGGCGATGGGGTGGCAAAATTGGAAATTTCAGTGAAGTGACCTTGCCCTCATGAGCCAAATCGAAGCATGGAAGCTCAATAATATCCTGTTCCTTTGTTGATCAAGTAAACTTGACAAAGGGAAGAATGTGTCGACAGCATATAATGCAGCTGCGGCTCGACTGGTGGCTTTGCAAATTTCCAAAAATTTCTGGCAGCGTTGGAGGAGCTAAGCTTTGCCTGCTTGTGCGCACCTTGAAGAGCACTCCTTCCAGAAGTTTCCTGTCATCTTTATAAATGTCAGAATGCAAGTCAATATGCATGGCAACAATCGCCCAATCCTTTAAAAGTCCTGCCTGAGCTCGTGCGCTTGCCTTTGCAGATCTCATCACTGAGGCCATACTGTGGCCCTGGAGTGTTGTAAGCGCTAAGTACAACCCAAGTTTTAATTTGCACGTACATACTACACAAACCTGATTTCATGCATGCATGCATGCACGCTCTAACAAACATACTCGACACATGCGCGCCTGCTCGCATACTTTTGAAAGCATATCTCGCGCCACGTAGTCCTCGTCCGTATCAGAGTCAGAACCTGCGTGCGAAAGCTTTGAGAGGCAGAGGAGACTGGTTGCGGGTTTGAATGCAGATGATCCAACTGATACGTTAGTATTCATTGAACATCCTCCAAACAGATCGCCCGAACCCGTGCAATCTGGCTCAAGTTCCGCCAGAATGATGCTTGATAATGCCGCAGCGAGGCGCAAATTTTAGCCACGCCGGTCGGCTGCGTTGTTGAAAAGTGGCAACACAAGTTGCCTGCCTACCTTGCAACATAGGAGGTTCGCAGGATGGCTCCCCAAGGCCAGAATGTGTATGAGTGTGTGTGTGTGCACGCACGTGCGTAGTGTATATGGATGCATATCAAAATCATGTTCACAATTGGTTCTGAAACCTCCTGTGCGTTCTGTATAGTGGGCCAGCCCATAGTTGCATCCATCAGGCACTCCTATGACCCCAAAGGCATGATGTTCAAAAATTGGTACCCAGCTACCAACCAGGCTCCTAAGATTTCTCTGCCGCCTTTGCTTTCGACTTGGCAGCAATGGGGCGGGCAGCATTCTCATACTTGGAAATTCGATCGGCCATCGTGGCGGTGAGTGCCACGAGCTGACTGACTTGGTCCTCCCAAATAAAACGTTTTGGGAATGCAATTCCAAACATGCAGTGCGAAACAGCATGTAGACAGTCCTGATTTCCCAGATCTGTGTCAAGCATCGCCTGCAGGCTCTCCCGGGCTTTCTGCATGTCCCGCACAGAGGCCTCGCAAGGATTCCAGGGGAGGGGGGTGGGGCAAACGAAATATATAAAACCCCCAAGAAAACTGATATCCATAAAACCCACCTACTTGTTTTTGTGGTTTCTGCACAACCGAATTAGGGAACAAATTCCATTCATGATAGATGTCGCCTTGATGTCCTCTTCCACCGCGTCTCTGAGTTTGGCACCCCTCAGCAGGCTTTGATTTGTTTGCAAACTATATAAGTGTTAACTCGATCTATATTGGTTTATCGGCTGAGGCTGGCTGTGTAAGCTAGGCTCCTGGCAGGGTGGACATTTTGTCGCCCAGCTTGTTGGATTCCACGATCTTCTTGCCAGCAGTCTCAATGGCCTTTGCAATGTGCACACAAGCTAGTTTACCCATGGAACGCGTGGGTTTCATGAGGCTTGCACTTTCTTTGCTTTCTTGATGCCATCCTTCCTGGCATCCTCTTCAGCTTTCCGCTTTACTGCTTCTGCATCCATCTCCGGCTTCTTGGGTTCTTTGTCCTGGCACGATGTATGTGGAGGGGTCGAAAATCGTTAACATGCAAATGAAAGCGGTACCGATTGGTCGAGCCGTTGTCAAGGCCAAGTGGATCGAAGGTTAATAGCCAAACATCGATCGAGCTAGGTATAGGGCCCTGCCTGGTTCCATTTTAACAATAAAATTCGTTCTTGTTCAAATCGGACAGGGATCATACTGCGTGCCTGCCTGCTTAGCCTTGCTATTCTTTTTGGCCCGTGTCTTCTTGCGTTTCTTGTCTTTCTCCATGGATTTGCCCTTCTTACTCTTCTTTGTCTTCTTCTTTGCTTTCTTTTTCTGCGACGCTGACGACTCTGATGAGGAAGACTTTGAGAGCGAGCTTGTTGAATCACCTTCGGCTGCCTCATACAAACGGGAGACCACATCCTCTGTGGAGTCAATCTCCACATCACAGTCGAGAGTGAGAAACTGCCGTAGCTCCTGCATTCGTGCATCATGATGTTTCATAAACGCCCAAACTGGCGCATGGCCCTATTCGAAAAGGATCGATCGATCGCCATCAAGCAATCCAAGTCTAGTCATCCCTGTTTCAAGCAATTATTTCACCCGTGCCAATCCCAACAAAATTGACATAGGATTTCGAGTATTTCAATGCGGCCTATTCATGCGATCCACCATAGCCGGACTGATAGGGGGATCCCGGGATCCCAATGTTTGGAACAAGTTTTGGACCCAATGGTTTTTTGGCTTGATCTGGGCCCAGTGCATGATCTCATGATCTTGCCAGGTCGGGCCCTTTTTGCAGGACATCTCCCACGAGCCTCGACATCAGGAGCTTCCGGGTGCCATCGCACTTCGGATGCAGTCAGCTCGGGGTCGTCTAGCTTCCTTTGGGCTATGCTTTGGGCGGACTCCCCATATCGCTCGTGGAGCTCCTTGAACGTCATCCAGCGACGGGTTCCGCGCCGGGTGTGTTTTTCCTTGTTCTTGATCGAGAGGTACAGAGTCGACTTCGTCCAATCTTCTTCAGACAGGTTCCATGATTCGTACAGCACGCTCAGCAAATCTTTCCCTTGGCTGGTAGTACGATGTAGTACATACATATGGTGCACCTTTTGAAAAACTAAGGAGTCCGGGTGAAACTGCATGGATCTGGAATAGAACTTGTGCAGGTTGCGATGGTTACCCTACCTCACAGCTCTCGAATCATGGGTGCATTTCTCGAAGCTTAGCTTGGATGCGGTTCGGTGCAGGCCTTGAACAAACCATTCGATAGTTTCTAGAAGGCATCTTGTTTTGAGCCCATGTGGTAAAAATGCCAAAGACTCATGCCCCAAAAATTGCTCCCCATTTTGAACAATAAGGGTAAAATTCGTTTGAAGCGGGTTCCAAACAAACAGGCTTTGAATTGTGTTGTTGAGATTGTCTGACCCAGGCCCCCAACAATTTGTCCAAGTGACCAAACCTGTATATATACGCGTTTTTCATTTCACTTGGTGCTCATCCCAGACGAGAACTCGCACAAGGTGACCGTTGATGAGGTCATGTTTGAAGGGGCCTGGAAAAACACGGGGCCCCTCTATTGATAAAATGGCTCGACTGGGGCCACCACTTCCCGAAGCCTTCTTTCCCATTCGGGAAATTTCTTCTGGACATTTGGGGCCTAGGTTCCAGAGGCAAGCTTGTTCATTAAATCTAAATTTGCATGCGGGTCGACACGCTAAGCGCCTTACTCCGAAGAGACCTGTAAAACCTCATGTATCTCGCGTGAGCTTGCTTCTTTTGCTCCTCCTTTCGCATTGAGGCTTTGATCTCTTTCTCGGTCATCTCGCTTTCGGGTTTGTCAGGTTTCTCATCAGGAGGTTTCTCATCAGGTTTCTCACCCGGCTTCTTCTCATCTTTGGGCAGGGTG
The DNA here is from genome assembly GCA_963377175.1 of Effrenium voratum. Lineage (NCBI taxonomy): Eukaryota > Dinophyceae > Suessiales > Symbiodiniaceae > Effrenium > Effrenium voratum. Next base: position 750,573 of record CAUJNA010003328.1, read on the forward strand.
GTCGGGCATTGTTTAGCATCAACAGCTGGGGCAGGGTTGGTTGCTGAAAGCTGCTTCTGCTGGCCGGCCATCTCAATTTGGTCCATAGAGCTTGGCCGGCAAAGGGCTTGGATCTCAGGGTCTGGTTCCTTCCACTGCTCATCCATAATTTCCTCATCCCACTTATTCCAGCCAGTACCCCAAGAACGTCCAGCAGAGTTGTAACCCCAATCCCATTCTTGTTCATTCCACGAGCTTTTCCAGGACCCTTTCCAGCCCCACCAGGTTGGTTCGGCTTGGCTATCTTTCTGCTCATCGAGCTGTGTTCCAGCCACAATATCTTTCTGGCTTTCGGCTGGCGCTTTTTTCCTCAAGCTGAGCAGTCTTGGCTGTGGCTGTTTACCCTGCTCATGAGGTGATGCTTCCAGAGGTTCTCGAGACATCACTTCCATAGCCTTCTCGAGCTTTGTAGGCGTACATGCAATGGTTTCTTGAGAGTCTGAAGACAGAGTATGCTTTCCTGCCACCACAACCGGCACCAGTGCAGTGTTGCTTGATGATTCAAGGAAAAACCACTACTGTAAACCAGACGGGCGGACTTTGCAAAGATGGTGTCGAAGTGCTGCGCGGGGAAGGCCTTGCAATAGAGCTAGAGGGCTGCACAACCCCAGAAAATAAGATATCTTGGGGCGAGGGATTAAGCATTGCAAGTCTGTGCAGCGGGCTTCTAGAAGCTAGGGCCACCACGTCACAGGACCAACCTTGATTTCCCGAGCTTTGGCTTTCGCCAAAGCTGCCGCGACCCTATTAGGAAGGGCGCTCATCGCAAAATTGCTCCACTTGATGGAGCCAGACAAAGCCTCCCAGGCAAATGGCCAGCGTTTCAATCATGGGAGGCGCGGTGGAAATCATGGTTCCTATTTCACGGTCCTTTCACGCTCTGGGAGGTCCTTTCACGCGCTGAGGGGTCCTTCTCACGCTAAATCACGCTTTTGTCACGCTCCCCATCGGCCGAAGGATTTCAATCGTTCCCCACTTTGCAAAGCCTGGCCACAACAGCGCTAACAAGCGCAGCGCTATACAAGCTCCTAATTTCGGTTAATTGCAAATTATCCAGGCTTCCCCATCATCAAAAAAGTCATGTTCAACTTCTTTGGTGGTTTTCAACCATTTTGAGCTTTGTGAAAGCGAATCAAGCAGGTGGTTGCCACAAGGAAAGGGACTGGAAGCCTGGGAAACCACGTGAGTTTACATAATGGGCTTGTAGACACCCGCTGCAATCTTCTGCTTCAGGTATCGCTGGACCTCGTGCAGATTCCCGTGCGACCAGAAGGACTGGTTGGGTACCTGGCGGTCAAAGGGAAGGGGGGGGGCTCCCACTAAAACGGTCATGATTTCGAGCCCCTCTTACCTTTTTCCCACAAGTCTCCCACAACCTCCCTTCGCCCCATTTCCTGAGTATCCAGAATCCCCACCAATTCAAGTTCCGGGACAACTGCATGATGCATGCATGCATGGTTTCTCAAAAGTGGGAGACAATAATTGCACGGGTTCAATTTTATTCTTTTACAAGTTGCCCACAAAACGCCAGCTTCACTTTAGCGGGCCTCCGCCCTCTTAGTCTTGATGGCTTTGGCGAGCAGGGCCTTGTGCAAGCAGCGGTTCTTTGCCTGGCCAAATGCAGCAGTAATCCAACGTGTTCTACTTAGAAGGTAAAGGCTCGTGCCTTGAAGTCTTGGTGGAAGCGGTACACAGCGCGGGCAAACTTGCCGTTATAAACCTGCGTCCTTTTCAAGGCTTTTCCTCCTCGCCTTAGGGAATACCCGGAATAGGAGATTCTGGGAAACAATCACAATCATGTTGCTGTTGATGAACAATTTAAAGTACTCAGGATCGGACACCTTTTGAGCTCCCGAACGGCTGGTGTATTTGATGGAAACCTCCTCCGATCCACTTTTAAGCTTGCGGCGCGTTTCGGCAGTCATCGTTTTCTTCAATCTCCACAACCAAGGCCTAGAAAAGGCATTCAAAATTGAAAAGCAAACACTTACTTGTCATGAGGCCTTAAGGCCCAGGCGTGGTTCCAACCGCCAAACTCGGCTTTGGCGAAGCCGCCCCCCAACTTCCCATCCAACTCGGTCAGCAAGTTTTGCTATTTTGCAAGTCAAGGCAGTTCATGAGGGTATTACACGCCATGTTGCAAGTAGGCCCCCTGCAATCTAATGAAATGGGTTTCCATCACCTTCTTTTCCAGCAACTCCCGCAAGAACACCAACTCCGGGTAGAGAAGCAGCTTGCTGGTGGTCGGCTGCTCTATGAACCAATAAACGGCCCTTGCCGTTAGAATCATCAGCACTGTCATTGTGCGAGTTGTGATCCTAGGCACTGCATTTGTTTCTGTTGCGAAAACTGCTTGCAAATGCCAACTGGTCATATATGGTCGCGATTAATTATGCCAAAGCTCATGTTTGCAAGCTGAATGTAGGGCAGATTTTCCGCTCCGTACGGATGGCTTTCACTGCGGCAATGCGTTCCCGAATTCATAAACACAAATGAAGTGCACGGCAGCCCCAGGGCTGCCACCTCATCCTCCATCACCCGAAGGGCCAGTTGAATCAGCTTCAAATAGCCACGCCTCAGTGCCCAAAAAGAAGAATTGTTTGACATGATCACCCAATTCAGTTTCCTAAGAAGGGTGCACACTAGCCAGGTCGTTTTCCTCCCCGCGGTGGCAGATGTCGTAGTATTCCCTGGGCCAATTGAAACGCTAAGGGCGAAGCAATGAACGACACGCACATGACGCATTCAGGCTAGCACGCCCGCTGATTCGATGCACCTGCACAACTGTGCGCACGGACTTATGTGGCGTCGCCAAGTTCTCAAAACCAATCTCAATTTGACGGTTTCCCTTTTTGGGCTTTCCTCCAGCAAGGGGATTAGTTCAACAAAATTGTGCGATCTGAGTTTCAGGCACCAGTGCTTGTAGAGGGCCCTCTCTCCAGCAAAGATGTCCAGCAGCTTCAAGTTCTTGGCATTCGGTTTTTGCAAAGGTCCCTAGAACAGTTTCATATATGGGCTGAGGCCTGAACTCTTTTAGACATCGGCGAGCTCCCAGGGGTCTGTTGCACAACGAAGTCGATGGCGTGCAACCTTGTAAGGCCAGCGCATATCGATCTAGCTACTACATAAAACTCGCACCACATCAAACAAAAATACAATTGCAAGCTAGGCTAAGTGTTGAACACCGTCCGTGGCAATCCCCATTGTCTGAGTAGCTCGTGCTCACGGGCCGTAAGAGCTATCCCTTTGTTTGCCCAGGAAGGCTTTGAGATGATCGCCGGCATCACGGACAAAGGACAGGCCGTCAGCTATCTCGCGCAATTTCACTTTGGGCCAGGTAGCATGCTCACAAGCAACCTTTGCGTAGATTCTGGCCCAATTTATCGGGATTCAATCAAATGCAATATCAACTCACGCTTTTGCCAAAGCAAGGCATTCCGAACTTCAACCTACTGTTGGTGCATGGCCATACACGGGCCATGCAAGGATAAATCCTAATGATGCTCATTTGCATTGGGCACGCAAACTAAGAGAATGGAAACAACAATGGAAACACCCAAACTGAGCTGGCATTTTTTGCATTAGAATTTCGAGGGCGCCCAATGCATGAACATGCCCCCAAAAAGATCAGGATCGCCCCAATGAACCCCCTCTACTTCGGCCCGTCCAGGGGCGTCCATCCAGCCAGCAGTTTTGCCAGCTCCCAGCCGCGCCCAGCACCCAACTTGGAAAAGGCAATCGTCACCCCATTCTTTCGATTGACCTGGAAATCAGGCCACGCATGCAGCATGCTCAACGTGTCATGTTGGATGGTTCAACTCCGGGCCTTGAAAGATGAGAGCTCCTGCTCATTCACTTTCTCAACGATGGCCCCGGTTGCATGATACACATAGTATTGCCCCACCAGGAGCACTCCGATGGCCGATGCATCCGGTGCAACTCTGAGGACCTCTGGTGGTGGTGGGATCGTCCACGACCTGTGGCAATTGGGAAATCAAAATAGAGTACTCGAGCGTTTTAAGATATGCATGAATCTAAGGGCAGGGCGACCGGCCATCAAGGTCATCAGGCACCATGAATTCCGGGGCCTTCTTGGTCATCAGCTGAAGTAGCTTTAGCCGCCCCATGTGAACTGCAGGAAGTTCGGACCCCTCCTAGCGCAACAAAAAGGAATCAGTGGCAAAAACATATGGGTCTGGGCCTTCCCCGCCAGCTTCTCCATTTTCTCCGGGTTTCCCTTTGCTTTGGGCACCTCCGCATTTACCAGATTATGATGCATGCACCACGCACATGACACCAACATGCAAATACACAACACACATGCAAACACACACACACACACACACACACCCACCCACCCACCCACCCACCCACCCACCCACCCACCCACCCCCACCCCCACCCACCCACCCACCCCCACCACCCACCCACCCACCCACCCACCCACCCACCCACCCACCCACCCACCACCACCCACCCCCACCCACCCACCCACACACACATTCACACGCACAATGACACACACACACACACCACACACGCGCAAACACACACACACACTCACACCAATCGCTGCCTTGCTTTCCGCCTTATCCTTCGCAGCGGCAGCGCGTGCCTTCTTCTTGGCTGGCGCCTGCAAAAACACGAGGCAACTAGTGTCATGTAGCGAACAGCGGACCACTTATGCCTTGTCGTTCTTAGGAACTGCCTCACGCCCTCTTTTCTTTGCAGCCTGTCGTGCGCTACAGAAGTGTAATGCACACACCTGCATGCCCACGATACACGCCTGTCCCTCCTTGCTGCTGCCCGACTTGTCCGTAATGGGGTGGCCTGGCCCAGCTGCGACCTGGTCCAGCTAGGCACTCCGAGAAATTTTGGAAACAAGCTCATGCATGCCTGCGTCCCGTCCGGCATCTCGTCCTGCCCCATCAGGTCATCATCGCTCTCCGGTACCTGCCAGGATTGGCATTCTACCCGCTAACGTCTGAAAGGTAGGGGGGATGTTTGTTCGAGCCTTGACGCCAGTATCAGGTTCGTCTTCCTCTTCTGGGGCCACCTAGAATGTCAGAAGCAATCTGGTCGACTCATATCATGCAAAAAAAAAAACGTGCCATCGGTCCTGCCTGCGTAGTCTTTGCGCCACGCCCTCGTCCGCGCCCCCTTCCCCTGCCTCGAGCCGTCTTGGCCTTTGCCTTTGCCTTTGCGTCCACGTCGCGCTGTCCTTCTTTGATAGCGTCATTGATGGATTTCCGGGTCTGCTGCTGCAACTGGCACGAACTACACGGCTCGGCTCACGTCTCCCCAATCCCGCCCCCAGGCCTCCAGAACGAAGCGGCTAACAGTTTTGCTGGCCACGTCGTCCGGTACTTCCTTGAGCAAGTCAGGAAAGCGCTCGTCCAGGTGGCGCTTCACCAGGTCTGGAAGCTCAGGAAGGGGAAACAGCGGCTCTCGGTCCTGCGATGCTTGTTTACTTTTTTTTGAATCTAAAACTGCTTGCCTTGCCTTAAAACCTTGGCGCTTCTTCAAAACCTCCTCATCAGAGGCCAGGTCCGGCTGCTCCTCACACTTCTCCATCTCTGCCATGACATGCTTGGGCGGAGTACTCTCTTGCCAAGGCAGCTGGCTGTCTTCCAGGTCCAGGTCCGCCTTCACAGACGCATCCTTCTTATCCTCCACCGGGATCTGAATGAAGGCCGATTCCTTCTCCAGCACCTGGTCCTCATGCTCAACCAACTGGTCCTTGCCCTTCTCATTCCCCTCCACCCCTGCCGCCTTAGCCGCGTGGTCCTTCTCCTCCCTGCTCGCCTCCACCGGAAGCTCCTTGGCGACCTCACCGCTTGCCTCCACCGGAAGCTCCTTAACGACCTCACCGCTCGCCTCCACCGGAAGCTCCTTGGCGACCTCACCGCTCGGCTCCAGAAGCTCCTTGGCGACCTCACTGCTTGCCTCCACCGGAAGCTCCTTGGCAACCTCACCGCTCGCCTCCACCGCAAGCTCTCCTTGGCGACCTCACCGCTCGCCTCCACCAGTAGCTCCTTGGCAGGGCCCTTTGCCTGCTCGCTCTGTTCAGCTGATTCTTCCAATGCTTTGCCAAGGCCATCCTCGCTTCCACTCAAGGGGGCAGTCGACCCTTCGCCCCACGAGCACTGCAACGTCTCCGCATACTCCGACTCCGCATCGCTGGCAGCCGCGTTGATCTCACTCACCTGTTGCGGAGTGTCATCCTGCTCGTCGCCCTCCCCCGCCTCCGCTAGAGAATCACTACTCTCTCCTGGCAGCGAGCAAAAATGCACCCATGAAGCTCACCTGCATCCAGCCGTGCCTGGTCGCATAGCCCGGATTAAAGTCTTCAACTCCTCCGTTTTCGCGTGCCCCCGCCTCCATTGCTTTTTCAATATACACACTAGTCGCACACACACACACACACACACAAACACACGCATGCATGCGCACTATCGCACACGCCACACTTGATCAAGACAGAGCGTGCGCCTGGCACCTTGGTTCCTTCGAGCCCGCTTCATTATGTAGCGGATGAGCCCCATTTGCAGGTCAGACTCATCCTTTGCCCAGTCCTGGCACATAGGGTCATGCGCTCGCCTCAAAGCTGTGTGCCTTGGCGTGCCTTGAGTTCCTGCTTGGTTTTTGCACGTACCAAGGAGATCCCCTTTGCCTTTGCCACTTCAAAGAGGGCTGCCTGCCATCCAGGAAAACATGACGAGTTTGTGAGCTTGATGAGACGGCCCTGCCTTCATCTCGTAGGCTGTCACGGGGGAACCGCCGAAGCTTGCCAAATAGGACATCAAGAACTCAAAGTTGTTGTCATCCTCCACCTGGGCGAATGGGAGAAATGAAGTAGGAAGAATACCGGGATCTGGGCTTGCGGCAGTATCCGGGCTGATACCGTCTTTGGGGATGTTCACAAAAGAGAAGGCGCATGGGGCCTGCCAAAACATGGGTGCCGATATCTCTCAAAACAAGCAGCCCCTTTGCAATCATGATAGGCCTCCTTTATCACCAACCCAAAACAATGCTCCCTGTTGTAAGCCACAGCCATTTTTCGAAACCCCTCCTAGTGGCATTGTACTGTATGCAACTTGCCCCCCAACCCGCCCGCCTGACCAGCAGCGATCCTTTTTTCAAACTTGTCTTTGGGGATGGCCATCTTCTTGCATAAGTCTTTAAACCTTTCGACCACGTGTTCCTGGTTGTTCAAGATCTCCAAGTAGAGCTCCTCAAACAATCTGCCCCCCCCCCCTTTCCCCCCTTATCTTGAATGAAATCTCCCCACGGCCCTAGCCTGCAGGACTGCCACCTTCTGCAGATCGGGCACAGACGGCATTGGCCAGAAACAAAAAGAGCGGCAAACCGGTGCTGGGATCCCTGAGCCTGTGTAATATGGCGGTGCCAATCAATGTTTTTGAGGGAGCCCCCGCAAAATAAGTATTGGATCCCATGCATGTGCTAGGGGTGCAAAAAAGAGCAAGCAGATCTGCATGCAGTTGTGCTTTTTGCTGGGGGCACCCCAAAAACAGCATTCAATTTCTCAATGCATGCCGCTATGACTGTAAAGTTGGCGGGTGGGCGGACCTCCACAAACAGCCGATTTGGCATAACCTCGAGTCAATCGAATTCCAGCAGCCTCAAAAAACAACCACAAGAGCCAAGGGCCAGACGCCTTCTCAGAAGTGCCCTAAGAGCACACATGGCCACCCCTAGATTTGAGCAAAAGCAGCCCGTGATGCCGCATGATCCTCCTGATTCCAAAATACCTTCCTGGGAGATCCCTTTAGAGGGCCTCCTCAGGAAGGTCCGTTGACTGCCTGGGTTTAGACTTTAACCTGTTCGGAAATCATGGGCTTCCACGAAACCCACAAAAAGTTAAACACTTTTTGCAGAGGGCTCAACAGCAACCAAGGAAACACCGTACTCCTTTGAAGCCGTTCATTTGCAGCTTGGCCCCTGCAATTCTACCTCATAGGCCCGGCAAGTCGCCCGAAGAATGTCAACTGGCATGCCAAAGAGCTGCTCCTTCTGCATTGTAGAAGGAGCATGCGTCGGCAACTGCAAAAAAAGTTTCATGGTCAAAAGTGAAAAGCAAACAAGCCCTGCTTGAAACCAGAGGAACACTCACAATCCAGCTCAAGACAGGCTGCCTAGACTGTTTACATTGCAAGAACTGCCTTGTGTTAGCACATTTGGTGAAGAGTGTTGACACCTGCGGCGATACAATTCAATTCTGAACGTAGTACGTTTGCAGTGGGCCATGATTCCTGCACTGACAAGCCGAAGACAATGAACGGTATTTTGTTTCACTCAGCCTTGCCGAGGACAAGAAAGGCGTTAGGGTCAGCCTATTGTGATGGGCTGGTGGCTTCAGAGTCTGCCAACCTTGAGCTACAGGTGTCCGGATTTGCGTGGCCGGGTGAAGCTGAAGGCAAAACACAAAGGCAGCATCATACGTGATACTTGAAAAATGTACACACATATGAAGCACGGTCAGAATTTACGGAAAAGGAAAGTAGTGTACACTTGGACATCCATATAGCTCAAGGTGCTTGGAAAACGATAGGGGACTCAAAAAACGATACAATTTGTGTTATAGACAAAACACTGGAAAACGATAGGGGACTCTCTAAAATCGAACATACTTACTGTGAACATACAGTGAACAGCAATTTTTGACGGAACTTCATATGCATATATGTGCGTAGTACGTATATACATCTTCTATATATGTGTATTGGTATATGTCTGTATATCTATATATATACACGTATGTAGTATACATATATATATATATATATATATTTATATGTATGCATCATATTGTATGTGTATTTCACCCAGGCTCCAGGAGCAACTCTCAGCTTGACGTGCCGCCCATGTTGCTTTCTCCCCTCATGGAGCCTAAGGTGTGCCTCATCGAGGTGGATGCCGACGGCGCTGTGGGGTTCCCGGCGCGGCGCATGTGGCAGAAGGGCTCCAGGTTCTGCTGATGGACGAATTCCTCCACTTTGAAACAATGGTAAACCACTGTTTGCCGGTATTTACAGGGCAATCATAATTCCGGGGTTTGTTGGGTGGTGCGGAATTTCGTCCATCCACAGTATGCCCTTACCCTGTACTCAGGAAGACGCAAACAACCAAAACATGTCGCTTTTTGTCAGCAAGAAGTCGCTTTTGTGGCTAGTTGGGAACGGATCTCTGGACTTTAACTTTTTGGTTGAAGCAGCTCGGGCCTTTCCACTGGACACAAACAAGTTGAGCTTTTTGCAGAGGGGTCAACAGCGACCAAGGTTTCGCAGTCCATTTGTATCCATTTGTGCTTGGCGCCTGAGAATCTTGCAATGTAGAGAGGATCTGAGTGAGGTGAATGAGGCTCTTCAAGCCTGCCCAGAGAAAGAGTAACACTGCCCAGGTTGGTACCGGCTTCCTGGGTGTCTTTCCAGCGACTCCGGCAGAGTTTGCCTTGCAGTATGCCGGCCTTGGGGCAGACATGGTGTCCATAGGCTGGCAGAGCATTGAAACAAGCCACATGCACGGCGCTGGCACGCCAGTGGTTCTGGCACAAAGGCAGCTGAAGTGTCAATCAGCATCATGATTCGTGTGTCAAGCATGTTGGCAATAATGCTATGGCCGACACGGTTTCAACTCCCACCTTCACAACAAAGATGTTCCTTGCAGCTATGTTTGAATTGAAGTGTATGTTCCGCCCACGGACGTCTTGCAGCCTATTGGTTAGCCAGCAACGATTGCCCTGGGGTGAGAGACTTTTTGGAGTAATTCCATGAATGACGTGTTGCTTACTTAGACTAGACAAATGCCAAAGCGGCGGGATTGCCCACGAGCCGCAAGGACGCATCATTGACTCTCGAACATATCGCGCACGGCTCAAGTTAGTGTCGGCACAGATTGGCACCCACACCCGCTCAAGACCATGAAAGTGAAGGTGGGCTCTTTGAGTTGGAGCGGCGACATAGACATTGAAGACGGAGACAGTCTCGATGTGGTGAAGGGAAAATTGTCGGAGATCCTGAAGTGCCCGGCGCCGAAGCTGAGCTTGGTCGTGGGAACCGACATCTGGACAGATGGAAAAGTCGCCAAGGACGTGCTGTCCGAAGGTGCCACTTTGTCTGTGCTGCGCTCTGACGGCTGGGGCGAGGCACGTCTGGCGGCCTTGAAGTCGCAGTTTGAGAAGCACGGCGAAGTTCAGAAAGCGCCAGCTGCTCCTTTGCAATGGATCTGTTCTTTTGGTGGGCTTATGTGTCGTCAAACTTTCAAGTTTTGAGTTCGGTATGACTCGCATGACTCTCGCGATGTTTGCCCAAGACACTTTTGTAGCATGAGAGCATTGAGATCTGTGACAAGCCTGCGTTTCATTTGGGGGGTCAGCTGTAATCTGGAAAACGGTTTGGATGCGGCTTTTGTGGAAATCATTTGTTCTCGTATCTTTTCGTGCCCTTTTACCTTTTCCAGAGGGTGGATGCACAGATTCGCCAAATCCAAAAGCCGTTTTCCATAAGGACAAGAACCGTCTCTCTTATGACTCCAAGCTCGAGGAGGGCTTGGAGCTTCCGGAAGCTTTGGCCATGCTGCTGAAGCAGGGCGGCAAGTGGACGCTTCGCCCGGACCTGGGGATTCCTCCAATGGTCCTGGATGTGGCACCTCCTTTCAATTAGCTTGTTGGTGCGAGAGATGCGGGGAATGAAACCTGGAATGACTTGGAGAGAAACGATCCAGTTGGTTTCCTTTAAGGGAAGGCCCAGGTTCATTCCCTCATTCCCTGCCGCGCGCGAAGCAAGTTCTGGTCCTGATGGCCCATGAGGTGGACGCGTTTCAACCCTGATTGTTTTCAGGGCCTGGCAGCGCTCCATGCCATAACAAATCGTCTTATCATGCCCTCACAGGGAACCACACCAGAATGGAACAGCTATGTCCGGGGCAATCAGGCTTTAAGTGTTGCCGCGGCAAGTCTTCGCACACCCCTGGTGCTCATATTTTTTATGATGCCTTCTTGGCTGCAGCATCGCAAACCCTAAAACATTAGCGACAAGTTGCTAACCGGGCTGCCCAAGCTTTATCAATGAATCAACTCCTGAAAGCATCGGCCAGAGCTTGGTCATTGCTATTTGTTGGCCCCTTTATGGGAAAGGTCGGGGGGCAGCTGATTCGTTTGAGCTAGGCAGACTACAAGCAATCTGAGTGCATCTTCGGGGACGAGGACGGCCCAAATGTTGGCCTTAGCGCCATGATATCAGAATGGTGTGCCTCGTTCATCGTTGGTATGAGATCTCAAGTTTGCATTCCGAGCGGTTGCCAGGAATGCCGGGCAGACTGGCTTGAGGATCAGGGGGAAGATAGCTGTGCTGGCAAGGATTGGGCCATGCGTCTTGGTGCCATTTAAGGGTGTAGGTTCGCAACATGCGTTCGCTGGTTTGTTTGTGCGCGCGCGCTAGGTGATGGGTGATCCCTTAGCTGCGCGCTTGATAAAGCGGTACTGGTCAATAACTTCGTGGCGCAGACCCATGCCTGTCAGTGAATGAGAAGCCCAGCGAGCCGAGTCAAGCCACCCAAAGCAGTCTGACTCCGATAGCTTCAATGCATTGCGGATGACCGGTCTTTTCAGAGTTGAGTTGAGCTGGCACACTTATGTCAAAGCAACCAACCGTGCCTTTTTGTCAAGGACCTATGATGGGCCCGAACAGATACCCAAACCGATGGTTATCAGCCAACTCATTCCCCATCCTGCCCAATCCAGCCAATTGCCCTCCAACTGCCAAAATGATCCAACATGTACTTTGTGTGACACATTTGTGCTGACAAGTTGCGACTTTCGATCCAGAGCTGCTGAAGTGTAGTTTGTAAGCTGTCCTTGCACTAAAAAGTGCAACTGCCAAGCTGGAGTTGCCAACGTGTTATGTGTATGTGCTAAAAGTCGCGACTTCTGAGCTGGACCTTCCAAACTGTCCTTCGCGTACGATTCATGTTCCGATAAGTTGCCACTTTCGAGCTAAAGCTGCCAAATTGTACCACAAGGGCCAACGAGCCGACACCGGGGTATAAGGTTACAACCATGTCAGGGAAAAGGAAAAGACAGTCATGGCCTACCGAACATGTCGCAAGTCTTCCCATTTTTCTTCGCCAGTAATGTTGCTTGCCACCTTTTGAGCTTGTTGCTTACAGACCCTGGTTGAAATTCCACAGGATGCTTGCAGAAAGGGAGAGAATCTAAGAGGGAGGAGACAAGGAGCAGACTTTGGAAGGCCTTGGCGTATCCGTACGGGCCAGAGGCAGAGGTCCGCTTTCCAAGGCTTGGCTACTCATCCGAGTATGACTACTTCTTCGTGAACATCCGGAACCTTTCCAGACAAACTAAATTCTTTGGTTGCTTAGTGTGTTTGTGTGCATGGGCGGGGTGAATCGCACTATGTCCGTATGAGCGCGCTTGATCCTGTGCGTCAGGAAAGACTCCCCGTCCTTTGGGCGGGTGGTCCACATGGTTAACAACTGCTGCGAAGAGCAGGCTTGCTAGCTGCACGGAGTGTATCAGCTTTGCGTTGTGGCAAGCTGCTGCGGTAGCAGCCATGAGGATTTCAGGGACAAATTTGCACACCCGATCTTCAGATTATGATAAGCGTTGGACCTGAACCGCATGGGAGTGTGAATCATGCTCCATTTTCATGGCTGTCCAGCAAACCTTCGTCAGAACCTGCCGAGCCCTCGGAGGGGCCACACTCAGGTTTTTTCTGAGACCATGGATGGCTTCCTGGATGCCTTGGAAAGATTCATCCTGGCAGAAGCTGGCAAGGATGGTGAGGAGGACAGCATTTATCTTCAAACTGGCTGCCACCTTGAGGGAGCAATGGCCACAACTAGTTGGGCTTGCGGGACAACAGGGGGCCATTGAATCAAACTTGACATGATATTTGCCTTGTGCTGGAACCTTGGCAGGAGGAGCTTGAGTCCTTCCGCTGCTACGGGCCCAGAAAGAAGCAGAAGAAGTGAGCCGCCGCGCCTGACGGGCCGTTAGGAAGGGCCCGTGCGCTGATTGAGTCACAAGCTTTCGCAAACCAACCGGTTAACATCAGAGTCAAACTTTGTCCCATCTTGGGGTACACTGGTAGCCGTCTAGTCATACATATGTGACTTATGTGACCTGTGGGAGTGCTGGAGAGGAAAGGATTATATAGGTAGGCAGCAACATAGTGGGCCTTTCTAGGCCGTCGGAGTTTCTTGTGTTGGCAAGAAATCACCCTGACGTGAGGTCAGATCGTTTGTAGAGGAGCCTGGAGTTCGTGGAAAAGCGCCGTGGAAAGCTCTTGCTGGCATTGGGGCACGCCCGCGCGCTAGAGAAATCGTCGGTCCTCCAGTTGTTTGGGTGTGACCTTTTTGATCTGCCATTTCCAAAATTCGTCAGAGAGAGAAACCTCCAGACGGCAGCTGAATCTTGAGTGTGGCCAGGCGCTTCTTCCAGGGCTTTTCCTCATCACCTGCAGCCACGTGCTTCCCAACCAGGCACGCCAGGTTTTTGACACCGCAATTGCCGTGCGCTTGCTGGGTCGGCGCTTCATGTCAAGTCAGTTGTAGTGCGTGGGCACCCGGCAAACGGAACAAAATCATGGCACCGGCATCAAGGCATGATTGGTCCATGCCCTTTGGCTTTAGGCTTGCTTTGCCTGTGTTTTGCTGTGTATGTGGATGCTGCTGCTGACAGTCCTGGGCAATTTGCTGGGGCCGTGTTCATTTTTGTGCAGTGGTTTTCCATGTTTTTCACAACAAGGAATATGGTTTTGACCGTCACTGCCCGTGCGTTTTCCGTTTCCCAGCCGCTGATGCTGCCTGACGAAGCCCCAAGTCAAGTATGACCCCCAACACAACGGATGTTTTTCCCTTTGAACCTGGACACGAAGCATAAACTGGTTTGAACTGTGTGAACTCGCTGTTTCGACACAGTATGCGCATTTGTTTGTCATGAGTGCAGCGCTTTGTCTCACGCCGGTGTTCTCATTCTGGTTGGTTGGCAGGCAGCTTGTGCTGGCGCGGTATGCAGCTTCGAGGTGGGGCCGACTGCAGATTGTTGAATCATGGCCCAATGGCGCAGGCTGTGAGATGCAACAAGAGCGCAAATTGCTATGATAGCATGGTTGAGCTCGGCGTGCATGTTTGGTGTTTTCTTTCAACTGACTACTGACCATGGCCAGATTTGATTGAGGCCGAAAGCTGGGAACGCTTAATACAAGTCATGCACATACCTACACTTTGCACCTTGACAGCTGTTTTCATGTTTTTTGAGGTATGGACATGCCCCCCCCCTTGTCAGCCGTGAGATGTCTATTGTTGTTCTGGGCAGCGGGCGCAAGCTTGCATATGACCTGCATCAAAACTAACTATCATGATTTCGGTGTTGCATAAGAACGAACAGCTGCTGGTTTGCATGTTGAGTCGAGATTGCTTCAAAATCCAAAAGCATGAATTCCCACGGTCTACGTGGAAGAACACGCACCATGAGTGCAAGTGAATTGCAGACGTCGGCCCAGCTTGCTTTGTCTAAAAGAGCCACGGGGCAGTGTGCGAAGAGGCAGCAGAGGCAGTGACGACCATGGCATCTCCAGCAGGATGGATCAACTGCACGACAGTTGTCAATGCCAGGCGCACCAAAGCATCGCTCTGGATCCTTGCCTCGGCTTTTGGGCACAGCCCGATGCCGACGTGGGGAGCCCTGCACTGCTTTCCTTTTGTTCGCCAGGGCAGGGCTTATGCTAGGCTGACCATGCCGCGGCGTATTTATACTATTGGATGCGGAACCCAAGTGCCGCAGACTGCCCAATCTCAATCATGACGTTTGATTCATTCATGTTTGCAATATTTTCCAACGCTTTTAAAATTTACCAGGCCTTTTACCGCAGCCTGCCCTGCATCTCAAGCCTTTTCCCGCATTTTGGTTACAGATTGCCTTCGTCATCATGGGTCCGGGGCTTAGATGTTCGCTGACTTTGCCACGATGATGTTCCCACGAGATTGCAAGCTGCTCAATGAACTGGGAAACGGAACCTTCCAGGTTCTGCTGCTTCGACGCAGTCCATGGAGGCGCCGAATCGCGACAAATTGAGCAGCGTGTCAAGCTGGGTACTCATGCCTTCATGAAAAACAAGGGTTCCAGGTTCCTGGACCTTCATCACTCCCGGCAAGCCTAGTTGACACGGTTGGCAAAGCGTCTGACAAGCCGGCTTTCGGTTGGTTGTGTGAGGAGTACCGCAAAGCAAGCGTCGATGACATGCGCGCGGCCTTGGCTGGCATGTCTCCGGAGGAGCAGCTTGGGTTGAAGTCGCGCCGCTGCCGTATCTTTGAAATATGGTGATCATTTCAGTTGAGGGGTACGTGCCTGAGGGGGACACTGTGTATGCATTGTGCCTCGCTTGTTCGCAGGAGTGCGAGAAGGTGAAGAAAGCACTTGAGCTGGCAGGCTGCACACTTCCCTCGTGCGGAAAGTTATTGCCATAGATTTGCTATAAGCTTCAAGGCTTGTTTCGGAAAGGGCGAGCATGTGTCG
>CAUJNA010003328.1:771164-863664 GCA_963377175.1 Effrenium voratum
AACAATGGTTGTTCCTCGTTGCCCTTATTTGGAACCATGGGCAGAACAGGACAGCAGTCGTTTCTGTTGTTAAAGACGGCGTGGCAGCTTTGCTTTGCACAGGCGTGTTTTCCAGGGTGCATGCGCAGAGAATAAATGAAATAGAAGTTTCCAGAGGACGGTAGAGAATACTAGCCTCAAGCCGCACATTGCGCAGCCGTGCAAATGTTTCACCAATCCATATGGCTGATACCTCCTCTCAAAGATGGAGGCGGCATTGGCTTTCTTCTTTGGCATAAGGCTGCTGATGCGAGCCCATGTGTGCGGTCACTTGCCAAATCGTCCCATGGCCAACACCTCCAAAGTCGTTAGAGTAACCTGCCAAGGCTCTGTGCCAGATCTTTGTGCGGAATGCCCCGTATGGCGGCTCCGACAAGAGCAACAACGGACACAGGCGCTTGAGAGCTGGCATGAAAACTTGTTTTCGCAGATTGTGATGCTTTCCAAGTACCCTTGCCAATGCCCAATTGACTTCATGATCCAGGCAAGACGTAGTCGTGTCGTCGCTATGTTTCGGTTTGCATGCGGGCAGTTACACGGGCACATGTGTTGTTTTGGCATTGGATTCCGCAGATGCAGCTTGTTGTTTGGGTTTAGGGCCGTCTTGCTTTTTGTTGCTTCGCATTAGTGTGAACTTAGCACTGGCGTTGAGTCGGTTGTGGTTTGGTTGGCTGCTTGATTTTTTGCCGGGTTGCTTTGTTGATCCCTTGGTCAGCTTGGCCAACCTGCTGCTTTCAGCTTCTGATCAGCGGAAGACTTGTCCAGTGGAAACTGGGGATAGCGTTCCACCCTAAGAAGCAGGCAACAAGTCAACCTTCAACCATCATACACAGCGCCCCAGAAAGTCAGCGCCTGGACCCCAAATTTCCGGCGACCAAGCCCAAAATCTTCCGACTTTGCACACCAGCGTGCCGAATGAGGCTTCAGTGGGCCCCCCTCCCAAATGCTAAAACTCATTCCAAGTAAACTGCCTTGCGGGGCAGGTTTAAGCTTTGGATTCTAGGTTGAAGTTGGCTTTAAGCTCAATTTCTTGAAAGTTGACGAGGCACACATTTCATGACAGCTTGCAGGATTGTGGATTGTGGCTACTGCAACGCAAAGGGAACAGCTGTGACTGCCCGGGGTAAAGAATTGGCATGGCGTGTCTTGCCATGGCACGTTTCGCCACGACGTGTGCGCAGGTATGATAGCATGACTTTTGCCAACGGCATGATCACAGCAGGCGAGCGTTCTCAGATTCTCCGCCAATCCATTGCAGAAAGGGACTTTTACACATTGTGGACAGGCAAACTGCCGGTGCCTAAACATCCAGGAATTCAGGCCCCACATCTATGGACTTTGTGAGTGCAGTCTCGGTCTACTTGCGGGGATCGTGTTAGCTGTTTGCCAGGTATGAGCTGCCAGCTGATCCATTACGTCCACGAGGCCCGAAACCTGGCTGGAAATGTTTGCATGTGGTTTGGCAGCTTTTCCTGGAAAGGTCAGCGCTTCTTTGTTCTTTGCTCCTTCGCTGTGCACTTTTTATTGCTTGACCGGAGCTCGCGTTTTTTTTCGATTGCCATGGTATGTGAGCGCGTATGACGCAATATATGTGTAGCTTTAGCAGGTGAAGGCTTATGCGCAGTGTGTTTCAATGCAGTTTCTTTGTGTTTTTGAATGTTGGATTGTTGACTGGCGTAAAACTCCGGAAAAGGTCCGCCGAAGGCAGTGTGTGACACATTCTGTAACGAAGGCGCGCGAAGCCTCTCACTGATTAAGCCCGGTTTGGCGAAGAGGCGAGGCTTCTCCCGCGAAGGCTAGCTGAGCGTCAACCCATGGTGTCGCATGGGTCGACATGTTCTCCCGCAATGCCAGCTTGCAACTCCGATGCTCCACCCAGGTTCAGGGGCCCAACAGCTGGAGATATCTCGCGGCTGAAACTTTCGCTTTTTGTTCGCCGCCTGTTGGTCGCTTCTTACATGTGCAGCCATTCAGGTGCGCGAAGCCGCTGCCAAGCAACACATCATGCAGGTGTGTTCATCTTCGGGTTCGTCTACTACAAGTTCAGCCGGAACGTCTGAAAAGCTTCGCGAAAACGGGAAGCATTTCGAAGCTAACCACTCCACATGCTCCAGCAGTGTATAAGCTCCGTAGGGGAGGCCTGCGGAGACTTTGCGGTTCTCGCCCGCCCCACTCAGATTAGACTAAAAGTAGTGCAATCAGCATGGTCTGCTCCAAATCTTACGAAGGCACTTTGCAGTTGGGAGCTGGCAGGATCACGACAAGTTCTTTGAGCTTTGCAAAGGACTGGGTGGCCTTGATCCGATTTGGTTTCCAGACGCCGATCCTTTTGAACTTGGAGAGTCTATTACTCACTTCCCGAGTTCCTGGACTTGAATTGTTTGGGAAGACCATTTTGGTGGCAAACACAAAACATGACTTTTGTTGGCCAATCCGCTCAGGAAGTGAGACTATAATCGTCGGTTCAAGTCGAGTGTCCGGAGTCTGATCTCCGCTCGTATTGTTTTATTCGATTCAAGTGAATCCAGCTGCATTGCCGGCGCGGGATGACCAAAGCTTGCCGATCTTCTCATAGAATCACTGCTAAGAGTCCGCAAAAGGGGTCCCCCAACAGTTAAGCGCTTAAAAGCAGCAAAACTGCACATTGAGTGCGGGGGGGGGGTAAACATTGGGAACCCACGACTGGATCCTATGATTGAGTGGGGGTTGGTATACCCTGGGACACCTAATTTAAAGGTTTTTCGCGGAATTTGGGCAACACCTTCAAATTAGGATGTGTTTTGGAGTATTTGAGTAGCATTTGAGTAGCATTTGAGTAGCATTTGAGTAGCATTTGAGCAAAATCTTCAAATTAGGATGTGTTTTGGAGTATTTGAGAGCATTTGAGTAGCATTTGAGGAGCATTTGAGTAGCATTTGAGTAGCATTTGAGCAGATTCGACCAAAATCTTCAAATTAGGATGTGTTTTGGAGTATTTGAGAAGCATTTGAGTAGCATTTGAGGAGCATTTGAGTAGCATTTGAGCAGCATTTGAGCAGATTCGACCAAAATCTTCAAATTAGGATGTGTTTTGGAGTATTTGAAAGCATTTGAGTAGCATTTGAGTAGCATTTGAGTAGCATTTGAGCAGCATTTGAGCAGATTCGACCAAAATCTTCAAATTAGGATGTGTTTTGGAGTATTTGAACAGCATTTGAGTAGCATTTGAGCAGCATTTGAGCAGATTCGACCAAAATCTTCAAATTAGTATGTGTTTTGGAGTATTTGAGTAGCATTTGGGTCATCATGCCAATTGTCCATAGCCCCAGGTGATACTGCCGACCTTGAACATGAAGTGGCAGCATCAAGGTTCATGTGCCCAGAGGAAAAATGTAGCAAATCTAGCTTTTTAGTCACTATTTGAGCAATATCCATCTATGTGGCAAAAAGAGTTTAAATAGCGCTTTTTAGGTACCATTTGAGCAAAGAGCACATTACTTTTGGGGGACCCCTTTTGGGGACTCTTAGCAGTGATTCTATGATCTTCCTTCCGGCTTGCCGATCCTCCAGCCTCCCACAACTTCTCGCCTGACAGAGATCCCGTCCGTAGACCCTTTGATTCTGAATGGAAAATGGGGAAAAGATACCCGGGTAGTCGCATCCCAAAAAGCCAAACCTGTGATGTTTCCCTTGGGCCCTGGACGGAAGGCCAAGAACTCTGTTGTCTCAAAGTTCTAGTAACTTCAATTGAAACCCTTGAATTCACAAGTCAGGCAAACGCAGGATTTTGGACGAAGCATGTTTACAGTTCGCAGCGGTTCGGTTCGTAAACTGTTCGGTTCGCTGGGTTCGATTCGGTCTTCGTTTCGGTTTGTGACCTTGACAGGATTCAATTTCATCATTGTCCGCTGCAACCCAGGCGGGGGACGCAGGCATGAATGCGCTGAGCGTATCGAAAGTGGGAAATTGTGTGGCCCACAACGACGATTTCGGTGTTCATGTCAGGGCCATTTTTTTCATGTTGAGCCCCCCGGTTGTTCATCTTGTGCTTACAACCGACACGCAACATCGGTGCAACTTAATTTCCCAACAAACTGTTGCGCTGGCACTGCGAAGGTCAGATCAAGGCAGACGGTGGTGACCAGAACAAGTTCGATGATGGCATGCGAGGTATTCGCAAGCTACTTGGCCATTCCAACGGGACAAGCTGCGAGATTCGCCGGCTCCAGGTCTTAAGCTGTTTGTTTCATTTCACAACGCGGAAACGGAATACTCCTACAATCAACGGAGTTTTCAGTCGCGGAGGCTCGGGTGGTTTGAGCTCATGTTAGCTCCTGCAAGCCCGCAGATTCGGTCATTCATGCATTTTGCGTGCCTCAGCCTGCGCACAGCTAATCCAATTAGATTAGACATGTGGACAGCTCGGTTGGTTGCTTTTGGGTTCGGTGTTTCAAGCATTTACAAGCCAACCAGTGCGTCACAGCTTTCGAGTCACAGGCTTGAGGCAAACCCTCCTGCCCGACCAGCCCAACCTGCAAGTGCTGCAGCATGCAATGCTAAGACGAGCCAGCTTGCCGACCTATCCAACCTGTGCTGCACAACCATGAGTACGAGAGCTGGATGGACAGAGGCAAGCAGAACCGGAGGCACAAGAACTAGATAGCAAGACGGTACAGTGTTTACTCCTTTTGCAGGTGCTTGCTTGGGCGGGCCGACCAGGGTCCATCTCTATCTCTGTGCTTTCGCTTCTTCGCTCAAGCATGTTTGTTTGTTGGCTCATGCCGGTTCCAACCTGCACCTCCAAATGTCGCGTGTTGGCTCGTGCCTTTTTCCAACCTGCGCCTCAACATGTAGCTTTCATGTTTCTTTCTCAGACCCCAGTCTCTAAGAAACCAGCCATACAGGAAATTCTACAGGAAATCCCAGATTTTGGCAGGTATTTGGCTAACCTGTAGAATTTCCTGTAGCTGGTTTCTATCTCTGGGGCAAGCAAATTTCAAGTCCGCTTTACCGCCCTGCGGGTTTTTGGTGGATGTCTTGGAGCTGAGGCTTGGCATCCAGGTGTGGCCTTCACCGGACGTGATGGAGAAGATGGGCGCCAAGGACACCTACGGGTCATTCGCCCCTCCACCCTCTCCCCCACCTCCCGTTCTCAGACTTAGGACGTTCGATTGGCCACGAGCTCGGGGTTTCCAGGATCTTGTTTCCGACTTGTTGCCGGAACAGCACTAGGACCTGAGTCATGAAGAATAGCTTTCTAGACTCAAGTCTTGCGAACGAGAGCTTGGTTGCAAACTACATGTTCACCATTTGGCTGCGAGATAAAGTCACTGATGAGTAGATGCCGAGGGTGCGTAGCAGGGTTGAGGTTGTGACAACTGTTGCTAGGCAGCTTCCGCGACAGATCACGATCTGGCTCTGGGTCAAAACCCCGGTGCCCCGGTGAACACCCAGAAAGCCTTCCAAAAAGACAACAGTGGAGTGGTAGCCATCCCCAAAAAGGCACCTTAGGTTCTGACCCACCATCTGGAACCTTGCAAGGACGCCCTGTGCAAAGTCGCCCATATGAACATTGGCCTGCCTGACACCTTGGCGCCCGGCAGCCTACCGGACCGGAGGAGAAGAGACCGAGGGACAGACTCAGACGACAGCAGAACAGCATGGACCCTGTACATGCGCTTGCTTTCGGTGCGGCGCTGGTTCCACGGAGGAAATTTACGGCTGGATGAAGGATACAACCATGGAGACCAGGGATATTTCTCCAGGTGCTCCGTGTGCAAAACTTGGCTGCTAATTGCTTGAATCTTGACAGAATCGTTTTGGGCAGCAAACCTTTCAACTTTTTGCACAGGGGGTTTGAGCCATGCATAAAAAGTAGGCCTGCAGCTTTTCGGATGGGAAAGGTAAGTGCCCGTTAGCTTGTCCAAGCTGTCCGCCAAATCAGCGAACCGGCGCAGTGTGAGCGCTTTCTTCCGAGGTACTACTCGGAGGACGCCTTCAAGGCACGCGGTCTTTCAGCATTCGTTTGAGCGGATGTGCGAAACATGTCATTTGCTATGCCCTGGGCTTGTCCATCATTCATCTTCACTTGATCTGACAGCAAGCAGCTGGTTGCATCGATATTTCGTTTCCAGGAGGGCTTCAAGAAGACCATGGCCTACCAGCCCAGGGTCATCAAGCAGAATCGAGGATCCTCGGGCGAGGGCATTTGGATCATCAAGCTGAAGGAAGGCAACTACTGCTCCTCGGAAAGTTAGGGCCTCCCGCACAAAATGTTCCCAAGGGGGAGGCGCAAGGCAGGCTTTGACCCTGCACCTTTTCCATGCCTGTGAGCAATGGCCTTATGGTGGTTTGACAATTTGCAAGTTGTGCCGAAAGTTTGGTTGGGACGTTGGCAGGAAGTGCTGAGCTGTGCTTCCCATGAGCTGCGCATTGGACACTGGGCAAGGCACCAACTATGGGGACCGCAGCTGTGAGGATAGCGAGGTGCTTTCCCTCATGGAGGCCTGGCTGGGCTAGCGAGAAAAGTGCGTTTAGGGAGGTACCCATGGCGGATGCGACAGCCAGGGGGCATAAGATCAACCGAATTGGTTGGGATTGTTCGGTTTGGCTTGGACTAGGATTTGAACCACTTGTGGCAGATAGATGAACAACCACTCCCGAACCTAGGCTTCAATCCAAACAAGCTCCTGCAGGCATACTGAGATCGCAGTGGATCGTGCAGTTTTGTCTTGCCGACCCTGCACGGGGCATAAGATTGCTTTGAGCGACTGAGACAAGCATTTACTTGGCTTGTTCACACAAACATTAAATCCCTTGCACGATGCCCTTGCAAAATGCGAACAGTTGGAACAACAGGTAAATGGTTGAAATGAAATAAGTGCCCCCCCACTTCCTTTCAATGGAGTTTCAGCTGCGATGCACGTTCAACAAATAATTTTGACTGCGGCTCAGATCCGCTCCCCATGTCCAAAATACACTGCCCAAAGGGAGGCCACCCTTCGCCGGCGCCCGAAGCCCGCCGCGGGCTGTGTAATTTTGTTCGGATTGGTAGGCCAATGATAACCACGAGGAGATCCACACAGCCACTTGGGCAAGATGGGAGCTCGCAGTAAATTCTTCGAGTAGACAAATGCAAGCCAAAGTGGAGAGATTGCGCCATCTACTTTCACCAAAGCCAAAGTGCCTTGCTGCATTGCATGCGGCACCTACTCTTTCAACCCACGTAACGGGAAATGTGCCATCGGGCTATGTACTTTCAGCCCGATGGCTTGCCCAACGCATTTCAGATTGCACCTCTGGTGAAATTTGGCACGAGCGGGCTGTAGAATGTTCCCATGAATTGGTTTTACTCGAACACATCGGCTCACCATTGTAGTCTGACTTTTCTCTGGACGCACATTGCAAGTTAGGGTGTTTGCCAGGTGCTTTGTGCCAGCCTTGACGTGGAAGACGGGTGTTGATGCTTGGTTGGTTCACTCTGGTTGTTGAAGTCTTTCGCACGGCGAGATCATTTTGGCATTCTGCAATGCCACCTTGTCAGATTGGATGGGGTTAAAAGCGTTTCCTTGCCAATCGCGTTTGCCTAGATTCGATGACACGCTCTGGTTGTTGCCTTTTTCTCGGGTAACCATTTGCAGGTTTTGTCAGACAAAAATTGCAGGCTTCATAAGATCCACCTGCTTTGGTGTACCAAGGTGGCAGAGTTCATCGAGTTTTGCACCAACGGGTGCAGGGCCCAGCTCAATTCAACCGATTTGCAGGCGTTTGAGGTCCATGCCTGCATTAAGCTTAGCGTGAAACCATGTTCAAGGGGTGGAAAGCGGAGCCAAAGGCGATCGACACTGGATCCCTGGGTCAGCTCTACGGGTCACACTTGGTATCTTGGTACCCCGTGACCTGGGGTTCGTTGACACAGCTGCAGTGGGTTGCCTGGGCCGAGAAAACACCAGCGTGAGCGCTGGATAAGAATCCGGGACCGTCAGACTCAGGGACCCCCGGTTTCTGAACTTCAACTTCCACATGACTTGACTGCTGTTGGGTTGGATCTTTAGATTTTAACTTTTTGGGAAATAAAGGTGTTTTCCACTAAACCCCCAAAAAGTTTAACTTTTTGCAGAGGGGTCAACAGCAACCAAGATGAAAGTCGCTGCTTTTCTTCCAGGATCCCTCAATTTCTTAACAGTCTCTGAAGCTAGTCACGACTGCACGGCAGCCATTTTTTGCTGCAGGGGTTTGGGTCCACTGGAGGGTTTATGTACCTGCATTCAGAGGCATGACAAGCCTCTTCCAACAACACCCAATTTCTTGGGACGCCTCGGATTTTTAGGAAGCCTCAAATTCTTACGAACCCTCAAATGAATAGAAACCTTCATTTTTTAAGGAACCCTCGATTTCTTAGGAACCATTATATATTTTCTTTCAACTTCTTGCCTCTTCAAGTCCCCTTCCGTCTTCTCTCCGGCTTCTTTCCGTCCTCTTCCCGTCCTCGTCCATTCTTAAGAACCCTCGATTCTTAACAAGCCTCAATTTCTGGAATCGAGGGTTCTTCCGAATGGAAGAAGACAGAGGACGGGAAGAGGCAACAATTTGAGTCTCATTGAGGGTTCTTAAGATTCTGAGGGTTTCTATCAGAATGAATATGCATTTTTTGCGGATTCCAGCCTAGAATGGAGGGAGTTAAGAATTTGGGATCTGCAGACGAGGAACCCTCAATTTCTTAAGGCGGTCACGCCCGGGGGGTGATGCAACATGATGGTTGAAACTCCGGCTCCTGCCCTTCAAGTTCCGGTTTCTGCTCTCTCTCTCTCTCTCCCTCTTTCTCTTTTATCTTTATATTTTGCGTTTTCTTCTGTCTCTGTGCCTTTTTCTGTATAATTATCTTTGTGTCTCTTTTGCCCCTTCCTCGTTCTCTTTCCCTTTCCCTTTCTCTCTCTCTCACTCTCCAGCCTGCAAAAGTGAAACAGGCGGAAAGGCACGCATTTGTTATGGGGTCGCCCCACACCTGTTGATAGTTGCGCAAGCTGAACAGCACAAAAACCACAACTCAAGTTTTGGAGGTCGGCCCCCCCGAAAGTCTGCAGAGGGTTACCAAAACGCGAAGCTTCTGCGGGTCATCCCACCCAAAGTTCGCAGAGGGCGACTGAGGTGGTAAGAGCCGATCTCACGCATGGGCGATGTTTTCGTCTCGCTTTGACTCCCCAGATCTCGTGTTCCCCACCTTTTTTCGTAGCTTTCTCACAGGGTTACACGGGCAACACGTTCTGGACGTAAAGACACGCAGGCGCGTTCGTTCTTAGTGGTGCCTCGCTCGATGAGTTCCAGTACTATGCTGAACTTCCTTCGGTCACTGGTAGAATTCGGTGACCCTCGCGAAACCACAGCCGCATGGCACCCTGCCATGCGGCTTCATCCCCACCCCCTTAAAATGGGAATTGGGGAGGGGGGTGACCCCTGGAATTCCATTTGTTGTGTCATTTTCCCTTTTATGGGGAAGACTAGATAAATGTTGGGGACCCCCACCCCCCCCTCCTCCCGAAGGTAGGGGGGATGCGGCTTCAGCAAGCTCGCGGAATTTCCGCTGGCGCAGGCGCAACGCCACCTCCGGGGAGTGGACCTCTAAGGGCGTGGGCAAGTACCTGGAAGGCGGCAAGGAGGCCGGATACGATCCGGTGCGCCCCACTGAGGGGAAGACCTAGCTGGGCATGGGTCAAAAATGCGTGCCCAAAATGGAACCCATTATATGGAAATAAGGGCTAACCCAGCGTTCCCCTAGTGGTTTAATTTTGACCCATGACCACAACACGGATACTTCAAAATTACATGAGTGATTAGAACGTTGGATGATGTTCTCACGCACATGCATGATTCGATCATGATCATCACAAATGTCCATGGACCACTTCAAATGAATGAAAATGATTGCGGTGGAGGCAGAATTGACGGAATTTGTGTTTGCATTCGCCAGGCTGGCGGGCAGCTGGTTGACCAGCGCTTCTGCCCTCGCATTGTGGAGGGGGAGCTGCGCTACAACCTGGCGCCTTTGGCATCCGTTTGGCATGCCGTTTGGGCACTCTTACATGTTGGCTTGGTATATCCTCTAGAGGCTGCACAGGTGCCTTGGGGTGGCCTAGAAGTGAAACCAATGGAAAACAACGAATTTTAGAGGGTCCCCTACTTGGGACGCAGGCGTTGGATTTGTGGCCTAAACAGACTGCTCCAGGACCCTGGTTTGCCTTGGATAACCTTGACGACGCACGGGGGTTTCTCAAACATAGGGGATGTGTTTGGCAAAAATCTGTAAGACTAGTCCTATAAATGACAAGCACATGTCAATTTGTCATGCTCCTCCGCTGTTTGGTCGTCGTTTCCCGTTTGGCGTCCCTTGTGGCTTACCAGCCTTTAGAGGGCTCCACTTGGAACATCTCAATCAGGGAAACCAAGTAGCAGGGAACAGGGGGAACCAGGGTAGCGGAGGATTCTTCCTCGAAATGCACCTTGACTCAGTTTGATCTGGGACATGGCGCCAATGGGAATCCCCACATCCCCATGTATCAACTCAACGCGCGAAGCGCTTCGTGCCACGAGGTGGGCGATGCCCTGGTGGGCATCATCCACAAGAAGCCCAAGGAGGGCGGCATCTCCGCGGTGGGCGGCACCGGCTCCATCTACACGCGCCTTCGCGAATCGAATCCCAGTCGGATTCCAAGGAACGCGTTTGAAACCTTTTGGTTTTGGCGTCTGGCAAAACAAAGGACCAATTTTCCATGAGAAACACCCAAGGCGGGCATTGGCTGACAAGTTTCTAGGTCCATTGAGTCTTGTTGCTGCCCGAGGTGAGCATCTTGATGTTGCAATTTGACACGATCTGACATTGCAAGTAAGTGTCATGTTTCACCAATTTGACAACAGCACTGCCAGCCTCACATTGCACCGTGCCGTATCTGCCCTTACAATTGCAAATTGCAAATGCCTTGAGATGGCCAGCGGCCTCATCCATTGTATACTGTTGAGGGTAGGTAGGTTCAGCAACTTACGTCCTGGCAAGACTGTTCGTCGGCTTCAGTCTTTCACGCAAGTCTACTCAGTGCTAAGCTTGTGGAATGTTTTGGTCAAGGCCATGCAAACCGATGCCTGCCGTGACTCCGCACCTCCTTTGGGACAGCCCAGGTTGGCATGAGACACGTGTTGAGACGTGTTGAGAGAAGCGACTTTGAGCAAGCGAGACAAAATCAGTCCCATTAGAGCAGGCAGGTCCCTGCGAAATTCTGTCTCGGCCAGCTCTAGCGTGGGCAGGCAGGTACTGTCAGTGAAATTTTTTTCTGAAGGCATTGGCATGCCATGATGCGCCGTCACCAACTCAGCCACTGCAGGGCCAGCAACCCATTTGTGAGACGGTGCGTGGCACACACACACACCCACACACACACACACATACACACACAACACACACACACATACGTATATGCGCGCGCAGGAATTAGCACAACTTGCCGACACGTGGCACACGCACACACACACACACACACACACACACACACACACACACACACACACACACACACACACACACACACACACACACACACACACACACACACACACACACACACACACACACACACACACACACACACACACACACACACACACACACACACACACACACACACACGAGCGCGCGCAAGAAAAACACAACTTTCCGACATGTGGTGTGAACTGAACTCAGGTATTATGGCCCGGAGGAGACCAAGTTTGCGAACCTCACCAACGGCTTCCTGAAGACACTTCTTCGCACTCAGAAACAGATGCTTTGGGGTGCATGCCCCCCGTCAAAGGTAAGTCTACCACAGTCTTGCAAAGCATGCGGGCCTTGACAGCTGCACAATGTTTATCTTCCAGCTCGCTCTGCGCGCCAGGAATGATTTGGTGACCTTGATGCCGTCGTTGGAGCTTCCTGAAGAGCCCGTGCCACTTTGGTGGACCACTGACTTCATCAATTCTTCCCCGCCTGAGCTTTGGCGAAATCTGTGGACAGCTCTGCCACTGTGGGTCCAACATAGTACTGCCTAGCTCACTTGGGCATGGCAGCGTCAAACCAGGCAGCGTGCATTGGTCTTGCATGCAGGTACCCTCCCACCAACTAACATGGAAGTGCAAAGCATACGTTTTATTGTTTTTCTTCAAGAGGAAAGTAGTCTTTCCACAGGGGTCTGTGCACTTCCAGGTTAGGTGGTGGGAGGGTAGTACAATTTGACATGCTGTCCGCCATGGCCATGGTGCTCTACACTTTGCATTCGGAAACCTGCCAGTCGCCTTCTTGAAACACTTCATTGGTTCAAGCGCGCTTTTGGACGAAAGAGGCACAAACGTGCTCGAATCACCCCATTATTTGCTGGTGACACGTTTTAGTGGCAAATAGAAACGTTGGACTGTTTTTTGATCACCCACTCGGGAAGAGAGGCCATTTCAGCTGTTAATGATGCGTTGCAAGCATGTGCTTGCAGTCTCGAGCCTGGATTTTCCAAGGATACACCCGCAGAGGAGGAGAAGTGGATTGTGGGGGAGTTCAATTGCTCCTGCGTTGGCATTTCCAGGTCGGCCGTTTTGCTGCTTTCGGCACACGAAAACGGGTGGGTTTGGCCATCCCACGGAATGATATTTTACCTCAAGCCGTGCCAGGTGCCTTGCTGCCTACTGCAAGGATGACACACCAAACGCCTGCTATGATGACATCTCTGCGGAGGACAAGGAGGAGGCTGACAGGCAACTAGGAAGGCATTTAGTTGTCATGGAAATGTGCAAACGTATGGGTGTTTTGAGTTTGGATTGCCCACGTCGTCTTCAGAAGTTATAAGGCCAGAGCCTTATAGAAGGTGGTATCATTGTGTGTTTGGTTGTTGCGTTGGTGCGTGCGTGCGCGCGTGCGTGCGTGCATGCGTGTGTGCGTGCGTGGGCGGGTGCGTGAGTGGGTGTGTGAATGTGTGTGTGTGTGTGTGTGTGTGTGTGTGTGTGTGTGTGTGTGTGTGTGTGTGTGTGTGTGTGTGTGTGTGTGTGTGTGTGTGTGTGTGTGTGTGTGTGTGTTTGTGTGTGTGTGCTTGTTTGATTGTTTGATTGTTTGATTGTTTGATTGTTTGATTGTTTGATTGTTTGTTTGTTTGCTTGTTGCAGTGTTTGTTGTTTTTGCGATCGCCTTTGGGACGCAAGCAGTTATTTCACCATCCCGGCTTTGCAAGGCTGTGTCTATGCAAGGTGCTGCTCGGGATAAACCAGTTGGGGCGCCTGTATGGTGTGTGGTTCATGTGTTGCATCCTGAGGTGTATCCCAGTGAATCCAGTGTGTAAGCCAAATCAGATCGTGCAACGCTGCAAGCGCTCTGAAGTAGTGAAGCTGCAAGCCACTAGGCACCTCTTTCCTGAGGCTGGAGGCCAACCTGCCAGGGTCAACCAGCGAAAGTTTTTTGGGACACTTCGGTGGTTTGGGGATTTGGGCGCGAATCTGGTTTAGCCTAAACCAAGCCATTGTTGCGCGCTGGTCAGCTGGTTTCACCTAACCAATTCGAGGGATGTGACAACTTGTGGCGCTTTGAGGGGCCGTTCAGATGGGTTCGCTTGAGGTATGGCAAGCTGATGGGCGAAAAGGCCTTGGGGATCCTGACGGGCGCGCGAGCCTCAGGCTTTGACAGGCACGACAGATCAAGGCAGTTTGCTATTGCTCCCTTTCCCCTTAGAATCTCCTGGCCATGTTCGAGTCCACCAGTGAACCGAATTTCTGTGCGACTCCAGTGACCCCACGCTGCCCTTAGGGCGCCCGTTTCGGTTCTTCGGACTGGGCTCCAGGCGCGAGGCTGTCATGGGTGTCGCTTCTGAGTCCCCTGTCTCTAGTGATGTTGATCGGGTCTTCAAATAGTTGCAGCTTTGTGTGGCCCTCCAGTTCGGCCGCAGTGCGCAGGCCGCCCTACTCCGACCACCAGCTAACATGGAAGCAACCAGGACCCCTTTGGAAGACTGGGTTCCATTTACAGAGGCCTTGTGGGAGCTTCCATGTTAGTCTGAGGGAGTGTACTCTGACCACTGCCAGAGAGTCGCGAGCTCAGGCTGCACCAGCCGCGGCGCCAGCTGCTGCGGCTGATGCGCCTGCACCTCCAGCGGACGCAGCCAAGGAGCCAGCTGCAGAGACAGCGACGGAGGAGGCGGGCGCGGCAAACCTCATTGGGTTGCGAATTGAATTCTTGGATATTCTTGGGAACTCAAATATTGCTGATTTGGGACATTGGTGGGGCATGAGTTTTGGCAGAGCTTATTCACATAGTGTGATGAGCTTTGACTTTGTTTGCAGGCCAAGGCGCCATTGAACGATGCAACTTGGCTCAGTGAGGCCGGCAACAGCTTGGCCGTGTCGTGCGTATGCTGGCTTTTGGTTGGCTCAAGCGAGCCAGATAAATCATGATGGGTTCTCCCTTTTGCAACTCGCTCCTTATTTTCTTCTTTCTTGCCTTTACAGGTTTTAATTCACGTGCCGTTGTTGCGCTGAAACTGGCTTATAGGCTTATAGGAGTAGACGCTGGCAGCAATGCTGTGGACTTGTTTTGAGCTTGTGCTTTCGGGAAACTTTGCTCTTGCATTCGCTTTATACAGCCCAAGCCAGTCGATATATGTCACGAGCGCCTGGCAAACTTACCCTCCCACCGACCATGGAAGTCACAGGCCCCTGTAGAAAGACCATGTTCTTCTTGGAAAGGAGGTTTGTGCACTTCCATGTTAGTTGGTGAGAGGGTATATAGCTACTTGGTGGGAGGGTAAAAAGCTAATTGGTGGGAGGGTACAAAGCTAGTTGCTGGGAGCGTATACAGCTGGGTGCTTTGAACAGCACCTTTTTCTTCGGCGCGTTCCGCGCGCCGCTTGCATGAGCCAAGGAGATGAAGCTGAAGTTCCAGGCTGCGTTCAAGGCGATCGACACCAACAAGTCAGGCACCAGCCGCGCGGGCCGAGCCAATGAATAATCGATGCGGTTTGGTTCCTCAGAAGCCACCTTGATGTCCAAACGTTGGCCTGCCGCGGCTGTCGGGCCCTGGGTTGATGGTCAAGGACCTTTTTGTGGACTTTTGCGCGGAGCCTTTGTTGCCGCTCAGAGGTGGGCAATGTGGATAGCTTGGTTTGGTATGACTTGGACGGTGAGGTGGCGCCTGTTAAAGTGGGTTGGAAAGAATCAGGTTCATGTTTGAGGTGTCTTGGCTTAGGGTGAGATGGGGTGTGGACTTTCTGCGCACTTGAGGCAAGTTGCCAGCCAACTTGTTTGCGCATTCTTGAGATGCCAGACATGAACCCATAAATCGCTACCACTGAGCACCGAGGGACTTGCAGGCTGCATATAGGGGCTGTGCAGGCAGGTGAGACGGGCGATCATGCGCAACACCTTTCACTTGCCCATCTCCAATGCTGAGCATGTACAAACAATGGGATGACATGACAGTGGCACCATTGTGTCATATTGCCATATTAGCATATAGTAGAATACTCCATATACATATATATATATATGTTTATGTGAGCGGTGTGGTTTTGTGTGTGTGTGCTTTTGCAGGTGCCCGTTTCAGGTTTGTTGTAAAGGGAATCCAACAGAAACACCTTGACGTTTGGGGGCCCCCTATTTTGACGACATACCCACACTGCCAATTGACCGGCTTAACTTTTCTGCCCTCTAGCGGCCAGAATCCACAAAGGCGCTGACAACGCGCCAGGCTTCATTGAGTGCAACGAGCTGGAGGCTGTGCTGAAATCTTTGGGCGTCACGTGGCTGCTGAGACAACCCCACGATTGGGCAACACTTCAAACGAAAATAGGCCATCAGCTCAGCGGGTCAGCTATCTTGGGTTAGACCTTGCTCAAGCCTTCCAATCTTTCATGTGTGACTGAGAAGCGTGTCTTGTAAACTGGGGAACCTCTGGACAGGAGCTTTTGGCATGCCTCTCTGTAACTGCCCCTCAGTCTTCAACCACGTTCCGCAGCATCCGTTTTAGAGTCGTTCTACAGGTGCTCCTTGTATTTTCATGGCCCGGCCTGTCTTTTGGGACTCGTTTTGAAACGCTCCTTGGGTGCCCCCCCCCAACAGCTACACTCTTGGCATCATCTGCCCTTAGCTTGTCTTAGAGAAGGTGTATATAAATTAGTCATCCCCTTTACCCACAAAGGGGAACGGAATTTGTGTAATTGAGTGAATTCATCCTAAAAGCCTTGCTTGCAGGGGTCGTCAGTAACTTTGGGTGGTTTTCGCCACTTGATATTGTTCTGTCATTAATCTTCCTCTGAAGAGCATCACGTCGGCATTGCTGCCAGCTTAAAGGAAGGATGTCTCAAGCTCCAACATGGGATTGATTGCGCCTGGCATTTCGGGTGCGTTGGTCCTTTGAGCCCGATCTTTGGCACATACGTCGACTCTCTCGTTTGGAGAAGGGAACGCCCTCGGGCGTGGGCGTGCCATTGTTTACCCTAGTGGTCGGCCAAGTCCCAACTAACTCAGGTGTTCAGGTGCATTTGTGTGGTTGTTCTGAGGTCACCCTCTCGTCAGAGCAGATCGTGTCAGTGTTCAAGGCAGCAGATCTCAATGGCGCCTTGGTGTTGCAAGTGGTTTGGGACCGTTGCCCCCTGAACTGGTGACACTGGTGCTGAGTTGCAGGGCTCAAGTCAACAACGCTTCAGTTTTGTGACATTGGCATAGTTTGGCAGGTATGCCGTCATGTTTATTCAGTTGGGGTGGGGGGGATTCAAACCGTTTCGTAAAAGTTAAAGGCAAGGCGTATTGCTGGATGATTAAAATTATTTGCCAAAAGGATATATATATATATATATAGACTATTGCTAAGTTGCTTGGCAGACATCGGTGGTTTGGCTCACCCTAGCCATTCGCTCACACTTGCGCCTTACACCAAGGTCCTAAGGTGGGGGCCCCCATTTATTCTTTGTTGTTCCAAACCCATGACGCCAGCATTTAGCTTGAAGTTGCCAAATCACTGCAAGGCAGTTCAGTGGCTGTTCCGTTGCTCAGTGGTTATAAGGTCCTTGGCAAAGGTAGGTTGAACGAGGGCTTCTTGTGCGTTTGCAGGTTCTATTGTGGAACTGGAATGTTGTTACCTTGAAAATACTTCCGCCCAGTTCCATTCCCGAAGAAGAGGCAACTACATGGATCTGACAAACAGCCGAAAGTATGCCCCGGCAAAAACATGGATGTGACAACAATGTAATCAAACTGCATTTTGGCACCAGATACTTCGCCGAGGCGGGGCTGCGGCTTTCCTGAACGTGCGTTTATGGGTTGACTAGCATTCTGGGATTCTGCATCGGTCAAAGGCTGTTTTTAAACGCTGCAAGTGTGTGGCAAGAGTGCATAAGAGTTGAACTGGGTGATTTTGAGGCCAGTGAAAAAGGGATGAGCGCGGGGTAAAACAAAGAAACACTTGACACAGGCACCCCTCAAGGTGCAGAGCAAGGGGAGGGTCGCCCAGGATACCACAGAAACCTGTGGCATTTTTTTCAGCCAACGGTGCGGTGACCGCAGTCGAGCTCACCATGATGTGGGTCCTTTGGTGATCCATTTCTTATGCCAAATTGGTTTGGTGTTTTTTGGTTGTTAGTGGTAGCAAACATTTGCAAAAAGTTGGCAGGCCAAGTCCCGAGCTTAGGTGACGAAAAGCTGGACATGGAGGAGTACGAGCGGCTTGTGAAGAAGGCCATGCCTGCGGCAGCGCCATGAGATGGCCTGATCGGCGTGCAACCAGCGCCCAGTCCTTGGGGTGGCATTGCCCAAAGCTACAATGACCTGACAAACTTGACATGTTCAAGAATTTGGCCAGGATTGCCGAGCACTAGTAAGGCTTGATGCATTGCGTTGTTATCCTACATTGTTACAGGTAGTGGCGCTGAGATGCTTTGCAGACTTTGCTTTCACGCTGCGCAGCTGCTTGCGCAGCTTTCTGCTTGGAGGTCCAAAAGCTTCATGCGATAGAGGGTCTACCGGCTATCGCTCAGCAATATAGACTGTGCCAACTCACGATGCTGAGCATGAACACTGAAGCTATGAACTTGGGATGTGATTTGGTCTCCTAGCGTGTTTCAGGCAGTGGGTTGGGCAAGAATGAATGAGAGCAACTAAGCAATATGATCTTCAACAGATGCCTTTTTCAAGCCAAACAACGCGGCGGAAGCCGAGCGCACCGTCAATGCCCAACCTTGCTGGTCACTTCAATGCTCCTCCTGGGCCAATGCTGTCCAGCGCTGATCGCTGATGTCGATATCTTGCTAGAACGGCTCGTGCCTGCCGGACTCGCAATGGATGGAACACTTGCGATGGGCCCTGTCGCCGTTTGACTTCGGTGTTCAAGACTCATCCGTATGCACATGCACACTTGGAGGGTGCTTCCAGGGCCGGCGTTGTCTTTGAGCTAAGCAGCTTTTCCTGGCAAGTATGGATCCTCGTTGTTTTCGTGGTATCGCAGTGGACATGGAATTCCCAAGTGGACTGTGTTTCGTTTTTTCCACTGGAATGTCAGAATGTGCCTATATCCCAAGCCGCCACTCACACAACCACAAAAAAAATATGTCGAGCTGTTGCTTGCCCTCACTTTGTTCATTCATGGGTGAAACTTGTCTAAGAAGTTCAGCAAGGATGCAATTGCATTCCCTTGGCGCTACCTTGGCATGTGGTTTTGTATATCATGTGGTCACATGCTGGAGAGTACAGGGAATGCGTAGGTTGGGCTGCTTTTCAGTCCAGCCTGCGCGGCTTCCCAGCGAGTCTGCAGGCTAGGCGTATCAACCCTTCGCTTGACCCTTGCTTTGGATGCTGTCACTTCTTCTGCTGAGCTGGCGTTTTCGGATGCGCTTTTTGCTGCTGTAATTGGCTGTATTGTGGTGAATATGGTTGTGCTTAGCTTCAGTGCCCTGATGAACTCACGATGCAATATGAAAAAAAAACAGGTAGCAGCGCAGTTGCACCATATGCCGGTGCGAGCCCCAATTGGGTGTGTATCTTGTTGTGGGTACCCTTTGGGAAGGGAAAGCCCTTTCAGCTTTCAATCCAACGAGGCATGGCTCCAGCTTGGGATGCCAAAAGGGACTGCAGTTCAGCGGTCGACGTGGCAGCTTCGCACATGCCCTAGGCAGACATGTCACGTTTTTCCCGAGTGCCGCGCGGAAACACTGCCAAGGGTCAAAAAGTGCTGCGCTGGTCACATAGCCATGCGATCCTGGACGATTTTGCAGGCTGGCGTGGCGCGATGGCATCTCCTTGCGGCAGTTTGGCGCACATGAAGTCAGAATGTCGTTGAACTCTTTTACTGCAGCTGTTGTATGGCGAGCTGACTCTTGGCTACGGTCAACGCGGTACATGCTAGGCAAAGAACAAACATCAACTGCATGACTTTTTCCGGACAAGCAGAAGCTATGATGTGAATTCAACTGGTGCTTTTCATATAGCAATAGCATTCGACAGCTGCTTTGCAGCATGTGAACCATGCTACAAGGCTGATTTTCACAAAGACGCCGGGAAGGCACTTCATAGGCCTTGCAAATCTCACTCGGGCAATCCATGTTGCTTGGCATCATTCGAAATCCGAGACGCCGCTTTTTGGTGAGAAGCAAGCGGCACCACATGTTAGACCCCAATCTGACTAAGAAACAACAGGTTTACCACGGTTGCTGACTGATCTCCAGAGAGCCCCAACAGTTGAAACTTTCAGGTTGCGGTGGTCCGTGTGCAGTCTGGTGCTGGCTCACTTCCGCCACCTCAGGCCAGCCCCAGGGCGTCAAATTTAATGACCTTCCACACACCGCGCATTTCTTAGAGCCAAGCCAAGCCACGTATACTAAGTATACTAAAAACTTCCGGGCAGCCTTCCCCGCCTCTTTTGTATGGGAGGCATTTTCCATAGAGTTTTGACCGGGCCTCCAGCTGTCACCTTTTTTTTGAAACCTGAACTTCCTTTGTAGCATTGCACAGGGATTCCACTAGTTGTGGCTTCGCAACCTGCGGGTGTCTTTTTTGAGGCTGTCATATCTTCTATCCACATGACAGCAACTAGGAATACAGCAACCTTTCGCATGGACGTGATGTAACTTGTATCGAGCATGCCCTATTTTGTCAAGCCACTTGATGGTGATTCGAACGTCGAATCGTGCGTTTTTGTTTGAGGGTCCTTTTTTTTAACAGACACCAAAAGGAAAACAGCCATTTTAGGGGTGTCTCCTAAAAAAGACACGCGCCTCCCACGTCACAGAAAGCCTTTCTGCCAAATGGTTTGGAGGCTGAAAGGCACCTCTACAGGCCCATCCTTTCGCGGCCGCGTAGCTATTCCACTGTTGCTTTTGAGCTTCGTTCTGAGACGGCAGAGCGGCAAAGCTGCATGGTTGATGGTGAACAGTGGCCCCTTTAAACCTGTTAGCAGTAGATTGAGAACGCAGACGGCACATGAATTTTCGAGATTACGCCTTGCACATGAAACTCGCAGGCGTCCACAGGTCTTTCCAAGCCAGGGCTTTGCGTGTGGGCACATTTCGTTGAGACAAGCTCTGAGGCAGGCTTCCCTTAAAGCGCTTTGGCCCCACGGGCTTGCGAATGGGCCAGGTGCTCGACTTGGACGCTCCCAGCCCTCGGCCCGGCGAGGCGCTCGCTCGAAAACGGGCAAGCCTCGCAAGGACAGCCAAACGGTTTGATTGCAGGGAATGAGACATGGAACGACCCCCAACCATCCAACAACTGGTGGCGTCCTTCAAGGGAACCCCCCAAAACCGGTTCATTCCCTACCTATCGCACCAGCAGCAAAAAAGGAGAAAGCAAAACGTGTGTTGCATGTACTGCACAAGGGAAAGAATGGATGGACCCGCGTGATCAGATGATGGGCACCCGCCAGAATACCATGGCTTGGGGCTGAAAGTAAGAGCTTTGCATCAGCTGAGCCGAGAGCAGGTGCTGAGTCTGAGCGGTTACCTGGGCTGCATTTAAGGGCTAGGACTTTGATCAGCTTTCAACTTGCCATGGAGGAGTTGATGCATGTGCCCCCACACTTTGAGAGATGTAACATCACACCTTGACATCCTGTGGCTTGGATTGATGAACCAGGCGATGCTTTGCCACCTACTTCAGGGGGTGCATTGTGCCATGTTGCTGATATGTGTCATGTTCCTGCTTGCTGTGGTTGTTTCAAGATTTCAAGTGGCAGGGAAGGGTAACGTAGACCTGCTTTCTTTGGTGGCTACTCTAATTCCGGGAGCCGATCGCTTCACTCCCCTTAGTAATCCTTAGTAGCTTAGTAGAGGGTGTGAAAAAAATGCTGGTGGCGCCAGTGCAGCATTCACAATTGGATTCCAAGCTGCTCAGTGTGAGAAAGGCATCGTTTCTGGACAGACTAAACCAGAGCTCTTAGGATTTGGGACATTGTTGGGCCCTCCGCCAGCCAATCTGGCCCAACGATTTCTTCGCCATGGCCTTGCTACTCCGCACGGTCGGCCGAGCTGGCCTGCGCCGCGGCATTGCCACCTCCACGCTGCGCTTGGGAGGCGGGAAGGCTGAGAACGGACCCCCCAGTTGGCTGAACGGCACAACTTTCAGTCATCCCTTTCGCCTTGCCCAGTGCCCACTTTTCCTTTTTTATTTGGGAAGGGTCCCCCTGTAAACTCAACCAACCAAAAAAGGATGCCTTGTTTTCCCCATGACCACTGGGCATTTGAGACTTGCAGTCAGGGAGCTTCGCCATCTCGTCTCAGCTCCGGGCTTGTCGAGTGTTTGCTTAGGCTCGCCGCCCTTCTTGCATTTGCCGCCGCCACCTCCGCCAGCGCCTGGGTTTGTCTCGCGTCCGGGGCGATTTGAGTGGCGGCTCACAGGAGTTTCCACCAAGCGCGCTTTCACTTCAGCCATTGACTTTCACTAGTTGGTTGAGCTCACGCAAATGCTCTCGGTTTTTGGAGTCTACTTTAGTTCAATACTGTCCGATCTTCTCGCTTTGCGAGAATGCGCGCATGTCATTCACCGATGTTCGTTTGCAGCCAAGGAGTTTGAGCCCGATGGCACGCCAAAGAAGTACCCCTTGCATCAGCCAGTTTGGGACCATGGCTATGAGTGGGAGCACTGGGCCATGATGCCGGCTGGGTGCCTTGCAACAAGTTCTAACTCTAAAAGTGATGCTGGCCACGTGTTTATAGGCCCCTGGGCCTATTTTGTCGGTTGCTTTGCTTGGTTCTCTACATTCTCTTGTCAAACAAGAATTGGCTTGGTTGAGCCTAGGGCCAATAGCTGATCTTAAAACAAGTCGCTTTGAATTTGCCTGTTTGACGTTGTTTTTTGTCTGCGGCGTCGTTTTAGTCCGAGCATGCATACTTCAACGCCACAAACAGCATTGGCATGCCAGGATCTTCCACACCGTCTATTACGGAGAGTTTGCACAGGACTATCCGCCCTACTGGGCCTGGCTGCAAAGCTTTCCCGTGTGGGTGGTTTCGCCCATCATCATTGTGATGTCCATTGTGGCGGTGACCATCTTTCAGAATGCGGGCAGCGCCTTGCAAGAAATGCTTCTTGCTGAGAGTTGGCTAAGTCGTCTCATCGATACTTAGTTATGCACCATGCTTGGATAGGTGGCGCAAGATACAAACCTTCATGGGTAAGGTTTTAGGCCTCCGCATGAGCAATCAGCTTAGGCATTGGAATCCGGCCCAAGCGCTACTCCATCGAGTGGATGCAGGCCTGGACCATTTCCTATTTCATATATGCGTAGGTCGCTTCCGCGAGGCTGTCCCTATGTTAACTTGTGACTGGAAGCAGAGTATGGTGAAATGTGAGCAAGTTTGACAATTTTAAACCATGTATGGTTGCAGGCTGGCCGGAAGTATTCAGCCGGCGTTTGGGGTTGGAGGGTTGAGAGCCGCAAAGCACCTCAGACCGCGTCACGGGTGTATGATGTGCACGCCTTGCAACGCACTGATCGAGGGAGGTCAGCCATGGGGGATGTCGGAGGCGCTATGCAAGACTATGCAGGATCACGTTCGGCAATGTTCGGAGGCGCTATGCAAGATTATGCAGGATCACGTTCGGCAATGTTCCTCAAGAGCTTTTGATGTTACGTCGGGCTCGCGTGTGAGTGTTGTTTATGTGCTAGTGATTTGCTTGATTGACAACTAAGAGCATAGCACAGACCCTACTGTAGGTCCTAGGGTGTGGCCCTTGAAATTGTTTCAAAGCTGACAAGTCGCGACTTTTATGCTGCGGCAATGCGGGCCTTAAGCAGCTTCGCCCGTGGGCCAGATATAGTTGACTGCTTTGAAGAGGAAGCCTGCTTGTTCGCGGGGCTGTGTGCTGCTTTGCGTAGCTTCACTGTGCTTGAACCTCACTATAGTTGTTTGTTTGCTTCACAAAAGCCGTGCATTGAAAAATTGCTTCGCCACCATGCAGTCACTTGCCGCTGGCAATCACCTGCAGCTACGAACCAAGGGCAAAATGTGAGGACCCCTTCAAACATGCGCGGGCGACACACATGAGCTAGGCACAAACAATGATTCACGCCAGCACTTGAGCCACAATCAAAACCTGGGTAGATGAAGGTTAGTAAGGGGCAGTCCCAGCCATAAATAGCTGTGGCCGCCTTAATCCTGTACATGGTGGGTCGACCGTTTTAATACCAGGTTTTGATTGCGACTCACTTGAACATTGCCCGAGACCCGCAGGCCAATCGTGAGCGCGAGCGACAAGAGAACACGAATCCAGTGACCCGCTACCTGGACCGTCGCCGCACAGAGCGTGGCGGCACATGGCACCTTGGATTGCATTGGATGACCACGTGCCAAATGTCAATGTTTTCTTGAAGTGTTATTTTAATTTCTGTTTTTTGCGGCCTCTTATCATTTAGAAGCACTCGCAACTGAGTGTTTGTTTGATCAATGTGTTGCCAATTGTGTTGAAGCGTGAATCAAGTCACTATTACATTGTGTTGCAAGAGCATTATGCAAATGTATATTCATTTGTGCACCTGCAAAAAGTATGAGTCATATCAGATCATGAAGCGATACGAACACATATGTGTCAATACATGCTGTACTGCACAATGGATAGGAACTTTGCGGATCGTTGCGATTGGTGCGCAGTTTGGGGCTTCGGTACAATCGATGCAAGACGCCCAGGATCGCTCAGTACAATCTGCCATGGCATCCTTACTGGATGTGGATGCGCGACCTGGCCTGGATTTAGTTGGTAGTTAGGGTACTCCCATGGCAGATACTATTCAAATGGGCCTGTTTTACAATCCCGGCACTTCGGTTGTTTGCCTGCGGCCTAAGGGCAAGCACTGCTAAAGTGTGCTAAGGCCTGTTTCCTGATTCCCTTGTGAGTTGAAGAACATGATGACTTCCCAAATCTGCTGCGCTGGTGCCGCTTAAGCTTTCCAGAGCATCCACTGCATGTATTTCATGAGGCTTTGCAGATTCATCTCACTACCAGATGTTGAGGCGACACTCACGATCCCGACTATCCGGAGTTCTACCAGGACAAGCCGCCAAGTCCGCATTTGCACTACGAGGACTACAAGCGTTCCTGGATTGCACTTGTTTTTTTGTTAAATTCTTGGCGGCACGCAGGGCAGCAAGCGGCAACAAGGCAGGGCATTGGACACAATGTTGAAAGTGCTTGAATTTGATTTTCTCCCCTTTTCGTCAGGCAATGGGTTGTTCTGCATTCCTATCCTGAAGCGCGCTTGGCGGAGTTGAAACTCCTGTAAACATCCACACCCTAAGCTTCTTCTAGACATCTAGAGGTGAGTCTGTGCTGCAGGGTTCTGTGGTCAGGGCGGTTGATGAACATATGTCAATGTCAATGTATTTATGTGCGCAGAGTTGAAGACGAACCGATGCTCGCATGAAGGCATTTGCTGAACGGAGAACAACTTAAAGCACATTCGGAGATTCAAACATTGCTCAGGAATTTGCAAGTTGTATTGAAGCCTGGGACGAAGCACGATAGATTGAAGTGATTGAAGCAGCTTTTGATGCGCTGGCGCAGTGGTCCACATTCATGTTTGAATTGTGCTTGACCGGCTTTACCCATTCCAACGACATACTTCCATTGGCATTCCATTTGTCCCAATTCTGACCCTTTCAAGCCTTTACGAACCCATTTCAGACCCATTGAGATTTTCAAGCAGAAAATGCACTCCCAAAACTCAGCGCAAACCTCAGCAAAAAGCCCGCAATCTCTCGCAAATACTTGCAAACTCCCGCAAATCAAGAAAGCACAGTGTTTCTGGAGAACTGGTTGGGAGGGATTGAAATACCTTTGCACTGTTTGGTGAGCCTTCTGCTGTCAAGAAAGGTGCAAAGCTTTTGGGAGATTGTATTTGACTGCATGACTAGCTGCAGAGTGAAAGGTATGATTCAAGGGTGCGTACATTGAGTTCATCGAGCTGGCTGTGGCAGAGCATGCGCAAAGCAAGCACATGCCGCACAGTTTGAATGCACAAACATGTGATTTGTCAAGTAGCTCATGCTTTTCATGGGTCACTCGTGCTTTGTGAACTGGCTTCTTTGGCACTCCTGAATCACTGAAGCTTGGCGTTTGTTGGGGGTCTCTTAAAGAAGACACGGAGAACTAGAGAACAGTGAAATGAAACGGAGACGGCAGACAGGAAAGCACCGTCTCGCACAATTAACGCACCCCCGACTCCCATCCCCTCCGTGCACGGGGATATGGCAAGCCATTCCCCGTCATAATCGTAAATATGTTGCCCCCCAAGGATTGATTTTGGGTCCTAGTGGTTTCCGCTTCAGTCCTCGCACATGCCCCCCTGTTTGCCAGTTCGGGAATTTATACGTGTGAATTGTGCAGCAACCATGGTGTATAAAAGTCTTATTCACAATGTGCAGAGGCATAGGTGTCACTTACCCGACGAGCTCTAGTTTAGTGTGAGGCTTGGATTTGGCAGCCTTGGCTGATTAGGGTTTAGATTGCAACGTGGGTATGGGTCAAAATTAAACCACCAGGGGACCACAGGTTTTAGTCATTGTTTCCATGTACCAGGGTGCCATTTTGGGTACCTATTTTTGACCCACAGCCACTTTTGGGATCTTGGTGGCTTCGCCTTAGGCATGGACGTTTCCTTCAAGGCAGACGAGTGAGCGCGATCACGGCACGGCGGCTCACTGGGCTGGGCCAAAGAAAAGCTCTGGCAATGCATCGGGTGCGCTAGGCGATGAAAATATGGCCCTATTTGTTTCCGAGTTATTCGAATTGCCCTAATTAACCAAGAAAATTAGAGTAGAGCTGGGAACATGCCATTTCCACAAGATACGCGCACTTGCCAAAGATGGTTTCGAAGCTCTTGAGCATGTGTGCAATTGCCTTTGCTCAATGCATGCGACATCATAATTGCAAGGCATGCAGACTCCTTTTTCACTGGCCCTCCCGACATTGCCTGAGCCTTGCATATAGATTTTACATGGTGCTTGTGATCTGATGGAACGAAAGCTGTGATGGAGCAGGCCACGAAATAAAAGATACACGCCGCGAAGCAAGTCTTTCTGAGGGCGTTGGCTTTCAGACTTGTCGTGGCATTGCTTGACACGCGGACACTCGGCAGATGAGGGTTTCAAGCGTGGACCAAGCACACACGCAACTGCTACCTTTGCAACTCCTGCTTATCATCGCACAAGCCGCCACGATCCGCCAAGTCTTTTCTTTGTCCAAGCTGTAATATGCATTTTGAAGGCCACTCGAAGTTAGACTGATTCGCAGTTTGCCCTTGAATGCTGTTCAAGGTTACTGCCGCCAAGAACTCCGCCACTTCAGCGCCACATTGGTGAAGATTGCGGGAGCCCAGTTCCGCGCCGAGGCCGGCGACCCTCCGAAGTGCGGAGAGGGGAGTGGATGATGTGTGTGTGTGTGTGAGTGTGGTGCGCGTGCGCGCATGTTTGCGTGCCTGCGTGCGTGCGCGCGCACGTGTGTGTATGAGTGTGCCTAGGTTCTGATATGAGGCCGAGCCAACCAAATCAAAAGCTTTGCCCCGTGTACGACATGTTCTGGATGATGTTTTTGAAGTTGTTGCAATTTTCTGGCCAAGGTAGAACACCGCGCTTAGAGTGCAAAGGTTGAAGGTCAATGTTTGCTTTCGTGAGCTAGCTGCTATCAGATGCTATTTGACGGGACCATGTGGGCAGAGTGATTAACTCATGGGCAGAAAACAGCAGCTGGGATTTTGTGGGAATGTGTGGTTTGAACTCCTTTTGCTGGTGCTATCAGTGAATCTGGAAATGAACCCTGTCCCCTTAAAGGAAACCAGAAGGGACGGCTTTTCTCGGGGTTCTCGCACCAAGTCTTGTTCAACCGGCCACTCCGCAGGTCCAGGGTCGGCTGCCCGAGTTTGGGGCGTGCCTGGCTCTTTTTCTTCCACGGCCAATGACAAGTGTCCCGTTTTTTAGGACCCCCCCCCAAAAA
Organism: Effrenium voratum; assembly: GCA_963377175.1. NCBI lineage: Eukaryota > Dinophyceae > Suessiales > Symbiodiniaceae > Effrenium > Effrenium voratum. Next base: position 798,645 of record CAUJNA010003328.1, read on the forward strand.
AAAAGAGAGAGACAAAAGAACAGAACACAGCAACAAAACATGTGACTCTTTGTTGGTTTCCCTTTAAACAGAATCAAGGGGTACCCTTAGGCAACACACACACACCAATCAAGTTTGAACACATATTTGTGGCATTTGTTTTGCATTGTGAATTGCAATCTTCGGATTGAGCGGAGCAACCCGTGGGGGATGCTTTGGCGCCTTCATGCCCCCAGAGGCGCTTCTGTGTGAATCGTGTTCTGGGGCTTAATTTGCACGAGGTAACCGTTGGGATAATTCGTAACGGCATGTATGGCACATGCTCGAAACTAGTGACTAGTGTATTGCTTGGAGGAGCGGATGCTGTGCATGCAACCACGCTTGATCATTGAGAGCTTGCTTTTCAAAATGCTTCAGAGCAAGCTAATCAGCAAAGTACGCAGATAAAAAGAGACGGAATCTTCTGTGACAAGCTACGGCATTCGTGATAGAGGTCGTACAGCTACTCTGATCACTTGACCGTGCTTAGGAGGCTTTGTGCCGGTGACAGGTAGCTTTGATGGCTCCAAGAGTCAGATGCCATGTTTTGCTACATCATTCCAACGACGCGTCTCCAGCTGATTATACGAACCTTGCCCGCCGCAGAACCACCCCCCAAATGAGCTACAGTCCATCACTTCAGAGGAGCGATGTGCGCTAAAGGGCGCCCAACTTAGTTCAGAATGGGGGTGTTTCTCAGAATACGGTTTCCCTACTGTGGATGGACGAAATCCTGCACCACTTTTTGAAACCACAAAAACAATTGTTCCTTGGTATTTACTGGGGGAATCAAATCAGAGACCAGGGTTTCTAAGCGGCGGTGCGAAATGGATTTCGTCCCCACACAGTAGTTCCTTTTGGTTTCTCTTATGCAGTTTGTGGTTTCTTCTGCCAGGCATCCGGAGGGCCAGTAATGACACATGGCCGCACAGTCAGTGCCTCAATTCTCAGGGCTCAGGGTGAATTCGGCAGTCATAGGACGGCCCCACGGAATCCTCAGTCAACTCACACCTAAGTGGAACAAAATGCGATGCTGCTGTTGTTGAATTGGTACTTAATTTGGAGTTCATGGCTTTTGCAGACGCTTGGGCTCGAATTATCATCAAAGGCCATTGTTTGATGCTTGCTACCACGGGTTGCACAGGACTTTCAATATCCCGCGCTGAAGTTCATTTCAAGCTGGTTTCAACTGGTAGCTGTCCGGAAAAGAAATGTAAGCTTCACAGGATCACTTTGAAATTAGCGTGCATATTCCGCCCACTTTGGCCATGTTGCAGAGAAAAGCCAAGCTAGGGCAACAAAGTTGGGGCACACATTTGCCCTAACCACACCAAATAAACACAAGCATGTGTCCTGGCAAAGGTCGCCCTGCACATGGGCGTGTACCGCGGAGCAGGCTGGGATAGCTCTCGAATCGGCTGGGTCATGAAGCTGTGGATGCCTGGGCGACCAGCTGACATTGTCACTGCTTTTGGTCAGGCCGAATGCAAAATGCTCTAGGTCCCCCAGTAGCGCCCTTTTGCCCTTTTTTGGGGGAGGGTTCCCCTACTAGAATAGACTACACAAAAAAGGGTACCCTTATTCTAGCCTCTTTACTGGAGGACCTAGTCATCTATCTGAGATTGTTTTGTGGGAGCATCTCACGGGGCTCAGACTTGTCCCAATTGCAAGGCATCGACTAGCCACTAGCATCGTGGGGCGAAAGCCGGCTGCAACGGCCTCGCTTCAGTTGGTACACCTATAGTAGTGTTTGTTACCGGTAAACAGCACAAAGACAACCAGGCGGACCGAAAACCGCGCTCGCGTTTTGCCGCTTTTCTGAAAAACTTGCGTTTCACCTCAGCGAACCGCTCATTGAGTCCCCAAAACACCTCCAAGAAAGAGGGCTCAGTTTTAGTGTGTTTTGCGTTTCGCTGAGGCGAAACGCAAATTGTATCGCCCATTCCCTGCCTTCTCCTTTCTATCATCTTTGCGATCGCAAAGATAGCCTGCTGCTCCACATCTCGCTGGCGCAAGACATAGCGCCACTGCCAAAACTTTACATACAAAAGGACATGTGGGCTGCATGAAGGCAGCGAATTCGGGACATATGCTCCGCAGCTTGACCAGATAGAGTCTATCATGCCAGTGTGGCAGACAACCTTTTCGCGTCCGCGAAAACCATCTTCGACAAACTCTCCCTTCCCTGGTTCAGCGTGCGCGCATTGTTATAGCGAAGCAGTCGAGCGGGCGTGCTTACCATGGTTTGTCGTGCGCGTGCCGTGTTATAACGAAGCAGTCGAGGGGTGCTTCCCTGGTCAGGCGTGTGCGCAGTGCTAAAACGGAGCAGTCGAGCGGGTGTTACCCTGGTCAGGCACGTGCGCAGTGCTACAACAAAGCAGTCAAGCAGCTATACTTACATTGGTCAGGCGTGCGCGTAGTGCTATAACGAAGCAGTCGAGCGGGTGTGCTTCCCATGGTCAGGCGCACGCGCAGTGCTATAACAGAGTAGTCGAGCGGGTGTGCTGACCATGGTCAGGCGTGCGCGCAGTGCTATAAGGAAGCAGTCGGGGGGCGCGCTTACCATGGTCAGGTGTGCTCGCAGTGTCAAAACGAAGCAGTCAAGCGGGTGTGCTTACCATGGTCAGGCGTGCGCGCAGTGCTATAGCAAAGCAGTCGGGCGGGTGTGCTTCCCATGGTCAGGCGTGCGCACAGTGCTTTCACAAAGCAGTTGAGCGGGTGTGCTTGCCATGGTCAGGCGTGCGTGCAGTGTTAGAACAAAGCAGTCGGGCGGGCGTCCTTACCATGGTCACGCGTGCGCGCAGCGACAGGGTCGAGCGGGTGTGCTTGCCACAGTCAGGCGTGCGTGCAGTGGTACAACGAAGCAGTCGAGCGGGTGTGCTTCCTATGGTCAGGCGCGCGCGCAGTGGTATAACGAAGCAGTCGAGCGTTTGTGTTTACCATGGTCAGGCGTGTACCATAGCCACGTGCACTGTTATGACGAAGCAGTCGGGCGGGTGTCCTTACCATGGTGCGCAGGGTTATAGCCACAAAGTGCACGCCCGTGAGCGCGGTTCCTGGTCTGCTGGCAAAAACAAGCCGCTGATTTGAAAGTTTGCCCCTACAAACAAAAGGGAAAACACATCCTAAAGGGTCCAAGAAGAGGTGTCGGAGCAAGGGAAACAACAACAACATGAAGGTCTGGCTTGGCCTTTTGGAAGAATTTGACTGGACCAGGCGCATGGTTTGCGGTGCCCGCCTTAAAGGTTTTGGCTCTTCGCGGCGCTCGAGACACCTGCGCAACTTGCTGATGTGAGCGACGCTGGTCTGCCAAATCTTGGATGCTTAAGTTCTGACTAGTATCCATCGGCGCCGAAGCTCTGGACCTTGTGGCGACTGAGCACTACCTCAGACCGGCGTTCCAGCTGGTTCACCCCCACCGTTTTGTTCACCACCTTCTGGCCGCTTCTGTTCGCCCGACTGTGGAAGCAAGGGCGAAGGCGGCGGCTCTGTGTCTAGAACAACCGGCATTATGCATCTTCATCGCATGTTACCCGGTCCCCTGCCGTTTCATCACCGGCGCTCCAAATGATGTTTCACAGGGAGCAGGAAACCTTCCGAAGGCTTCGACAAGAATCGTGCCTTCACCCTTGTAACATTCTGAGAATGGTCGGAATCATGCGCAATCATGCAGGCAAACGCGACCATCTATATAAACAGCCAGACATAGAAAGACAGCCAGACACCGTGCACTCTAGCACGCGAACAGGCAGGATAGAAGGTAAGCGAAGAGACAATCAGACCTTACGACAGGCAAGCAGAGCCTGAGCAGACAGGCAGGCATTCCTGTCCAATCGGGTGGAGCACGCCCGACATGTGAGCCGGGCAGCTGGAGGGTTAATATCTCGAGAAGCGACATCCCATTCCGACCCTGTGGCGTTGCCAGGTATCGCAGGGCGAACCAACCAGCCTCTAGCAGTGATTCTAAGGGTGTGGCTCTTGGATTTTAAAATCAGATCCTTATCAGGGCGTGTCTTTTTAAAGAGGGTACCCTTTTTGGTTGTTGTTGTTTGTTTGTTTTTGTTTTTTCCTTTTCCGGGACGCCAGGAAAAACCGTTGCGCCATTTTGCAGGTCCACTTCTTGGTTCGAGCCAGGCGAGGCTTGCGGCATCCTGCTGAGCGCTTTGGATCGCAGGGCTCCAAGCCCGGTACGAGCGACAGCCCCTTTGCTTGGATTCGGATCCCCGGATTCAGCCTTTGGAATTATAGAGAAAAATGCTTGCGAACGGGTAGGTGAAACAAACTTCGGGGGACTCCCAAAATGGTGAGTCGTGTTCCTGTTGATTTCGCAAGGTGAAAGGATACCCTCGAAAGATACACCCGCATGTACTTTCCTGTGTTGCGTTTGTAGCTTTGCTTTGGTACCCTGATTCCTGCAGGGCTTTGGACCAAGCTTATTTTGCTGGCGCTCCATAGGGCATGACCCAGGGTGTGGGAATGAACCTAGGGATTCCCTGAAAGGAAACCACAGGGAATGGGCTATGGGGGTGATTCTCTCCCTGCTGAGAACCACCAAGTGCTCAACCACTCCTTGCGTCTCCAGGCGACGCCCTTCGCGCACTCCGGAGCACCACCTTGCCAAAGCAGGTGCTGGGGAGCCCGGACGACGGCATTTGGGGGGGGGGGGGGGGTTCAGTCGGTCTCTTTTTGTTTCCCTTTAAATGCCAACCAAAGGGGGGTCCCGAAATACTTGTTACATGGAAACAACCCATTTGCGGAGTGGTGCTGATATGTGCTGAGTGGAGGCCACATGTACAATAAAAGAAGATATGTTGCAAGTAATGAGTTTAATCAATTGAACAATCCTTGGATCACGGCAATCTGGGTCAGAGGTATGGTCACATCATCACATCACTCTGTTCGTTCCTATGGTGCAGGCCATGTTTGTTTGATTCGGGGGGTTTCCTTTGAGCCTTTTAAATGAACATCAAATGCGGAGTTTCTCAATTCCGACTTGCTTTTCAGTTTTCAGCTTTTCGCTTGCTTTGTGCTCCAAGTGCGGGCTGGCTGGAACAAGACAGAATCGCAAAAATCAAGCAACTCTCCAGCTGACATGCAAAGCCCCTTTCCTGAAGTTGTGTTCTTCGTGTCCTTCTTTCGCTCGCGCCATGAGATGTCACATCCACGGTTGCCTCAAACGAATTTCATACGATGACATGTCCAAGCACCCCGAGAAACACAAATCGAATGCGGATCAATGTGTTGCGGCGTCTGGCTGGAGACTTTGAAGCAGTTCCAAAGCCAATGCGACCAAACCCTTTGAGTGCCAAAGCACTGCAAAACGTCCTCGGAGAAGCCACCCACGACTGATCGGTCCTGAACATGCCTGAGATTGACACAGTAAAGTATTGCTCCAGGATGATGACCGGACGGAGGGGCACCAACGACATTATCAATGGGGTCTACCAGGTCGGCCGGCTTACACTGGAGATGGGGAAGATGCACACCTCGTTCTTGCGTTCTAGGGTGGGACGGCGCCACGTTACTGTAACATTGCTTGCAAAGTGTGATGTCAGGACATACGAGTCGAGAGCCCAGCAGTCAACCGCATGTTTGGCTTGTCATTTCCTAAAAGTTTCCTTAAATCAAAGCAACAGCGCACGACGCTACTGGCTCTTGGCTTTGCTTGGTGCATGGAGCTGCGTGCACACACACGGTATTGGAGCTGGCATTTCCTTTTCCCTAGTGGGGATATCGTCGGGCATTCATGCCTATGCACATGAACACTGACAAGCGACAAGGCCCGATCGGGGCTCTAAGTCAAGATTCTTGATTTGTGACAGAACATGTTTACAGAAACTCAATTGGCTCAAAGTTAAAGTGCTAGGGTACCGCAGGTTTTAGTTTCCGGTTTCATTTGCCAAGGCACCGTTTGGGTACATGTTTTTGAGCCACAGCCAATTGATGTTTCCTCAAGTTGCCAGCCTGGAGCTGTCATCCATAGGTTTCTCATTGCAACTTGGCTGTGATGGCCTCGGCCTACCTGCACTGCCTGGCTGTCCGTTACCTTTGCAGCATCCCAAACGTGGCTTGAAGGATTTTTCGTAGGATCAGTGTTTCATTTTCGAGGCGAACCGAAACGATACTCTGGTCGATATCTGGATGCGGGATGAACTGCAGACCTGGAGATGTTTGAGAGAGTGTTAGGGACATGTGGCAAATTTCATTCAGGCAACCCCTGATTGGTGGTTTGGATTAGTGGTTTGGGGGTTTGAACCCCATGATCTTGTAGAGGGCAGATGGGGAACCACCCCTGAACCACCAAACCAAACCACCAAGTGAGGGTTTCTAAACTGGGAAGAGACGATTTTTGTTCGCGAGACGTGCTCCACCGGCCGCTTTCTGGGTCAAGCTGCACCGTTGGAGAGCTGATTCGGGCGATGCCGTCACCGAGGCGGGGGCGGAAAAAAATAGTTTCGCAGAGCCGTCTTTCGCAGACGGCAAGATATAATGGGTTGATCAGAAGGTCCTTTACATTGGATGACCATTGGTGGAAGCCACTAAAACAATGATAATTCCCACTAAATTGGACAAGTTGCCCATGCCCCACATTTTAGTCCCGGCTTCACAAGGGCGAGCTTGAGCTCCGAGAAGCAACAAGCCAGAGCCACTTCATGCATGCCAGTGAGCAGCCGAGTAAGATCTGACATGGGCTTCATCAATTTTTTGCACCTTCCATTTAAGACTATGTTAATTTTCACTGGTTGGCTTTTAAAGGGAATCAATTTCACTAGTGGAAATGTGTGTGTTTTTTTTTTTTGCCTAGGGGGCGAAAGGCCACGCACATGGAAGGCACTTTCCACAGCGAGTCTCATAGCCAGGGGCCGCGCCCCGCTGTGCTGGCCGAAGCCAATGCTGCAAAGTGGGGGTGGGCGGGGCGAGTCAGGCGCCATTACGTGTGAGAGATTCACTCGTTTAGGTGCCCGGAGAAAGGTGCAGATGCGCAGGCATGCGTTGTGCAGGAGTTCTGCTTATCATGTTGCTTGACGGCATGCTGATGTCAATCTAGTCGGTACTAGACGAGAATGGTCTAAGCAAATTTATTCAAAACATGGGTCTTAAAAAGAAAGCTTAGACAATAAATCGAGCACCAATTCATAGCTATTAAGCGGGTCTTAAAACTCGAAAGACTGAAGTCACAAAAAGCAGCAGCAACTATCAATTCTTGAAAAGGGGTTAGACGAGATGTATGACCCAGAGTATCGCCCATACTAAACTTAGTGTTGCCAATACTAAATCTTAGACTCCCACAACTCAGTATAGATGATGCTAAGTGTAGTACAGTCAATACTGAATCTTAGGTTCCCAATACTAAGTTTAGCATTGCTAGAAGAACAAGTATTGCAGATAGTTGATCTTGAATTTCCACTACCCACCAAATGCAGTGCTTCCAATACTAGGCTTAGTCTTGTCAATGCTGAATCTTAGGTTCCCATTGCTACATTCAGCATGGCCAACACTAAAGCCAGTACTGACAATGCCAAATTTACATTTAGAATTGACATAGTGACTGATCTACACTCAGAAACGGTTTTCGTCCTTTTTTTTTTTTGCCAGCTGGTACTTTGCGTTTAAGTTCTGAAGTGAAGTTTGAATTCTGGAAGGATTGTTGGGTTCGAGACGGGGGGGGTATTTGGACACTTCACTTCCTGAAGGCCTGGAGTTTTTTCTCCAGCCGTTTGCCAAGGATGGCAAAAGGACTCAAAAAGAGGGTCGGAAATCTGCGCCTAGGGAAGCTAGATCCAGCATCGAAATCATTTTTTTGTGGAGGGCGCAGGAGACAAGCTTCAACCTCATCCAAATTGTTGAAATTATGGTTTGTGAAATGATAATTCCTAGAATTGCCACGACTGAGTCTGAGATAAATTCCCAATAACTGAATCTAGGAGAGCAAATTCAATTCTCAATCATAGATCTCGAAGTTGACAATTCAACATATAGTATTGCCAACACTTGATTTTGGACTCCGAATGCAGAATTCAGTGCTGCCAGTACTAAGTTTAGTATTGCCAATACCGACCCTTAGGCTCCCAATCTACTTTTTCCATGGAAAAAACTTCGAGGGGGCCGTTTTCGGAATTGTCCCCCAAAGTTGCTTAGACGATTTGTTTTGGACCCAATTTGTAGGAAACCACTTGGACCAAACTTTGCCGATACGTGGCCTAATTGTTTTTCCGATCCATATGGGTGTTTCACGACAGTGAAACATAGTGAAAAGGGGGTCAGCCTCCATTTCATCATTGAAACTTGGTGCCCCAACCTACCTGGTAGTACGGGGGATGGGCATCTACGATACAAAACGCAGGGGGCTTTCTGCAGTTTCCATCTGAGGACGCCATCATGTTCCGCAGAGCGGATTCCGAGCGCTCCCAGGGAGCCTAGCGCAGACCAGCGCCACTTGATTGCCAGCAGCTGTTTGCTCAGGATGGTTAGGACGCCCGGATGTAGACAACAAGCAAGCCAGTTGTACCTTCCCCATCTGAAATCGGAAAGCTTCACCGTCCCTGCAAGCAGGGACCTTTTTCAACTGGATTAATAGTGAAGCTGCAAACAGTTGCACAGCGTTGCTGTTGTCTGACTTGCTTGTTTTCGCTGCAGCGTGTAGTGTCACTGCCCCGTTTATAAGCCAGGCTCGGCCTTTGCCTTTTTTACAAACAAAGCACCAAGCAGAGTGCAGTGAGGACGTCGGCGGTCAATACAACTCAATGCTCATGGGGGCCTGATTAAGAGGGCTCCTTAAAGGATACATTTTGCCCAGCTGAAACATGGTTTTTTGGAAACCAGCATTTACAAGGCAATGTTCAGGTGCATAATGTAAGGATTCCTGTCACGGGCTTAATCAGGGCAAATTTGGGCTCCCTCCCAGCCCCCATGCGCCACTACGGAAGCTAGGCTCGGCCGCATCGAGGCTCCACGCCACCTCGTCGGGGACCCTCAAGCCCGAGCAGTGCCAGGCCAAAGGATGCCCGGAAGGCCAGAGAAGCAAACGAGTATCTAGGGTGTCCTTTTTGGAGAATTTGGTTGATAAATATAGGGCGCTGGTTTACCTGGTGGTTCAATCAATCATCTACCAGGGCCACCTATTTTCGAAAAAGGACACCTATGCACAAGTATGTTTTGCTGATGCTCTTTGGATGAGCGAAGTGCAGTCGTTTTGTAAGGGTTGACCTTACAGCAAACTCAGCGTGTGTGGCACGCGGGGCCCAGATATCGGATGAAGTGGGAGTTGTCTCTGCAATCCTTTTTGACCAACGTCTAGCCTGATGTAGCCGCATTCAGGCCCGCAGTTCCAGCCACACCCCGCAGTTCCAAAAGGTAGGCTGACGTGCAAGGTAGGCCATCCGCAACGTCCAGAGCAGTCCTGGAGCGTAAATGGACAAACCCCGGCACCAGAAACTTACGACCGGCACGTATGATCTTCTTTGACAGCCGAACGGCCCGTGTCCTTCTACTTTCCTATTGTCATGCTTCTAGCGAAGACAGAGCACCCTTTGTGCTAAGCCGCCTGGGGGAACTGCACACTTGCCCTGCGCAAAACGCTTTGTTTGTATTGGAATGCTGCCCGGCTGCTGTTGGTCTTGGTAATGTTCTGAATGGCGGCCAGGATGCCGGAGCAGTGCCCTCGAGTAGAGATTTGACAGGCAGGGTGGGATGATGACGACACTATGTCAAAGTCGTCGAAGCAAGTATCATATTGCATAGCACAACCTGTTCAATCTTTCACAGATCTCCCGGAGGTTTCAAAGCTGTCCATGCCCCAGAAGATGCACTAGTCCCTGTTTCACAAGTGTTGAATGCTGCCAATGTTCAGAAATACAACCAGCACTTGTTCCAGGAGAGTTCGCATAGCATGACTTTGTACCATACATGCAGCACCCTTGTCGCTGAACCTGCAGCCAGAGCAGCAAATCGTTTTTTCAAGCAAAGTGTGACAACCCTTATGGCAACCCTTGTGTAACACTCGTGTGTAGATAGAATGCTGGATTGGAAGCTTGTTTGATAGTGCATTTGAGTGAGACATCGTACAGATGTTCTGTGAATGCTTGTTGGACTTTGTTCCAAACATGATAATTCAGGTGTAATGCATGGTGAGGATGACGTAGAACTTATGCACACTTTGTCGCCGTGTCGTTTTGTCGGCATTCTTCAAGACCTCTTCGTGGTTGGATTGAACGTCACACACCGCCATGCCATCGCCTGTTTGTTCCTCTTTTCTGCACTTCGTGTGACAGTCTGTTTGATACATGCATTAGCGATTATTTCATCTAGCGTGTTCAGTGTCATATTGCGTGGCCAATGTCCAGAATTTGGCCATGTGCCAAGGGCTGACCCACAACCCTTGAGGAACTTCTCATATGCCCACGAATTCTAAGTTCGGATCACCTCAAAAGTGGTGCTCAATCCTCACCTAAACGATCCAGTAAAAGCTCCCAAGTTACACTCCCTCAGGCTAACATGAAAGCTCCCAGGTCCTGCTGGACCCAATCCTTCCGAATTCGGGGTCCTTCCATTGGAGTCGTCTGGGGCCAGGTCCTAATGAACTCAATTTTTCCCGAGTCCATTTCGCTGCCCATAGCTTCCATGGAATCCTTTGGGGGAGGGCCCGGCCCGGGATTCCCCTCGGCATCCCTCAGGAGCCTCGCTGGTCTTCAGCGAGGCCCCGGAGCCGGGCTCGCGCCAGGAGCTGGACGTGTTGAGCTGATGTGACATGAATTCCCCCCTTCTTTAGGGAGAGTGTCTGACTGTCTCCCTCCCAAAGTTGATTTTCTCTGAACGTATTGGGGGGTTTTATCATGGTGTATTTGAACATCCTGTGGTGTAAACCTCTGACATGTGTTGGATCGGTCAGTCCTGGAACCGGGGTTCGGGACCCGGGTTCACTTTGGAACTGGAGGAGATGGCCTCCATCAGACGGCAGCTGAGCAGCATCCTGGAGGTGCAGCAGCAGCTGCACGGCACTCTGCGGCAGGTGAGCAGCGCCTCGGAGAAAATCCGACCGAGGGCGTCGGACGCCTGACGTCAGGCGCTGACGTCACTTTTGACACATCCCAGCCAGCCGGTTTCTTGTAGGTGTTTGTTTCTTTTTGGGTTTAGCGGTCGTTAGGTTTCGAAACGCGCTTTGCAACATGAAGCGGAAATTTGTTTAGTTATATTTGGCGGGTTACTGATTTATACAGCCCCCCTTCCTCAAACAAATATTGCGGACCTTGTAGACAAAACCGGTAAAGCAATTTGGGGGGTCAGATTGGCCTTTCTCAAGTTCAGTACTGCTTCCTTAGTCATCTCTTCCCCCTAAAAATGCACCCATCCCCCCCTGAAAAAAACACAAAAACACGAATCAAGTAAAACATATGGGGGACAAAGCATATTTATTAATAGGGTGTTTTTTGGGGGTCAGATGGGCTCCGGAAGTCGCGACTTTGTGGTACACGCGTGGGGCCAAAGGCCCCCTAAGACTGGGCCGAGAAACTCGCGGAGGCATCGGGCAGTTTAGCATCGGCTTTGAATTGGCCTAGTCTAAAAGTCGTATTGGGGACCGGCTGCTTAAGCCAATCTGGGAGAAATAGTAGTTATGAATAGGGCGCGTTTATTAAAAGGGGGATGATATTATTGGTGAGTGTGAGTTTAGTATTGCTTTGTGCTGCTGGACTGCTGGCTCAGAATTAGTGTGTATTGGTTTAGTATGGGCTTAGGATTGCTTCGCTGGTCTTCGGCTGTCTTCTGGGGTGGCCATGTACCATACCTTGGACATTTGTCGGCTGAGCACTGAAATGCAAAGGGCATGCACGTTTTAACAGGGATGTGTCAAGAAGTTGGAAGTTTGGGGGATGGTTGTAGTGCATTCGCTTGCAGTCTCTGAATCAAACGGAAACTCAGTGCAGCCTGTACGATCATAGCTACTTGCAGGGCTTGGGCTTAGACCCGTGGAATGCGCCGATGTATTGTATTTGGTGTTTTTGTTTTCTGTTGTTTTGTCGTCTCTTGCTGCCTTCCGTGCCCGCTGTTAGGAAAGCACAGCTTCGGCTGGACGATCAAATTCTTGGCATGCCAACAGCGCTGTTGCATGGTTTGCTGTTCCACATGGCACGGCCGATTTCAAGCCTTGCGTCTTTCCTCCATGTGGCAGTTCCTTCGGCACGGCTGAGGCGATGTTGCAGTGTTACTGGGTGGCAAACCCCATGGCAAGATGGGGGTCTTGCGGCATGTGGGGGAAGAGAAATCCCACGAGAAAAGCTCCTTGGCTGAAGCCTTGATTTGCTGGTTTGTTGATTTCTTCTTCAGTCCTGTCCGTCATCACATGGCAGATCAAGGATCACTGAAGCATTAAGACGTTGCTTTGACAAGCCCAACTTATTGACACTGGCCAGTCTGCCATGCCAAGTTGTGCTTGTTTGAATCCACGCCCACTGCCTAGTTGACCTGGGCCACCAAAACTTACGACAGGCTGCAACGCTAAGTTTCCTCGTAGGCGTGCATGCAGCCAGATAGCAAGAACATGGGCCGTTTATTGGCTTTGCTCGCATCACCTCCAGGATGCCGACATGCTTGTGCATGTGTGTGTGGCCACACTTGCAGCAGATGCTTGACGGCCAAACCTGCACCCTTCAGCCCTTGGCGAGCACCCCTTGCCTTTCTAGCGCATCTGACGCACTTCTGAACTTGCAGAAGCCAGTTTTTGAACAGTATTGACATGGATGCATCCATTTCTCAGGGCCTGGGGCAACAACATGCAAAGTCCTGGAGCAACACAGACAAATACCTGCTTCGCCTAGTACAGCTCAAGATAATTGGCCGTTTGAAGTCTATCTCCAGGATCGAACCAAACAAGTCGTGAGTCGTGGGAGCGCTCACGTGTGCGTTTGCCTCGTTGGCATCAGAAGTTTGCTTGCCTCAGCTGGCTCTCAGATACTTGCAGGGACCACTTAGTAGCTTTGACAGTACGGGGTCGGTAAACAGTCCTGAGCTTCAAGGACCATTGCATGCTGAGGAAGCCTTTGGGAAGTTTAAAACCATTCAGTTGGATAAACAAAACAAACATATTAATGCAGCATTATGTTTAGTCCGTTCAAGCATGTTTAAACACTTTTCCTGGACAGCTAGCCAAGCGTTCTAAGCAATCACGTTTACAGATGCTACTTGTTTAAACTCAACCCTTCAAACATTAAATTGTCGCAGCGGGTGACCCTGGAATTCCATGACTGTGTTCCATATGTCTCCTTTGTGGGAAGACTAGAACATGTTCTTGGGGGACCAGCCATCCCGCTCGCTCGAAATCGAGGAAATATTTAAAAGTCTCGTTACTGATTGATGCTTGAGGCGACCAATCCTCGAGCCAATTCGCCAGATGTTGTGCTTGTGCTAGGCATTTACTTCCATTTGCTTAAGAATATGTTGTTTGCCTTGTTGGTTTTAACAGGAATTCATCACTACTGGACATATTTGTTTTAATTTTTTTTCCAGGGGTCTTAACCAAATGGAAGTTTACTTTCCTCCGTGGAGAGCTGTGAAAGATGCTGAGTTCAACGAGGTTTCAGCCGGGCTCTCCCACATAGCCCTGCCAGGCAATAGTGTGAAGAAGGACCGCGTAGACTTCCATGAGATTCCTGCAGACCCAGAAGAGGAAGACGAACCCGGATTTGATGGTGAGCAGCTTGCCCAAGTTGTTGAGCCCTCGGAGGTTTGTGAGCTCTTTGTGTGAGCTTCGTTTTTCTGCGTGGTTTTGCACGCAGCAAACTCCAACGCAAGCTAGCAGATGCCTATCCAAGGAGAGATGCTAACGGCTTCAAAATCAAGCATGACTCTCGGCGGCAGATGCGTGATGGCTTCAGAAAATCTGTAGCCCTGGCAGTCAGCAAACCATGAACCCAAGTTGCAAAGGGAAGTCAAGGTGAGGTGTGCTCATGCATGTGTGGGTGGGTGTGTGGGCGTGGGCGTGTGTGGGTGTGTGGGCGTGGGTGTTTGCGTGTGTGTGTGTGTGTGTGTGTGTGTGTGTGTGTGTGTGTGCTTGTGTGCTTGTGTGCTTGTGCGCTTGTGTGCTTGTGTGCTTGTGTTCTTGTGTGCTTGTGTGCTTGTGTGCTTGTGTGCTTGTGTGCTTGTGTGCTTGTGTGCTTGTGGTGTGTGCTTGTGTGCTTGTGTGCTTGTGTGCTTGTGTGCTTGTGTGCTTGTGTGCTTGTGTGCTTGTGTGCTTGTGTGCTTGTGTGCTTGTGTGCTTGTGTGTTTGTGTTGTGTGTGTGTGTGTGCGCGCGCGTGAGTGCTTGCGTGCGTGTGTGTTTGTGCGTAGTGCATGCAGCATGTAGTCACTAGTGCTACAGAATTGCTGAGCACACGTCTGGAATTGGTCAACAATTATTGCAGATGATGGCCTCGCACGGGCAGTAAAGAGATGTATTATATAACTGCTGGGTATTGGCTAGAGTATTTATATTGGATGCAAGTTCCAGTTCCCAAATCGCATGATCGGTTCATTATGTTCACTTGTCAAGCCATTCTGCCAGCCATGGCTCAGGAGAATCCACACAATTTAGTGATCATCGTTAGTTGCGGCTACCATCCGACCGACCGCTTTTGACCTCAAGAGCTCTTATTGCGACATACTTGCATGTTCCAACATGTGAGCCGGACCATTTGACATGTCGGCCAGCCTCGCCTGATCCATGTTGGCTTTCATCATGACGTTACCCAATCAGGAAGAGTACCTCAGTTGTTCAGTGGAACCCTTTTTCCTCTTTTGTTGTTTTCCTCGGTGGCTGCCCCACTAAAAACGTTCTTCCCCAAAAAGGGTTCCCTTTTTTTCCAGGGTCACTGAACAACCGAAGTACAGTTTTGGGTGCTTGTCACGGTTGGCTTTATCAAGGAGCCTGTTTACGCCTAGCATGCTTTGCCTGGCAAGGCTCCCATTTAAGCGAGGCACCGTGTGTCGATTGTGCGCGTCGGACATGTGGAATTCTGTTTCGTCCGCACGCTGCAGATTGAAGACCGGATGAAGGTGAGGCAGAGTATGCTGGTGTGCCTTGGCTGAGCTAGGCTGATTGGGGATTTGGCGAGTGGGGCTCTTTTGTTCTAACAGGGTCTGGCGGAAAAGAAGCCGATGGCTTGCTGAACTCCGTCTGACTCACATCACGGATTGCGCAGGAAGCCTGACCAGGAGGATGTCAGCGTTTTCTGGCCACTTGGCGAACAAGATGACGCTCGATGTGAGCTGGATGACACATGAGGTCCTGAAACTTGGTGCTCCCAGCCATCCCCTTCTCTTTTCAGCATTTGAGGGTTTAGTGGGAATTTCCATTCAACCCACTATTCGTGAAAGTTTGAGCAGAAGATCTGAGTGAGGGCAGCTAAGAAAAATGGAGGGATCAGACAGTACATGACACTGCCCAACTGGAATCTAAGCCAAGACGTGTACAAGTCAATGTTGTTGACCACACATGGCCTAGGTCTTGAAGCGATGCCTTTTGCGTCTGCCCAGGTCGCCGGATGATGAGAGGCGGCAGGCGCGACTGCCCGACATGGAATGGGAAGGCAGAGGTGTTGCTCTCATCTCTCTCGCCAATTTGCATGCACCTTCGCTCAGAAGTTGAAGCTAGCCAATCTGCAAAGCCCAAGGGCTACTCATGCGATGTGCTCAGCGGCAAAGGGATGCTTTGTTTGGTACTCGGCCGGCATGAGTGACGCACAAACAGCTTGACATGCAAGCAGTGAGCACAAACCAGAAGCAACAGCACCTCTTTGGAAGGAACTTGCATACACCTTGCGCCGTTCGTTTCAAGTCTGAGTCATGTCTAAGCAATTCCAACTGCACTTGGGTATATATATATATAGATATACATAGATATTTTGAACAACACGGTGTTGCACATGGAATGCCGGAGGTGCTTTTGGGACCAAGTGGCGTGGCTGCCATGCCCGCCACGTCCCAGGTCGTGAGCAGAAATGGCATGAGTGCTACCGGGCTTACAGGGTAAGCGGAATACCTTTCTAGGGAGCTTGGACTCGGGGAGCTGCATGCCAGACGCTGCAAAAGATGTTCACCAAAGCAGAGAAGGCGGTACGAGAGGAGCTGCTTGGCATATATTTGAAGGTGTTTGCGCACGCCCTTTGAGCAGATGTGCAGACGTATGAGCATGGCGATTCACACTCAGGCTGCAGGAGCAGATGGCGAAGCGAGACAGTTGCTTGGTGCGCACTCCAGGCTCCCAGTACGCGCTTCCAATGAACCGAATTGCGTAAGAACTTGCGTTCAGGCAGATGGACTCATGCCCAAGTATACATGATGGTCATGGCTTCCGAACCACCTTTTATGAACGACTTTAGCTTGGTGTTACAGATTTAGGTTGTACAGTATGCATCATTATGCAACATGTACGTTTGGCCCTTGTCCCAGCTGAAGTTAACGGCGTTCTACGACACTTTGTGCAGCATGTCTCAGACTAGGAGAACCTCCGAAAATGGGTCGTTTCCTGCTGGGTTCCCTCCAACAAGGGTGCCAACAACAAAAGCGGCGCGCGCACACACAGTTCTCGTAAAGCGGCTTTCCTTTCTGAGCGAATCGCCAGCTGAGGAGTGAGCTACTGGTCTGACCAACTTTGGAAGACTTGGCCGCTGGGCGTGGTTTGGGCCCTGCACCAAGCGATTGGCGCATATTTTTTATGGCTCGTAGCTGGTGGTTTGAAAACCGTCCCTAACCTCCGAACCACAATCCAAACCACCAATTGGAGGGAAACTGAACCCCTGGAACCTCAAATCCTGAGCCTTAACCTACCCTGCTGTCCATTGTATGAGCCCTTCCACTGGGAAACGGGTCCCAGCCCATCTCAACCTTCAAACCCAAAGCCTCCGACCTGGACAACGTGGGCTCTTCACCGCGCGTCCGAGAAATAAGAGCGTCGTCCAGCCTGCCTGACTCAGGAAATCCCGGGAGCGTTTTTCCACGGCGCTGGACGTGTCCCGTGGCTGCAGAGATCCCAGGACTGGATCTCACGAACCCGTGAGTCCTTGAGACTGGCTCTGCCGCCTTTCATTGGGGTGGCAGAATCCTAGGGCTGAACTGATTCCCCTTGATTTGATATCCCCACGCCCGTGTGAAAGATATCGCGTAGGAGGAGGTTTGGGGGTGCCAAGGAAATCCTATCACAAGCATGCCAGAAAAGATTCATGTTTGGATTGGCTCGTGTAACGAGCTTGAGCATTTCGACTGTGTCCAGACAAGTTTTGAGATTCTTTGGGGCTTGCACATGCTTAATGCGGCCCCTCACAGCGGAAGAGCAGGTGTTCGAATTCCCTCTTTGCCACTTTGATCAGATGTTGGAACTTGAAAACTTGAAGGGTTCAGTTGCTTCGACAAGAGCTGTTTCATTTGCATGGGCATTAGAAGGGGTTTTAGTACGATCTCAGACTGCAGGCACTTTTACAGCTGCTCATGGACGCATTGATGAGTTTGATCAATTCGCCTACAGTCGCCGCTAGGTTTGTCAGCTTGGCCATATGCTTCAATGTGACCTGGATGCATTTTACACATTTTAACTGCGGTGCCGTGCACCGGTTGAATGCTGCATTCATGGGAGACCAGCATCATCAACGAACAAATTCTTCAACAACACACTCAATGTGATGTTGAGATATGTTTGCAGTGAGGCACCATGATGCGGAATTTGAAAGGGGGGGTTGAATGTGTTTGGGATGTGGGGCGATTTGTAGATGTGGCTTCACCAGAAGGAATGTCAACACTAAGTGGTATTTGTGCAGATGTGGTTTCACGTTTCACCAAAAGGAATGCCAACCGAGTGGCAGTTGTTCTTGCATATCCCGCTTGTATTTTGCCTCCTTTTGTGAGGGCACCCTTTGTGGTGGCGTGTCACCGCGCTGGCAATCAGAGGCTTCCATGGCAGGGCTGCAATGCCACGAGTCCACAGAATACTCGTCTATCGGGGTTGCAGGTGTTTCTGGCTCGGTTGTCCTTGCCATGTTTCACTTCAAAGGCTGGGCCAATCATGGGGCCACGCGCGCGCGCTGAGTCACTGAGGCCCTGTTCCTGGGCTTGAGCATGGACTACGCTGACGCCTCTGTGGGTTGGACCATTGGAAATCTCGCACCTTGGCAAAGGGCCTTTGACAGGTTGACAATTCGGAATATGCGTATGTGCTGGGCTTGCAGCATAAATGGGTGGCGCTGATATTTGTATATGCTTGGAGTGTATATACATAGCTTGAAGCTTCTGATGCGCGCGGAATGCGCAACGCTTTGGCAGATGTTGGCACATTGCTTTGCCAGAAAATAGCGGTGACTTCGCTTCGGCTGGCAGCGACTACCGGCAAAACGCTCACTGAGACGACGGCTCAGGCTTTCTCAACGATCTTCCTGGTGGAAATCAGCTTCAAGGTGAGCCTGGTGAGGGCGTTTGTCTTCTGATGACGTGAAGCTTTTGACTGGACTGACTGGATCATACTGTGGGGAGGGAGGGTCATTCCCATCCATGGCTTTCCAGGTCTACATGAATGGCTTCTACGGCCACTTCTGTACGGGCCCCTCTCCCATGATGAATTGCAGCTTGGCAGAGGCCTTGTGTTTTGGCTAGCTTTGGGGCCTCGGGAGTTGAGAGACGAGTGGCTCGCAAACCTCGATCGAGCCTCGCCTTCCGGCAACGACGTCATTCAAAGGTTCTCGACAGCGTCGCTGCCTGCAGGTTATGTCCAGCTTCTGGAAGCTTGCATGGAGGCTCTTCCACAGATCCTTCTTTGGGGCCGATGCCATAGGAACAGCCATTGCACGATGGCAATTCAGCACTGCCGAGGCTTTGACACTGTCATCATCCTTGTCGACTTCGTCCAGGCTCGGCTTTGAAGCATTCGGCATAAAACTGATTCGACACCTCCAACCACGTATTGCGATATAGTGTACCCTTGCAGCCCATCACTTGCTTTGTAAAATCCCGTTCCGTGTTAGTCACACTGCTGGAAGGTGAGTTATTATTACTTGTTGGGGAGCAGAGGAATGGTACGCAGAACGCAGCCAGCCTGGAGAATAGTACCTCATGTTCCTTAGTACGTCAGCAGCCGCAAACCGCCATTTCAGGGGTCTCACAGGGTCTCAGAGCAGAACTGTAAGAGCGTTGGCCAAAAAGGACGGTAGAATGACTGCCGTCTCTTTTAGGCAATGTTTAAGTGTTTTTGCGGATTATCGGTGGCTCATGCTGTTGGATTCTGGCTGAGTGACTCGAGCGAAAGCGAGTTCTTGAAGCCCAGGTGTGGATGGAGCTCACCATGTGCTCGCCTGAGCCAATGCCCAACCTGCCGCCACCCCATGCAGTTCGATCTTCGGGGAGCTTCCTTGTCTCGGGAGATTTCGGAGCATCTTTGGGAAAACTAGCAGAAAGACTGGTTTGTTTCTTGGGGCAGGGAACCATCCCCCAGGGTTTTGCGCTTTTGAGGATTTATTTTCTGCCAAACTTTTTGTTAAGCTTGTAGCCAGGGATCTGCGCACAGGTTTGACATGTGCAAGTCTGCGCGCCCGGGGCATCCGGGAGCTGAGGGCGGAAGCTGCCCTGGATGACACCCCGTCTGCCTCCCTCTTCCGCATGATTCGGCTGATCCGACTCACACGTGTCTTGGCGCCATCCACAATTCGGAAGGGAAGGAGGACCGCTAGATTTTTAGCTACCCGCAAGCTGAAAATTGAACGGCATAAGCAGAGGCCAAGCGTTTTGGGACGAGCAGAGGCCAGCTGATAATACAGACAGCACCTGAGCAGTCTGGACAGAATCAATTTCGACTGCTTCTTGAATGGACTTCTTGGTATAATCATAATCATATTTAATTGAGAGTTGGATACCTTCATTGGCCTTCGTGGGAGTAGACCATGGCATCCATCCATGTTCCATCAGATGAATCCTGCTCGCGTGTTGAGATTCAGGCAACCATCCCTTCGCATGTTGCAGACACCTCCCGCCTGCCTATTTTGCGGCCTTACGTTCGCACAATGACAGGTGAAGGGTACCAGATTCACAAGCCCTGTCCGGCTGTTTTGTGTCTTTCCACGGTTCAGCATTTCCTCGGCGTCGCTTAAACCACGACATGCTTCATCGCAGCACCTTTTTGGCACTTCCGATGCACCGATTTGAACTCTTAACCGTGCTGGGCACTGAGGTGTAGTACGGGTGACTTGGATGCAGCAAGAACCCAAACCCTTGTGCCATACGTTGTCCATGGTTTCTTATTGTGTTTTGCTTGGCAGAGGACGGGTCTTTCATGTAAGTGATGGTGAACGGCACGTGATTTGGAGCTCTTGGCGGTCTGCTTGCGTCCACTAAGAGCTGCAGTGCACCCCAGCAAAGCAACTTGACCCATGGATACTTCGTGGCCATGGCGAAGAAATCGGAAATGCTGAATGGCTTGACATAGCTTGACTAGAACGGTCCATTGCAGCGTATCCCATTGCAGCGTATCTAAGCCGCGGCCAACATGGAAACCCTCGTTTTTTCAAGATCTGGGAATTTCTGTTTCAGCGTCGGACTTTTTAGGATGTCGATGTTGGTAATTCCAACTTTGGACTGGCGTTCGGCTCCAAGCTGAGGTTACCAAATCCGAGGCCTTCAAGGATTTAGCAGAATTGACGCTGGGCAGGGGATGACTCAAGCGTGACTCCAGGGTGAAAGCGTGAATGGGCCCCCGAAAGGCCTCAAAAGACTCCGAAAAGGACCTGCGTTAATTGCGTGACTCGAGCGTGACTCCAGCGTGACTCCAGCGTGACTCAAGCGTTGTATTTGACCAAAGGTAGGTTTCAGGGAGCTCCTTGCAAGAGAGCTTGTTATCTCATGGATCCAAGGATTCACGGCATCATCGCTGGGATGTACACCTTGGCCGCTTGTCAGGGGAGGGCCTGGTTGAGGAATCCAGGGGCCACTCGGAGAGGTGCCAATAAAAATGTTTTTTGTTGTGTTCTCACCACAGGCATCACAGCAGTTTTTGCGTTTCAGAAGCTAAGCGATCCAAGATTAAGCACAAAGCCCCGGGCGATGAGCACATCTCACAACAGCGAGTTGGGTAGGTTTCATGCCGTGCATGTGGCTTGACTGCTGCTTTGACACCCGGTTGTTGTCTTCTTCCCCATTAAGACTGGATGCGTGCGGTGGGAAACACTCTTCTTTGTTAGCTTTTGCGCCCTTATATAGCATTCCAAATGAAATGCTATATAAGGGTGCAGGTCATTGCAGGAATGCTATGCTATATATGTATATATGGGCGCAAGAGGTAGCAGCAGAGAAGCATCCAGTCTGAATGTGACGGTTTCAACCACCCATCGTCTCATCAATGGTGTGGCTCACAAGGGTTGTTGCACGAATCAGAGAACCTTTTGCAAGAGCCGTGGTTGTGGTTGTGTTGTTTCCACGGCTTCTTTGCCATTAGTCAGTTGCTTCATCAGTGCTGCAAATGAACCCTAAGGATACCCTTTTTCGGGCACAGCTGAGACGCGAGGAGAAGCAACTCCTTGTTGTAACCAGGCGTGGTTGCTCAGGTCTGGTCTTTGCTTCTTTTCCTGATCGTGATGTACGTTGTCGCACTGGTCTTTCGAGAAACCTTGGGCCGCCAATACAAGGACAGGCCACTGGCCTGAGTGGCTTTGTGGCCCCAATGAAAGCAAGCTGTGGTAGCCGGGGTTGTCTGCGATTCAACGGCTGGGTCTTCGGTGCCTGATTCACGGTAGAGCCAGGGAGGGCTTTGCCATGTCGTTTGAATGTGTCCTACCCAAGCATAACAAAAAGAGAAAGACATAACACAGACAGAACCTTCATGAAAAAACAGAAACATGACGAACAACACAAAGCACATGAACAACAGACATAAACAATAAAGGCCTGAATAAGACATTAAGAATTAAATAAACAAAACCAGACATGTAATTTCAAGACAGCTAATGTCGAAAATAGTAGAATAAACAATACTTTAACGAACCATATGGAAACAGCAGGACAGATGCACATATAGATTGAAAAAGAGGAGCAACACTTAATAACACACCTTGGAGATGCTGGTGGACACTTTCGGCCGGACGTGCCGGGGGCGGTCATCTAAGGCCCACCTTTTGAATTTCAATCTTTTGCCAGGGGTCCAAGCCCAATCTAGTAAGCAGCTAGCTGTGCGTGACCTAACTACCCAGGCTGGTGAAAGAGTGCGGGCAAGCAGATCGATTTGTTCATGTTGAATGCTTGCTTGTTTTTGGTGTTGTCTGGGGATATCTCAATAAATCGAGGTCAGGGGCTGCACGGGGTATTACAGTATGTGGTACCAATAGGGTGGATTCATTCATGCGACGAATGGGTGTTAGGGCAGCCGGAGTTGTCTCAATCTGCTTGCTGCAACATACTGCGCATCCCTGCGATTGCCCGCTGGGCAGGAGAATATCTACGAACTGTTTGACAGCGTGCCTTGGCGGGAGCATGTGATTGAGCGCCGAGCAATAATGTGAGCCGATGAGCCTATGTGCGCATCGCGAGGCCGCCACGTCAAGGTGCAAAGTTGTAAGCCTCCACCGGCTTCAAGCGCCTGCCTTTTGTAACCTTTGAACTGGAAAGGCTTGGCAGAGGCAACTATGTACTGGGACATTGAGCTGCTGCGTCAGGTTCCCCAAGAGAAGAATATTCAGGGATGCTCCACAAAGATAGGCCATATTCCTCCAGCAACATGCCAGGGCTCCTTTTTCGTGCCTACCCGCGTCCTGCAGTGTCCCAGCATCAGCAGAAATTAAGACAAATACAGCATCTGTCTTTGTTAGGGTACCCCAAAAACGGGTGGTGTTCCTCTTGGCTTGCGCGCAGGCTACAAAAAGCAAAGGGCTAGCCTCAAAAAGGCCAGAGCCGCTTAGGTGCCCCGGGCGCTGTTCACCACGTTCCGCTGCAGCTTTGGGGACTGCAACTCCAAGGAAGGCGCCCAGGGAGCCAAGAGATTCTCCATGTCGAGGCAGAATTTGGCCAATTTTTTGTGGGGTATCTAGTTTCTCTAAAGGGAGCCCGAAAGGAAACCGAGCATTTGTGCGGGGCATGTTGTTTTTTTGCAATGGGGATCCGGCATGAGTGGAACCCCAAAATGGGTTGGCGGTTGGCCTTCCTATGAAAATACCCGTCTCCATTTCGAGGAAGGCCCCACTGGAGGTCTGAAGTCATGGGAATGCCAGACTGTTAACGCGGAAGTGGAGGATCGGAACGCATTGAAGCTTACCGGCGGGAGTAAAACATGCAAACTGTTGCCAGATCTGGGCTTCACGTTTGATGGTGAAGATTGGACACAGTTCCTGCAAAGGCAACTGCTACAGCGAGAAGTGAAGTGATGTGTTCTTCTTCTCAGCTGATGCGCGTGCAAACCATGTGCATTTGCTCACCGGAGGCGTGCCGATCTTCGAGTATGCTCCTTGAGCTGAAGCGAAGCGCGGCTCTTTTGGCCAGCACCTGCTACCCTCGAGTTGAAAATTGGAGATGTTTCGAGGGTACCCTTAGGTTGGTTTGACTGGCAGCCAAAGGGACAAAGGCATGTTTTGCAGGTCCCTTCTTTTGACACATAGCCAGTTGTCCTCCAACCATGTTGATTGAGCTGCCGGGCACGCTGCACAAGACGTGGCAGGATATGGTTTAGCTATTGCAGAGAAGCCCAAACCCGAAGTTGGCCAAACGTCGTGGAAAATTGATCGCCAGAAAGACTCATGACTCGGAGATGTAGCTACCTGGTTGCATGATGTGCTGTGTGTTGTGCGATTGCATACAATGTGAATGCTTTAGCACTGTTTGAGGCGGGCAGAGGCTGCACCGCACGCCTGACAATTGAGGTCACCTTGGAGTACGGGCCAACAATGAGCGTGCGCTTTGGCTGAAAGAAGTTGGCGTCACGAGCCATGGCACATGGCTCCCTGCACGTAGTGGGAGACCCAATGAGCATGTCACCGTGGATGGATGTTTGGTGCATTCTTTGCAAATAGTTCCATTGAGTGTATGTAACATGTGTTGTTTGCTTGTTACACGGTCCAAGTGATACAGCTGCGACAGCTGTGCAAATATATGCACACAGACTCGTACCCATGAAAAACATCCGATGGCATGCGTGCTGGAAGTGTAAGGCCTAAAATGTTTGACAATGTTTGATATGTCGGGGCAATTGTTCAGCACCCATACAGGTGATTTGCTCAAGCAGGAGCAAGGGCTTTTGAGCACTAACAAAAGTCCGGGCGAATTTAGTGTCGCCTTCGCGAAGCGATCTTTTTGGGAGTGTGAGCTGTGTTTATAAGCAGCGGCCTCAGGCGGCCTTCAGACTCGGCTATTGAGGCGTGGCCCCCCCGATGCCTCGCCGAGGTTTTACAGTCTGTTCACCTTTGTGGTGGCCATCGTGCTGTTCAATGTCATCAGCGCCGCTTGGTTTGGAAGAAAATTCAGCCGACGTCCCACAAGTTCATGTGTTGGACAAGCTTATTCGTTGGATGCTATTTTATCCGGTCGTCCCAAGTATGCCAGTGTTTGGTGAGTTCAAGGAGGCGCTCCGTCTCAGGCATGCCCCTGCAGATTTTTGGAACACCCACCAAGATGGGTTTTCCATGCCGTGTTTCTTTCCATGGTGCCAAGGGAAAACCTTCCCCGTTTGTGGCATGCTGGCAGTCAATGTCGCGCGTGCCATTGCCGAAGCAGTCATTTGATCCTGCTTGGTGACTGCAGATGACTGCCAGCAGAAAGCAGGGGGACCCAAGCTTCACTTGCCCAAGGAGATGGGTTGCAAATGTTTCCAGTCATTCTGCCAGCTGACAAGTTTTTTTTTTTTTTTTTTTAACAAATCATCCGACTGAACTAAAAGCAGCTCTGTTTTGCTTACCGTTCGGGATTGCCGATCAATGGCCATCGGGAAGCTGACCTAGGGCTTTCATGGGCTCGCATCTGGATCAGGCGATGTTCGTGGAAAGTACCATGGAAGCTGCAGCGACCATTGCCCAGACCAAGCGAAGAGAACGCATGCAGGCTCCAGTCGTGTTGCGTTCTTGCCGGCTTGCGGCTCGCGGTCGGTTCTGGCGCTTTGGTTGTTTCTCGCAGGGCTGGCAGCAGCAGCAGCAGCAGCAGTTTGGGTAGCAATTGGAGTAGCAGCACAAAGGCCAGGAGTTGTAGCTAAAAATAGGTTTAGTAGAAGCTACAGCGATAGGCTTAGTTTGGGCAGCACCAGTTGTACTATCAGTGGGGGCCGGAGTCAGAATAGGGATAGATAGGAGTAGTGCCAGTAGCAGTGCTGGTGGTAGTCGGAGTGGTGGTGGCAGTAGAAGTTGTTGCTGTTGTTTCTGTTGTATGTGTTGGTGTCCTGTCTTCGTGTGCGTGTTTGGTTGCTTTGTTGTTTTTGTTGGTTCGTTTTGTTGTGTTTTGTGTTGTTTGCTTGTTTGTGGTGACACGGATCTTCGGACCCTGGGGAGGTTTTCACATTTTGCTGCATTGACCGTTTGGGGGGGGGGTCCGGGGTGGGGGGGTGAGGCCCAAACCAGGGTAGTGGTAAAGGGTTTATTGTAGGTCCCTGGATCTATTCCACACGATGATCACTCTGTCAATGGTAAATGGAGTGTATTCTTGTGGGCATAACCTGTAAAGCCCACAAGTAATCCCTTTTCTTTGCCTGTACGTGTATGGTTTGTACAGTGGCAACAAAGAGTAGCAAACGGTTGCATGGAGATCAACATGTGAATCAAACACAGGGGGGGGGGTGGTGGTTTTGTGTTACCCGAAGGCAAACAGGCTCCTGTCCCAGGTCGGCCCTGCAAGGGTTGGGGGGGGGGGGCGATTGTTTTCTTTGTTATGCTGCATGATCGCTCGCGGATGCAAGAAGGAGTGCAATAATGGGGCGGCTGAAAAGAAACACATTCTTCGCCGCAAACGCTGCTCAAGCATGAACGGCAATGCGTGGTATTTCACAGGGATCGTGAACAATTGACAGAGGGTCCTCGTATCCGTGTTACCTTGTTTGTGTGTTTGTTTGTGTGTTTGTTTGCTTGCTTGTTTGTTTGGTTGGTTTGCTTGGTTTCGTTTGGTTTGTTTGTTAGTTTGGTTGTTTGTTGTTGGTTGTTTCTTTGTTTGTTTGTTTTTTGTTTTTATTTTTGTTCGTTCGTTCGTGCGTTTGGATGTTTTGTTTGTTTGGTTCTTTGTTTGTGTTGCTTGCCTGCTTGCTGGCTGGTTGGCTGGTTGGCTGCTTGCTTGCTTGCTTGCTTGCTTGCCTGCCTGGTTGGTTGGTTGGTTTGCTTGTTGGCTGTTCGTTTGTCGTTTGTTCGGTGGTTTTGTTGCTGTCGTTGCTGCTGCTACTGCTTACTGCTTGCTCCTGCCTGTTTGCCTGCCTGCCTGCCTGCCTGCCTAGCGTTGCTGATCCTTGCTACAGGCCCAGGCGAATTTGAAGCATGGAGTCATGTGTGCCCATACTCTGTGCTTGCACCACACACCAAAGAACACGCCCAGTTTGAGAGATTGCTTATTTGAGGTTTGCTGGGTTTGCCCTTGCCCCAAATCCGTATTGTGTTAAATATTAAAAACCAGATTCGCTTGAGCTTGGCTTGAGCTTGCCAGACCAGATTCGTCAAGCCAACATCAATGCGCATATTATCGCATGTTGTTTAGCAAGTGGGCCACGATGTAAAATAACCCAGCCGTGCGGTTGTGAAGGCCTCCGGCGTCACATCGGCAACCAAGCAAGCATGTACACGTATGTGGGTGCGTGTTGCTTTGAGGGTGTTTTTTTTAGGTTGGTGTAAAGGGGAAACCAAAAAGGACAACCACCATTTTTAGGGCCCCCCTATTCTTACATGCCCATGTTGAACTGAAGATTGCGACATTCGTTTTGAGCTTGAACTATGTCGAGGCCTATTGACGCTTGTGTTGCATCTCCTCCCATTTGAGTGCTTGACTGTGTGACTTGTTGTCAGGATGAGAACCTGCTTTTCACGCGGATCGCCACGTTGGTCAGGCGTGGCCAGCTTTGAGTGTCAACCAGGTTGCAGTGTAAACCGAAAGCCATCAAACATCCCTCAGCTGAGCGGATCCTATTGGCCAACAATGGAAATCCACCAACTGTTTTTTGAAGCTGGGTGTGACTTCTTGCACCCGAGCTTTGAACCAACTGAGCCGCCACAAGGGTTTGAAAACTCGTGAATCTTCCAACAATCTACGTCAGACACATTGGGCGCGTAGGCGCATTATGCTGATTGCCACTGGGCGTGATCCTGAGGCGCGGGAGGAATTTGTGCGAGAGCGAGTGCGCAATGTGCGTTCGTGCAATGAGTTGGCAGTCTTTTGCACGTATATCCAAATAGGGGAACCCCCCAAATGGCCGATTTTCTCATGGTTTGCCTTTAAAACCGGTCCCTAAAAGAGGGACAGACCCATATTATACGTATTGCACAACTGCAATGTCTTGAGATGTCCTGTACTTTTGTATTGATAATTTGACCCTGGGCTCCAGTTACGTGTCTTTGTACGTTTTTGCATGGTTTTGCCATCGCAACAGGGATCCTGGCTTGTTACTCCCGCCCAAATGATAGATCTTTTTTTGTGGGAGGAACATCTAGTAAGTGAGGATCTACTAGCTGTGGTTCTTGTGAAAGCGGGACCCGCTCCATACCAGGTGCGGGCATCACCAGAATTGATTGAGGTGCTCTTTTGTCATGGTTGCACTTCAACATTTCTGAGATTCAATCGAGTGCATTGATTCATCGGGGTTGGCGACTACGCGCATCTTGAGCCGTGAGGGCAACCGGCGTAAGCCTAGATGCTGCCCATGCTTTTCCTTGCAGGTGCTCTCAGAGCATTTAGACACCATCATGGATGCCCAAGTACCCAGGGAGACCATTGACCAGGCAGCACGGGAGCTTCGGGTTCTGATATCTCAGCTGGCTGAAACCTTGGAGTCCCTTCCAGAAAGAGACATACCAAGCTACCCCTGCTTTTCTTGATTGCTTGACATGCACGAGAAGTGAACTGGACTTTTGCACTTCCTGGCCTGGCCGGTGGAAAGGTCTTGATTTCAGTTTTAGTGACGCAGAAGCCAAGGGCATGTGCCATTGAAGAAGTTGTTATGTGTAAGGAGTATGCCTCTGATGCAACAATGGCTTTGGCCCATTCGGCAGGTCATTCACGACCCCCTGGCCAAGCAGGTGCGAGTCCGAGTCGAGTTGGCATGAGATGGGCGACATCAGCCGTTGGAAGTCGTTGAAATCCAACCAGAGGGTGCTTCAGGCTTGTTCACCGGCCATGTGTGTAAAATTTGCTCGATGTGCCCGCCAGGCATTGATTGATCTTGACATCAACCCCCTGGACCATGTGGCTCGGCGGCAGCTGGCCAGTCTGTGAGTGTTTGCATGGCTCGAGTTTGAACTTTGTGATTGCAAAGTGTCCCAACGAGGGCCTGCGCGTGCGTGCTTTTTAGCTGCTTCTTTTGCGCAGATGTGGCAGTGATTCGGGAAGCTTCAGATCATTTGGACAATATTTGGTGGTTGGAAGGTGCGGCGCATTCAGCGCATTGGTTGGCCTCGTTTTGGCTAAGAGGCCAGCCTCTGCGAGCCAAGGGCCGCTTGTCGGACATCTTCGATCCGGACAATGGCGGCACCATTGGCGTCATGGACATTGCTCATGGCATCCGGAGGCCTTCGGGCGATTTTCGGGCGCAGGCCCCAGGCGGTGTTGAAATGATCCTCCCCTTCACGTGGAATCTGACCGGGACCCGGTCCCTTTCAAAGGAACTTGGTCTTGTAGGACCCCTTGGTTCCACGTTACTTGGGAGGGCAGGTGCAACAGGGATAGACTGCTTCGAGGTTGGCAGCCCCGGAAAGCTGAGTGATATTTGACTGCATTGCTTGCGGACTTCGCGCCTTGCTGGCCTTGAAGCTGATTGAAAGCGGTGTTGCAAAAGCGCCTTGGTTTGTTGATCCACTCAGGGATTTGTTTGATTCGTTTCTGTTCGTCCGCGGTCTGTTGATCAATGATTGCTTGGGCTTGGCGCGCCGGGCTGCCATGAGTGGTTTGTTGGGTTGGTTGGGTTGCGGGGCCCGTAGGCGTGTTTGGGTGAACTGTGATTTCTATATGTGGTGATGTTCCGCAGGAATGAGCTTGGAATGGTTTTGCTGTTTAGATATCTCATGTGTACGGCCAGGCTTCGTGGCGAGGCGAGAAGAAGTGACCCAGCTTATTTTGGGCCGGCCAGATTTGTGGTTGGCAAAGGGGAATAAAACGGGCGGGAGGCAAAGGCGAAGGAATGCGAAGGAAACCCTGACTTTTATATACATACATTGTGATCTCTTTCTCTCGCTATATACATACATATATATAATATATACATATATTGTCACCCTTCTCTTTCCGTCCCGGCTTGCAACCCATGTGTTTTCCCTTTTAACCCCGCCATGCAAGAGTAACTGAGTGGTTGTTTAGTGTACCTTTTGGGTTATGGTACGAACACGTAGGTAACATTTTGATGCACAGATAGGAGCAAATTTGCATGCATATAGTACAACCATATTTAACCCATATATATATATATAAATATACAGATATATATATATATATACACAAATATATGCACATTGTGTATACGTTGTCACGTACATGTTCGTATGTAAAAGTTCACATATGTGCAGTTGGATATGTGTCATGCACGGGTCCTGGGTCATGGATGCATAGTCCCGTCATGAGAATGAGTTTTGCGGTGGTAGTTGAACACGATAAGTATCCCCACCAGCTTCTCTCTATGATACCGACAAAGGGGGGGAGACATTGCTTCGGGTAGCTGCGCTGGCGGTTCGCAAATCGATCACCTGCGAAGAGATACACTCCCTCAGACTAAGATGGAAGCTCCCAGAAGGCCTGATGGAGCCAAGTTTTCCAAATTGGTCCTGGGACCTTCCATGTTCGTTTGAGGGAAGGTATTGGTTGACGATCCTTCCTTCATGCCAAAGTGCGCATTTTCGAGGTGGAAAGACTACTGGTTTGCATGCAGTTCCCTAAGCCAAGTAAAAGACAGCGGGCTTTGCACAATATGTTTTGCCCATTTTGTAACGAGCTCACCTGGGGGTATAACGAGCTCACCAAGACAAGATCCTTTACTTGGGGATCCCGTAATTCAGCTTTTGGAATTGTTGAACAATCATGCACAATATGTTTCGTGCAATCGTCAAAGCTGTTCAACTCCTTTCACTCCCAAATAGGCAGGCAGAGGCTTTGTAGACGGAACAACACAGGCAGCAAAGAAATCCCTTAAGCATGGGATTTGGCCGGGGGGGTGGTGAGCCTGGATTCGGGGTGCCCATGGGCGCTCTATTTGCACGATGTTTGTATGTTGGACAAACTTGCCACCCAAATGCTCTTAGTTCCAGCTTTGCTTTCAATGGGACTTCCTTCAGGAAGCCATGTTTAGAAGCACTGCCTAGATTGCAAGGTGATGTCGTCTGCATCGATTTGATGCCCGGAGCTTAGTTTGCTTCTTGTGGGCATGGTAGCACTGTTTGAGGCGTGCAGTGATACAGTGGATGAGACGGGTTGTGCAACCCCGGCGGCTTCAACCAGGGCATCACAACCATAGGTGTCCTTTTTGGATAGTTTGGTTGATGAATATAGGGCCCTGGTTTACCAGGTGGCTCAATCATCCACCAAGGACATCTATTTTCCAAGAAGGCCACCTATGATCACAACGAATTGTGTTCGCAAGAAGCACCAGGATTGAGCCGTGTAGGCTTGCAAGTGTAGATGTAGATGTGGCCTTTCCAGCGACGTTTGTTCGAGCCAGAGTGGCTTTGGCATATGCCGCAGGTTCCCTTACTCAGGGTTGATATTCTATTTGTTTTGCTTTGACGGTAAACACCGCGTTGCTGCAATGGTCAACTAATAACTATCTTCACGCGTTGCTTTTGATGTTTGTCCAACTTATCAAAGTTTGCCAAGCAAGTTTCCAAATGTCCAGTGGTGCAACTATCTGTCCAGTGCTTGTTTTTGGCTTCAACTGGCTGTTTGCCCGACCATTCCCTTTTGCCGAGGATAAGGCACGTGCAAGGAATCCTGGTGGACATGACAGATGCCGCCCGGTGGAAGCTTAGGCCGTTATTGGCTTGCCAAACGAGCGGCTTGGATTTTGGTTGCGGGATGAGTAGCTTTAGGGCAAATGGACTCTCATCCCATAGAAGCCCTGTGGAATGCCTGCCCGTGTTTGAAGTTTGACGCAAACTGATATGCCAGAACTGTTTGAATTGCTTTGCTGCCCTTTGATTTGTCATGGCATCCCTGCTTCCAGGCAATCTCGCGCATTGAGCTGGCAGTGGGAAGCTCGTAGCAAGAGGCCAAGCAAAGGCCTGCGAGAAAGAGCGACCGGAAATTAGCTGACCAACACATACCAGCTTTCGTCATCCCCTGAAAGCACACGTCTCTTTGACGGGGGCGGCGTAGGTTTTCGCATGGGGAAGGAGAAGCACACGTGGCCTTGCGCCAAGACAAGTGGCTCCCCGGCAGCCTTAAGTTCGAGCTGCCAAATCGTGGGGGACATCGCAGCTTCGTTTGCCGCTTCAAGTCTCGGGGAATGGATCTAACTGGGACGGCAGTTAGGTGGTAGTCCCTGCCCCCCCCCCCCCCGATACAGGAAGCGACACGCAACTTGCGCAAATAAGCACATCGCAGAACTTCATGTCATGCAGGTTACAATTTAACGTGGCTTGTGCAATGCGATGGAGCCCTTCTTTCCATACAGTTGCTCTTTCACTTGGCTGGGCCGCTCCTGGCGTCAACTAGTTTCAGGGCTTTGCATGCAGCCATGCCTCTGAGAATGTATGTACAAACATGGCTTAACAGTGAATGGAGGAGGCCAATGCCTCTCGCAGAAGCTCTGAGTTAATGAGCAGTGTGTCAGGCGCGTTTACGCGCAGCAATTACTTTGCTCACCAGAAGCCGCGCCTGCTGTGTCTGAATGCCAAGGTGAAAGAACAACCGTTGAATACAGTTGACTCAGTGGTTGTTCGCTGTTGGGAGCTTAAGCGATCGACTTGCAGGCCAAATGTAACTACAGTCTGCACGAAATCATGTGGCAATTCTTCTGCAACAAGTCCGGATGCGCTCGGTGGCACGGGCTGTTGCTGGAAGGCTCTCTACAATTGGCCAGGGTGTATAGGAATCGGAGATCTTTTGTTTGGCCTTTTTTGTTCGAAGGCCAACATCCATAAATGGATTTGCCTGCGTCAGGATTGCCTCCTGATCGTTGCCCCAGGTTTAGTTGATAGGAGGTGAGGAGGTTTCCAGATGCCAGCAGCATGCAGCATGTCGGCCCCGGGTCAGCCAAGCCTCAGCTTTTGTTTTTCTCAAGATGCGAATCTTCGTGCACGGCTTCTGGTGCTAGTTTTTCGTGCCCCTCGAAAAGTCGACGGGCTCTGCTTCCTTTTCGTTTGTCAGCGTGCGGTTCTTGGACACGCAGGTGGCATTGCTATTTGATCCTGGGTTTCAAGGATCGATCCCGCCACACATGGGGTGCCTCGTTTTGGTGTTTTAAAGAACGCCAAACACACCATGTTGAGGTTCTCGTAAAAAAAAGACACGCCCACATGATGCGAACTTGCCAAGTCCAAGGGCGCCATTTGCACTAGGCAGTGTTTCCAGCTCCGAGCGTTTCACTGGCACCGGCTAGGGTAAGGGCAGCGCCTTCGGGGAATCCTCCGAAGGCTACGCTTCCACCGACTTGCCATGCAGCTTGCCTACAGGACCTTCACGCTTTCCCCAGCGCTGACGCAAGATCAGTTGATAGCAGTTCACCGGGCAAAGACGCTTAGACTACTTAGAGAAGAAGCACGTGAACGATCTACTGATGTCTTTACGCCAAGCGGCACACTGGACACAGCCTACAACCTTTAGGTCTTAGCCATGAGTACAGGCTTGCACTGTCAGAGGGGGAGGCTAGGTATTGCACATTCTTCGGCGCACGCAGGAAAAGGTTGGCAGGGCATGCCCAGCAATCCATGTTCGTGATTTGCAGTTAAACCATTTTCAGCCACTGAGCGTTTAGCTGAGAAGCAGTTGTGATGACAGGAAAATCCACTTGTTTTTGAGATTTAGCATTGAACACCCTTATTCGGAAGTTGCCATTTTGAACGATTTTCGGCCCGGAAAGCGGAGAGCCCACTTAGACAAAGACGACCTGAGCAGGCCCAATCCTGACCCTAGCTTTGTTTTCAGGTTTTGCCCTGTTGACGTCGCCAGGTTGTTTGTGAGGCCGGGGGGCTCCTTTCCCGACATTGCTAGTTCATTGGCCCAGCGGTCAGCAGCAGGAAGCCATCACTTGCATGTCTCATTGCTCTTAAATACGCCAGTGGCACTTCAGAATGCATTTTGCTAGTCCATGATCATTGGGCAGCAGATATATTTGCCTAGCCTCACCTGGGCCTCAGGACGTGCATTCATTCTATTCTGTCTGTCTTAAAATGGGCCTCCAAAATATGTGGCGTCCTGTTGGTTTCCATAAACCACCCAAAGGGGTACTGTTGACAAAGAGACAGGCCCATTCATTGTTGGCCTTTTCGGTTCTTGCAAACCGCCTCGCCGCAGGTCGACGGGCAAGAAGTCAACCAAACAGTGTGGGACCCACTGGCTAGTTTTGGGGTTGGTAACTGTTGCTGTTCAGAACTTTGCATGGAAAGTGTCATCGAGTACTTTGGCGGCTGGGTGTAAAGCTCGTCCCCCGATCATTTGTTGGCATCTACCGGCTTGCTCCTAGAAAAGTTTGCATTGATGAGTGCCTGGACGGCTCTAATTTTGAACCAGTCAGTGCGGCTCAGTACAAACGATGCAGACTCTGGCTTTGCATAGTGCTGCCATGCCCCGCACCACGGTGCGCAGTGTGCCATTGTGCATACATGTGGGCGTAGACACGGTTTCGCATACATGAACGCAAAGTTAGAAGGATCGGCAGGCATTGATTGATTCATTCTTGCAGAAAGCGCGAAAGCGCGACGAGTACCTTGTAGGACGGCTGCTTGAGGGAAGCCGCATTTTGGCGCGGGGTCGCACTGACCTCCTCCTTCCGGGCAAGCGACGTTTGCCCACAAAACATTTCTGCTCTGGGCATTGTCTTCGTCGTTTGCTCGTTTGTAATTTCTTTTTGGTGGCAGTCCCAGGAATTTGGAAGTGATTCAGTCATTTGGCGTACGCAGTGGCTGATTTGCAAACCTTGCTCCTGATGGGTTTACCTTCGCATGATTCCATGTGACTAAGCATGGGAGCTGTCGCCGCAAACTGCCTTCTGCCCATGTCAGCTAAGCTGTCCATCTCACAAGACAGAGGCAGCTGCTGCCCACCCTTGCAAGTTGTCCTCTCAACAACTACGTTGCTTGCTCTAAGGCTCTCCTTTCACTTGTGCCCTAGTGGCCACTGATTATTGATTTGGAATATGTATATTAGTACGTTTTGCCTGGGCCTTTCCATCATGCATCGGTTTGTGCTCTCAACGAAGGTGTGGACTGGATGCGGATCATGAAGCCAAAGTCTTAGAGCCAATGCGTTGTGTAGACATCCTCGTGCTTTGCCATGCTGCGTTGAAAGCTTGCCCACAAATGATAGTCCACCCAAGGAATACATCATACCGGCAGTACCCTCTCTCCCACTAACATGGTATTTGACAGGGGGTCCCTCCAAGAGGAATTTGATCTTTCAGACCTACCCACTTGACATCACTTGGCAGTAGTTCCGATGCACGTTGGCGCAGACTTGCAGGCTCAGGCTTAGGGCACCCGAACCGGCCATGGGAGCAAGCTGCTGTCAGGAGCAAAGATGCAGGTGGGATTACCCGGGCTCTGGCTATCACGGCTATCCCTACGGTGCTCCTTGGATGGCCAAATATTTGTTGTTTGCAGTTGATTGGTTGGCCCATGAGCTTGCTTTGGATTGTTCTTAGCGACGATTTTTAGTCTTATGGCTGTATTGGCGCGCAGGGCAATACAATCACAGCATACCTCTCAATTATTAAAATAAGACAGACCTTGAAGCAGGTAGTACATACTTCATATTTGACTGTTTTCCCGGCTCTGCTTTCTTTGCGGTACCGTGCTGAATCACGGGGCAACATTCGGCGCCAAGGACATGTGGGTGGGCGGGGATGCTTCTCCGAGCAATGCCGCCTTCTCACCTGGCGCCATGTCCCCTCAGTGGGAGAAGATGTCACATCGCGTTCCCCATGATCCAGAGCATGAGCTGGAGTGGTCCATCATTGCAGACAGCATTGAAGAAGACGAACTTCAGAGCTTGCGCGAGCTTCACTCGGCTGCTTGTCCCAACTGTGCGTCGTGCTCAGCGTAGGAAAAAGTCGGAATCGGAAGGTTGAGGAGCGGCTGCGCCCGATGTCGGCAACGGATCGGTGGTTGGTTGGCCAGCACGGCATAGCGACCCTCAACTGAGCTCAAGTGCATCGTCAAGTTTCCCTTTGGCCGTATACGATAAGTGTCAGACCTGCCAGCTGTGCACGGGGTGCTTCCGCATTTTGAGTGGGTGGTTGGCTGAGGGCTGGGTTCTTGCAGTTGCCCTTTATTCCTGCAAGTTCTTCACGCTTGCATTGAGTGCTTTCTGGGAAATTGCCTTGGCCAATAACAGGAGACTTTTTGAGTGAAGGGCGTGCTTGAAGAATAAACAGGTGTACTTTTGATTCGAAATATCCGTGACGTTTGAAACCTATCGGACCTTTGTGGACGCAGCACGCTCTTTGGGACTTGGCAAAAGCTTGACGCACTTGCGCGCTGTCGATGTACAGCATGTGTATCCGAGGTTCTGGAGGACTGTGAGCTGCATCCAGCGTGCAGACGCAAGCCGCTCCACCGGCAGGCCCAAACGCTGCTGCGTTTCCTGCGGGCGCGGGATGGTAATGTGGCAAGGGCAGAGCAGATGTTCAGAGCAATGCTGGACTGGCGCTTCTTGTTTGAAAGGGGGATACAAGTCTTCGTGTCTCCCCAGTTCATGCAATGCTTGCCCTAGGTGTGCGATGATTTTGTTTGTTGATCTCAAGTGAGTGATGTCTGAGGGGCAGGTCCAGGTTGCCCTGAGAGAATGCACTCAGAGTGGCGCTTCTGCACCTCCAGACTGTTGCCATGAGCAGCTAAACCTTAATCCTTCTGAAAGAATCTTTCAGGCCGGCATCCTGATAAGTGCGAATTCAGCTTCCCTTTTGCTTTGCCTCTTCACGCGCGTGCCCGCTGAAATAGATGTCCCCGTTCTTGGATCAATCTTGTATGCGCACATACATCACCAGTCGCCCCATTCCCCCCCCCCCCAACCCCCCCCGCCCATCCCAACGTGCAACGCGCCGAGGTCATGACTTTGACGTGGAGGGCAAGGTGCACAGCTGGCGCCGGGAACTGGAAAGATGCCGAACCCGGAGGTCACGGCTTTGCCAGGTCTATGGCGTCGAAGAACAGATCTGAGACTCAGCTGGAAAATGCCGGATTCTCGAAATGAAGGACCCCTTGGTCGGTTTCCCTTGCGGCTTCCCTTTAAAACTGGCCCTAGTTTCGAGAAACGCCGTACCACTCATCTTGAATGTCATAGGAAGGGCCATCAAGGTCACGTGTTGACAAGAGTCTATTCCTTGCATGAGTGACGTGCCGCTGTGCCAACCCATTTCCTTGTTGCAGCGTCACAGCCTTCGAAAGGAGTGTCCGTTGAATTTGGCAACTTAAGCAGACCCAGAAACTGTATGCAAGAGGCTACACAAAGTACATACATACCCCGAGCTTTCCCGCGCGGGAAAGGCCTGCACAACCAGAAAACCCTACACAACCCTGAACTTCGAACTGGCGCAGCCCTCCTGCAAATACCAACCTGCTTTCTCCAACATCTTGCTTTCCGAGTTCCTTGAGCTTCACACACTTTCGCGAAGTCCATTCCAGTGGTAAACAACAAGTTCGAACTGTTTGTTGCCAATCCGCTCAGGAGAACATCTCAAACAAAGCATTGTTGGCGCTTTGCCATGAGCCTTTGTGAACATTTGCGTGGGCGGACCATTGTTCCCATGATGTTGGTAACTGCGTTGGCTGCCTCACCAGAGATGTTTTGCATGCCTGTTCATCCTTCGCAAGAAGGTTGCTTTGGCTTAAATGTGTGTTGGCGAAGCTTGTTGGATTCCTAGACTTCATCGATTTCAAGGTGCGGGTCGTGGCTTGCTGATGTCGAATAAAGCTTTGATTCACAGCCGTTGAGGAGTTCGTGGGCCCGTTGCTGCAAGCAAGTTCAAGTTCAAGGCCTCTTGTTTTGGCGCTAACCCGGTGAACCAGAAAGTGATTTGGCAGCTGAGGCAATGACAAGTACGGCATTCCTGTCCGACTCTTCCGACTGGGTGTGGCAGATACGGCTGGACTCATCCGTGAGTTTGGAACAGAGGTAATTCTGGTTGACAGCCTTTCGAAGCTCGAGTGGACGCACGAACAGTTTCTTTCCTGCAATGCAGGGAGTTTGTGTTGTTTACTTATGTGTTTGTGTTTGTACCATCTGTGATTCTGTTTGTGTCGCATTCAGGGCTGAAGAGTGAGTCAATCTGATCTAAAGGCAATTTTTGCAGAGGCACTGCAGCACACCAAGCAGGCACTGGCAACTTGACCGCTCAGGATCCGGAATTCCATCTTCAAGCACAGGAAGCTGATTCGAGGGCAAATCCAAATCATTGACGTGGGGGACTACGGCGGCGTCCCCAACTGGACGGGCCGCATGTGGAACAACCTCCGCTTAGGCCCTGAGATCTACAAGGTCTTCGACAACAACTACCCGGAGACCGTGCGGAAGGCTGGGCCAACGCGGCAAGCCAGCAAATCCTACATGCGTGACGTTGGGATAAGAGCATGGGCTCTTTCCGCCGTAGTTTGATGCGACATGGAACTCCTTGGCTTGCTCTGGAGAAGACGAGATCCACTTTTTGTCAATGCCATTTTGTCTTCAAAGTGTTCATTCGCAAACAGTCGTCACATGCTCGACCGAGCATCCCAACCATCCTTCAGAACCTCGAAAACTCTTACCAGCAGGTTCTGCGAGGTTCTGATTTTTACCCGGTCGTTTTAGCAAGAAAGCGGGTGGACAGTATTCATGCAAAACGAAAATGCGCGGGACGCACTTTGCGGAAGCTCCGCGGAAGCCTGCAAGGCAGAACACAAGAAACATGCGAATGCAATATTGAAACCTCAATCGAAAGGTTTGTAACTAAAGATCACAGCAAAAGCGCTGTGTAAATGGCAGCAACTTCTTCAGATACATTTTGCAACCACTTGAAACATGTTGCTTTTTCTACCAACATAAAGGGAAACCACCATTTACAAGGCAATGTTCAGGTGTAGAATGTAAGGATCCCTGTTCTTCATACCTGGGTCGCGCGCTCTCCATGAATGACCTATTTGCCCGTTCCGTTGAATTGCTGCCCCTTTCTGTCGCGCAGGTCTTTATTATCCGGACCAGCTCTGTGGTACATCAGGCGGGCCTTGGTAGGTTGGAAGTATGCGCAGTCGGGCGGTGCCTGCGATCGGCTTTCCCACGGATACACTGACGCTTTCCTTTTTCTCTGGGGTAGAAGGGCGGACAATTTGCCAGGATATGCGCCCTTCATGTTTTCTGTTGTTCCTGCATGCCAACATTCATCCGCGGACTGTGTGGCGCCCCGCTGTTCAGTTGGCACAAGTCAACATGTCTCATGTACTAGTGAAGGTAGTAGTTGTATTTGCGATGCAGGCACGGCTGGGACCAGGAATGTCAGGTCCTAGTCAACTCTTTTGCCGCTTTTGGCGTTTGCAACCTTTTACCTCCATGGGCAGTGCTGCGTTTCGGTGGCTTTGGAGTGGACTTCCGGGTTTGGCAGGGCTACATGCTGATCCAGAGTTTGCTGCCCAGCCGCACCAAGCGGAAGTTGAAGCTCTACGGGCAGAAGTCCGCGGAGTGGGCCAAGGAGCTGTGGCAAGAAGTGCTGCCCAATCAGCAGCTCCCAGAGTTTCTGCTCTCAGACAGCTGCTGGGACTGCAACAAAAAAATCATTGGGAGGCCGCTGTCCGCACGAATGCCTTGCAGGTTTGACCAGGCTCTTGGATCCTGCGACTGCCGTTACTTGCCTTGTACTTGTAGCCTTGTCAGTTTCAACCTGTCCAACATTCGCAAATGCTTTGTTGAGGACGCTACGCCAGCGCCACGGCCGATTGTCCAATTGACTCTTTCATGTGCAGCCCCAATTACCCCCTCCCAATTAGTTGGCAGCCCCTTCCAATTACTCCCCCCCTCCTACCCCAGGGTAGGTCAAACAATGACATATAGGGTGGACCCCCTCCCCCGCGAGGCAGTAGTGGCGTTTAAGCTATGATGTCGCTGCAGAGGGTGAAGCCAGCGAGCCAGCGACTCCGAGCATTTCACATCAGAGGGCCTTGCGTCCCGACTGTTTGCTCAGGCATTTGTTGCTCAGGCATTTGCTGCTTGTGTTTGCCAGCACAGGTTGCTGATAGGCTGCATACACAGAGCTGGTTGCCAGGACGGCCTCTATAGACTGTAGACTTGTTTAAATAGAAACGGGTCTTAAGGATCGCATGTTGGGATCGTTATAAGGATTGTCTCTGACACAGCTTGTTTTGGGCGATGTTGGGAGATTTTGGCAGACTGTCCGTCCTAAACCCTGTCAGTTTGGCCAATTCTGTTGAATACCTTTGGGTGCAGTCATTTTGAGGCATGATTTGTTGTAGAGTTTGCGTGGGATGGCTGGGTTCAGTCATTCTGCCTCTAAAATCGGGCCCATGACCGAGGCTCCCATCGCTTTATAGCGCCTAACCATTTTAACGAATTTTCAACATGCGCCTTCGTCCACAGACCCTCCCCATTCTGTGAGGATTTCCTCCTGCAATCTCGGCCAGGTTGTAGATATGTTTTCCAATCGCGATTTGAAATGCTATACACCATCGATGTTCCTACGTGGAGCAAAGAGGTTTCAATGGGTATCCCAATTAGTCACTTAGTCCATAGTCAACCGCTTGCACCTGATGCTTTTAAAATGATTTGCCCTCTCTCAATGTCTGAAGACCATTGCTTCTCATGCCCGCATGCTGGGCATTGGTTCAGAGAAACGTGATCACAAGAAGAGCTCGGAGTGAACAACTACATGCAGAGTGTACAGCATGATATTTGGTGATATTACTCGTTTTGGCATCAAGGTCTGAAGCCATGATTGCTATGCTGATATGGTTTTTCTTCCAACAGCATCAGTGGGGGGAGGGTGATTTGCTTGTTGTTCTCTTGCCTAGTTTGGAAGCATAGGTGTCCTTTTTGGTTGGTTTGTTTGAGCAATAGAGGGCTCTGGTTTAGATGGGTTTCTTCCATTTACTAGGGAAACCCATCCATTTTTCCCAAAAGGCCACCTATGTTTGGAAGTTTCTGGAAACCCACGTCACTTCTCCCAGGTGAGTCGGCCCTGCGCTCGGCCCAGCCGGCTGGTGGCTTGGTGCCGGCCGGTGCCGCAGGCCACAGCCAGGGCCGCTTCGAGGAGGACCACAGCCCCTGCCACGAGCCGGAGCCCTTGAAGCCGCAGCTCAAGGCCGCTTGCGGCGGAAAAAAAAACCCGCGGGGCTTCCCAAGGGCTCGCCAAAACCGGTGGTATCCGGTGGTTTAAACAGCGCCCCCCAAAAAAATTGGGCAAAACCCAAGCCTCTTCCAAACTGTTCTTCTTTGCAGCTGTTTAAGAAGAACACCCAAACTTCTTACTGCAGCAAATCCGTGCAGCCACGACTCTTCCACCAAAGAGAGCAGCCAGAAGCTGGAAGGAAATCTGCTCAAGGCTTCCCTGGGCTCCCTGTTCGCCAAAGCCGGTGGCTTTTTGGACAGCGCCCCCAATTTGTGTTTGCCAATTTTGGGCCAATCTTTTGAAAGGACCTTCCCTTTTGGGCTGATGGTGATGTTTCAAGCGGGTTTGCGTAGAGAGCACGCAAAGCCGGACCGCGGGCGGGCTATGGGCAGAGCAATACCATGCCTTTCGATGGGTTCGCCATGGGATCTCGAACGTTGCGTTATTGTTGTCATTTCCCGCACCGCGAAACCAAAGACGCACGGCTTGTTCCTGGCTCCCTGGGGCCCTACCAAACTTGAACGAAGCGAAGGGAGCAAGACTCGAAGGAACCGCCCGCATGCGCAGAAACTTTCAGAATATGAAGAAAACAAAAAGCAAAGAGTGGCACAGGGTTTGGCTGAGCGTTGCAGTGCTGGACCCCAAGCCGCTAGTTTGCTTCACGTGCTGGATGCCGGTCAGTGTGCGCTCACTCTGACGCCATCAGAAAGGGAGGAGCTTGGCATATGTTTTTTTTGCGGCTTTGTGAGGGAGGCGTCACTCCAAGCGACAATTGAACTGTTGAAATTTGAGCAGTTCCATTCTTCCTGAGTTCCCGCGTAGAAGGGAAAGATCGCATCCCAGTCCAAGGCTTCCGGCTGCGAGTGGCTGCTGGCGGCCGTGGCGGCATCCCTGGTGTTCGCATTGGGAAGCCTGGTGAACACCTGAGGTCGCGATTCGCCGGGGTTGCAGGTTTTGTTTCATGGGCACAGCCCAGGACCCAGAACCGTAATCCTAGCATGCCGATTGTGTTGATTGTTTGTTTTACTGTTCCTACCATGCCGATTGTGTCGATTGTTTGTTTTACTGTCACCCGCTTCTGCGCTCGGCACAGACTTTGAATGGCTGTGCGAGTGCGCTTAAGCCTTCCTGAGGGAATCACTGCCAGCACATTGTCATTTGCCTGCTTTGCGCTGTGCTAATGTTTTGTGTGTTTTTCACCCGTTCCCGGTCAGCTGGCTGTTGCGATGTCGAACACGCAAGAAGCAGGTCGACTGGAGGAACATAGTTGATACTGGGATGGACGAAATCCTGCACCACTTCGAAACCATGGTTGAAACCATAGCGTTTGTTGGTATTTACAGGGGGAATTATATCATTCCAGGGTTTCTTCCCAGCTCCAAGAGCACAGAGCACATGGCTCGACCGGTTGGTCACGTGGAAGCGCGCTTCCTGCACGACGCATCGCCCAGATGTGCCCTTGGCAACACGGACCGCATGGGTGTTAACACAGCACATGGTAGAAGATGTCCTAGGGCTGTTTGCTTTTTGGCCTTTAACTGTTCATCAATTTTCCGTTTTGTTTGCCCGTGTTGGCTGCTTCAGCTTGATTTGAAGGGTGCTGCTCTGGCTGATTACACTGCTTTGCAATCGCGAGCGGCACGTGGTGTGTGAACCCGTGGTGGCAGAGCTCAAAAGAAACTTTTGTTGACAGGCTCCTTGAAAAGGAGCTTGCGCTCGGCGAGTGACTCTGTTGTTCATGTGAGCGCTTCTGGTGTTGCATTTGATTGGTAGGGCTGTTGGCCATGCCACCAGAAGAGTTTTCGCGTGCGACTTCAGTGTGGCTTCAATTCAGCCCTGACATGGCTTGCATGCTGAATCCAGCTGGAAGTGCCAGAGAGAGGGATGAATGGGCGAACGCCCGAGTATTGTGGCTTGTCGCTTCAAGTTTGCACACGGATCTGCTGATTCAGCATGATAGCCGCTAGAAAGTGACAATGCCAATGCCTCTCGCTGATGGGGCTGCCACAGTGCCATTTTCCGCCGATCCAGGCTGGCAGTGGGGCACTTGCACAATGAAGGCGCTTCGTGAAAACAAAGCACTGCCAGAGAGGCTGGTAGCAGCAGTGCCTTGGCTTTTAGGCACCTGCGGAAACTATGCCAATGTTTGGAGCTAGGCATTGGGCTTTTCTATGTCGCAACTGTAGAAACTTGCACCGGGAGAATTAGGTAGTGAGCTGAAATTTGTGCCGATCTTTTGGGGGAAATGCTAGGAGGCCTACGTTTAAAAGCCGCATTAAGCTCTTTGACACTGTGAAGGTGCCAACTTTCACACTCCGCATGTGATCTCGGCCAGGCTTTGGCGACTGGAAAGGTGCAGATTGGGCATGAGAGATATGAGAGAGCAGGGAAAACAACGCTTCGTGATTCCGGTGCTGCTTGGGACATAGGACACTGATTTCGAGACCCTCTTGCCACAGGTGCTGAGTGCCCATCCCAACTCATAACTGGAGACCTGGGCGTGGATCAAAATCCTGGTTAGCCCCCTGTAAACATCCCAATCCAACCACTAAAATAGGTTCTAAAATGGGTGGTGAATTCACCTGCCAACCAAAATGGGATCCCATTTGTCCCACAGCCACATCAAACCAAGCAGCCCTGTTTCATTGAGCCAGGGCCGGAGCTTGCTGCTCTACAAAGGCCTTCGCAGCCAGGCCACGACGCCGATGCCAAGCCTAACGCATAGATCCGCGTACTCCTAGCTGCCCTGAAGGCGCATGCTTGCATGTTGAGGTATACACATGTAGTTACAACAATATATATATATATAGCCATGCATATATGAATCACCACTACCCCGTTACTTGAGCTTGTATGAGAGTTTGTTTCTTCGATAATAGTGCAATAATGCTATGGCAGAGTTGGATGGAGGCACGGGCTTGGGAAAGAGTGTGACTTTCTGTGTGTGTGTGTGTGCGCGCGTGCATGTGTGTGTGTGCGTATTTGCGTGCATGCTTGGACCACTTCAGGCAACAGGATGATGCACACCCGCCCATCAAAAATTGCAATTTGCATTGGCATGTACTCTTCTTTCTACTAACATGGAGCCTGACAGAGGGTCCGTCTTTGAAAGGAAAATCGTCCAAACCAGGACTTCCTTGGCAGTGGGCCAGAATTTCATGGTTTTCCGCCGAAGGCGCAAGCGAAAGCTCCTCGACTCGTAGGCTTGGACCATTGGCAGTCGCCTTGGCGATGGGCTGCTGAGAAGCGAAGGCGCGCACCACTGCAGCTATGCTAATTCTCCCCGAATTAGCATAGACCATGGGATCCGACAAAGGGGTCGAAAGGCGGTTTCTCATCAAGGGATGGGTTTGGGATTCTCCTCCTTGGAACATCGCTGGCTTCCGTGGATTGACCCCGGATGCCTTGCCTGAGCTTCAGCCGCCAGGTGGCTCAGGAGGCATCCTTGCCCGCCGTGATAAGGATGATGCAGAAGACCCAACGGAGGCTAGGATCCAAGGGTTTGTCGTCTTTTGAGGATACCCTATTTTGTGTTGGTTTGAAGTTAAAAGAATTGAAACCACCAAAAATGGGGGGGGGGGAGGGCTTCCAGAGACATGTTGAGACGAACCCAGGTTCGGCAGTTGTCAGCAATATATTGAGCAGCAGTTTTATGAGATTGCCCGAAGTGACACAATTGAAAGGGTCCACATTCCCCCAGCTGTAAAATCACCGGCACAATGTCTAGTGGAAACTAAGCTACCTTAAGGGGGCTTTGTTTGCGAATGTCCGCAAAAGTATTGCATTGACGCGAGTCTGTACGTTTGAGCAAAACATTGATGTGTTCTCGTGGGCAATAATAAAGAGACACGTTTCCTACAAGAACCTCACGTTCAGCTCCGGCCCTGGCACTGGAGCTTGTCATGCTCATGGGCCGAAAAGGCAAGCGAACGTGTGCAAGTTACCAAGGATCCCACCGATTTTTGTGCATTCCTGAAAACTGCAGCCTCAAGGGAACTGTCACTTGTTGTCTCACAGCAACTGAAGACGTAAGG
The DNA here is from genome assembly GCA_963377175.1 of Effrenium voratum. NCBI lineage: Eukaryota > Dinophyceae > Suessiales > Symbiodiniaceae > Effrenium > Effrenium voratum. The sequence goes on from CAUJNA010003328.1 coordinate 843,304, forward strand.
CATGAAGCGGAGTTAAGGCTGAGGGGCCGTATGAATTGCAATCTGCGTCTCAGAACGCCACAAGCGCTCACAGGCTGTGAAAGGCGACGTCCGTCAAATGTCCTTAGATGCGTTCATGTACGTGTTTGTACGTCTTGTTTCGGCCACGAACGGAAGTTTGTTTCCGGAGGGTCCAGGTATGCGTCAGGCGGATCGGAATCTCCTCATATTCGGATCAATGATTGAAACACATTGAAGATGTCAACAACTACTGAACATAGCAACAGAGCATTTTGGCTGCCTGCTAAGTCGTGTCTCAAGACTTGTTTACCCACTGTCTCAAAGCCGTCCCTCCCTTCCAATCATCTTTCTTTTTCGTCAGATTCGCTCTATATGCAGTTGTGCAAAGATTCTGACTTGAACACATTTTCCGCGAGTCTGTAGCTATACTCCTTTCTTTTTAGCAGGAACGCCCACATGGTTGCGCTCGCTGCAGCAGTTGCACGTTGCAAACAAGGCGGAACCCGCACGAGACCTTAAGTGAGTGCCGGTGTTGCTTGTTCTTAGTAAACGGAATGTCGACCGCATGCTTCGCATGCTTGCAAAAAGGAGGCACTAGCGAGCTTCTACTGGGCGGGCTGGAGATTTGACACCGCCCGCATGCTTGTCGACAATCCATTGCTAGAGGCAAGCTCAAATGTGGCAAAGTGGTGGGCAAAGATGATCCGGACTTTTTGCACGGACTTTTTGCACAGGCCCCGGTGCTAGATCCGCCAGGCTTTTGGAGGAATTTGGCACGTGGCCAGTGGGGCAGCTGCGACCTCAGTGTGTCTTGGTGTGTCTTTGGGGATGCACCGATACGCAGAAAGGGCGCGCACCCAAATGGGTTTAAACCGAAACCGTGACCCTTGCTGGAAAGAACGGGTTTCTTGCCGGATGCGCGGCTTGACCATCCGACTTTTGGGGAAAGCACTTTGCCGCCTGCTGGGGATGAGACCAGGTGAACATGACTGCAGAACCAAACAGAAGATGAGGGTGAGACCAGCAAATCTGGTCCAGTGAATGTCCCAAGAGCTCCAAATCTGTGGAGAACCCATGGAGCAGAAACAACAGCACCTTGCTAGCCTACCAAAATCACTCACTGTCACATGGCCACAACACGAAGTCAAGAAGATCTCCATGCCTGGCAATCCTTGGGCACGACAACACACATGGCAATATGTTGCCGTGTTCCGGGCAGTTTGCATGTTGCTGACACCATGACCTATACATGCTCTCGTTTTTGCTCTTAATGCCAGGGTCCACAAGCGTACTACTTGTGCTATTTCGTGCATGAGCAACTGTTGCTTGGTCAAGACGAAGTGGGCAGCATGGAGCCATGGTGTTCAACATGCCAGCTTGATGTCCATGAAACCTGTGAACCTTGGTTCTAGATGCAGCTTGGCGCGCGCCCCCGCAATCGTTGGCTCAAGCGCATTGCTGGGCCTGTGTTTTCCAATTGTTTAATTTGCCGATATTTGCCGGGTTCTCAGCCTTCTGCACTGAACTGAAGCTGGGCGGCCTTGTCGGTCTCAGTCAAGGTCACGGTGTGGTCTAGTCTTGTGGTAGTCTGAGTGTTTTTGCCATTTCCTCGGTCCGACTTCTGCACAGAAGCTGAGCCGGCCTTTGCCACAGCTTCAGGCCTGCATTCTAATTGCCGTTGCTTATGCCCGATTTGTGCTTGGGATGAGCTGCTAACAGCGTTGTTGTGTTCCACAGTTCGATCAGGTTCGCCCAGGCGATTCAAGCAGCCATTTCGGGCATATTAGACCCAGATGCGCTAGGCTCGACGTGTCCTGTTCGCCTGACGTCCAAATCTTTTGAACCATCTGGATGGCACATGTTTTTGCTGGTGAGGATTACCACCGCTGCCATGATCTACTTGCTGCTACTTTTCCTGCTGCTTTCCCCACTTATGTGCCGTGGCTGCATTCTTGAGCCCTGTCTTGGAGCAAGACTTCGCAATTTGGAGCAAATCAGAGTAGCCCATTGAATGACCCGGAGACATGTGTCAAGTATTCTTTGCAGTGCTTTTGTCCGAGTGGGCATCAATCTGCGGCGAGGTACCTGGCCCTGAATTCCCTCGTTCCCAGGCGAGACCCAAGCTCCGCAGAACGTCGGGACCTGCAAGACATGTCACAAGTTGGGCATAGCCATCACAGCCCATGAAAAATGGACAAATGCAGGAAGTGTCAGGGCTTCATGTTTCGTGATGGGCGGCGTTGATGGCAACCGTGTTCCACCCTCAAGGGTTGGCAGCGGAAGTATTTCAGGAAGGTCCACTCAACAACTCTCAGGTTTTTCTCGCTAGTTTCCGCACCCAGCTTCAAGTAGGCCCGGATGATTCACTGTTGAATTCCCGTTTAGCCACCTCTAGTCGCTACATCCACGCAGTTTGGGGCGTTTTGTCCTGCAAGCTGGGGAGGCACTGTTGCTCGCTGAGAGGGCAATGCCACGTCGCTCAAGAGCAAACTGTTTGCCGCGGATTACCCAAAATTGGGCATCTTCTTTTCGAAACTTAGGCTTAGACGTTTGATTGTGTTCGTTTGATTACTCTCGCAGACACCAACGCCCGCTTTTCACCTTTGCCAGGCTGCTGGGGCCACAAGATCTCAAAGCCAGATATGGTGCCAGCTGGTCTTTGGTGACTGGACCCTTGGCACATATAGTTTGGCAACCTGAGGAGGGGGCGGGAAGGGAGTTATGGGCTGTTCGGCCCCTGGATATAAAACGAACCCATTCACGATGTCCCTGAAAGTCTCCCGAGTTCCCTTCTTCGTAGGTCCATTGCCCACTCTCATCCGATCGCACTCGCAGTATTGTTGTCCCAACTTTGTTAAATGAAGTGGCTGTGCGTGTGCGCTTCCCTTTAAGCCGGGTTGTGCGAAATTTATTTAGCTGACAACCATGCATCGCTATGGTTGAATGAATTGTGTACCGCCACATGCCAGCTCTCCGCCTAGGTGGATCTTCTGGCATCGGCAAGGCAGGGCAGTGCAAATGCTTTTCGGCGCGCATATGCATAAGAGTGAGTGCTGAGGATGCCAATTTATGAGTGAGACGAGAAACCCCGGGCCTTGTTTGAGGGCGTGCACCATAGACCTTTGTACAGTTTGTACAAGACGTCCCGCATTCCGCATGGGACTCAGACGAGCCGAGCTAATAATAAGTGAATGCTGATGAATGCTGGTTTTTGGGGGGAATGCCATCCGACACAGCGTTTGCAAAGAACTTTGCGAGAAGGCCGTGAACAAATCATCAAGCGAGGGTGGAGGAACCTGTTTCGGTGAGCAAGACTGACCAAGCAAGGGCCACTTGTGCGGGAGCGCCATTGATAATCTCTTCCCCCTATTAATAAATACGCCCCCCCCTATTATAAATAAATCCCCCCAAAAATATATATATTTTTTTAATTGGGGTTTTTGGGGTTGGTTTTTTTTGCTTTTCCAACAATGTGAGGGTTCACGTAGGATTTGGATGAAATGGATTAAATTGTAAGGTCCGCGAGTAAGCGGTTCAATAAGGAAATTTGATGCATCATTTTATTTGTTTACCAGTTTACTGGTTGTTTGTTTGCAGCCAGCCAGGACAGAGCTCTCAGACAGACCGCAGCCAGGTGACAAACGCAGCCAGCCAGGGAGTCAGGGACAGCCAGGGACAACAGAGTCAAGAACAACCTTTTTGGGAACCCACCAAAAGAACCCAACCTTTTGAGAAGCCAGCTTTTGGGAAAGCAACCTTTTGGGGAATTGAGGAACCCACCTGTTGAAAAGTGAGGCTGGAAGCTTGCCAAAAGTGCCCCCTAATAAGGATTCCAAGACGTTGGTATTGGTTTAGTATTGGCGCAATGGAAAATCAATTGTGTGGAGTGGAAATCTGGTCCCGGGCCCCGGATTTGCATTTATTATTAATTGGGGTCATTCATTAATTGGGGGAGCGGATTAGTGATTTAGCCGCACAGCTTCAAACAGTGAAGAGTAAACACGCGCAACAGTCGCACTCGCAAGTGTGCACTCAGTGTTCGCACTTGTTTGGGATTGCTGAGGTGCAGATGGCCGCCCACATGGAAATAGATCTTGTAAACCGTGTGACAGCTACCATTTACATGGGATCTTGTTTCCAGCTCTGATGATGGTTCATGGCTTCCTGTCCGAGTTTGCCCCAGGAGCTTGCCAGGAAGCTCCTGTCACAAGGGCTGAATGTGGTCATCGTGGCCCGTGCCGGGCTGAATTTTGTTGCAATCCGAAGCTCAGGAGTTGCTACTGACTTTGACTTCAGACACAAGGCCAAATCATACCCCCAGTGAACATCCCAATCCCCACTAAAATGGACTAAAATGGGTGGTGCACCTCCCCCAAAATGGTACCACTGGTGTTGACCCACAGCCACATCTCAAGTCTAACTGCACGCGCTTTGCTTGATTTGGCCTGGCCGTCGCAGCATGTGGGTGGCATGTATTTGTTCTTGATTCTTTTGGACTGAGGTGACGAGCCCGTGTTCGATGAGACCTTGAAGGCATGTGTGCGTGTGGAAGGGTGTATATATACAAATATATATATATATATATAAGTGTAGGTAAATATTTGTACACATAGTGGTACATATATAGGCAGACACGATGCTAGATATTGTACATACAGTGCGGCCGTGAGGCGGAGTCCAAAACCTCAGTGGACACTGCGCTTGCAGGAGCTGAAGAAGCAGTTCCCCAAGCAGGAGATCCGCAGCGTCAAGGCATGGAGCCACATCAGAGTCTACGCAAATGTTACCCATTCCCTGAGTTCTCGCGCTTGATACTTCTTGGGCAGACCGTTCTGGTGATTTTAGTGGCAAGTAGGAGCAAGTTTGAACTTGATTGAGCCAATCCACTCAGCAAGTGAGGTTATTGGATCCTGCGTCAGATGATTGAAAGAAGGAGCAATCCTCCCGGGAAAGAATACAGGGCTGAAAGACTACACATCTTAGCCTATCATCATGCAGTAACTTGTTTTACTACAGTCCCATTCTAATTGGTGAGGCTCATTTTTTGTACATGACTTCCCTTGTACTCACCTGCCGAGAAATGCAAAAGGTCTCCATGTGGAAGGGTGCACACCTCAGCCAAAGTGCACGTTTTCCCATACTGAAAGAAACATGCTTAAAGACCCCAACAAATAGGCGGTTCAGCTCGTTTCACGTCGCCAATGTTTTTTCTTAGTTTGGGGAGACCGACGCACAGTGATTCTGCGGGCACAACAAAGGGAGCACGACTTTCAATGAACCAACATTGCCATACCACATTTGCACAAGAAGCCGCACCAACAACATAATTACTGTATTTCCTATGGTCGTGCACGCATGGACTTGTGTTTGGTGTCGTGCTGATGGAATTGCATTGCGCCCTGCATTGAAGCCCAGGTGATGTGAGTGAGAAGCACATGATGTCAAGGCTTCGATTGGTGTTGAAACGCGGTTGCCTGATTCATTTTTCCAACTCTACCATTTCCGTTATCCTGACCAATGATCCACATCCTTGGTTTTGGAGCTGGACCCATTTGGTTTTTGCCTGTCAGGCCAACCTGTCCGACAGCAGTGGGGCTTGGATGGCAGATGTGAAGGATGCGACCAAGGCGCTGGTTGCGGACGTGTGCACGCAATGGACATGTTAGATGGCACGTTGATGGGTATGGGCGTAAATAAATAGATAGACATCTATATATATATATACATACGTGTTATGTGTTCAATTTATATTATATATATAGAGATATACACATGTGCTCCGCTGTGTTTTGCTTTGGCATGGCTCCCTTCGCAGAGAAAGTCAGCCTTTGGAAAGGCTTCATCTTAGCTCTGAGAGTGTTGCAGCTGCAGTTTGTTTTCGTTTTCTGGTAAGGGCGATTCATTTGGTCGCTGTTTGTTGACAAGCCTGCCAGGATGTGGACATTCAGCTGGTGTTCAACAACGCGGGCTTTATCGTCACAGGTGGGCAAGAATCAAAACAACCGCCCACCAATTTCAGGGGTGGATCAGAAGTCAGAAGTCGCTGCAGACCTTTGTTGGCTCGCGGCCAGTGGATAGGCCAGTGTACCAGGCAACATTTGCTCGTGTCCGTGCACTGGTATGTAAACTCGCTTGATATGTGAAGAGTATTCAGTAAATCCACCATCCGCATGAGTTTGCTGGGAACTGTCCATCCAAGTAATTCTGTCCAGTGTCTACGCTTGCCACAACCGACTGAACGTGCACATTGTGGAGGCTTTTTCGAGCAGCATTCGGTGGAAACGCACCTTGCCAACTTCCACTGCAACCTCACAGCCAACATCCACCTCACCCACCACTTCTACAGCAACATGATCAATAAGGCTCCGACTTCGTGGTTGCGGAAGTATGCAGATCATTGAGATAGCTTTGCACTGCATGACTGTAGTTCACTGATGACCCAGATTCGGCTGCCACTCTGGCAGCAAAATATATAATCTTCCCAAATAAGGCATGATCGATGTGCTTGAACCATGCAGAATCAGGATGCCATGTACGCGCAATTCCTGATCGCAAAGCACTTGGAACGCAGGGCCTCAGAGGTTGCATCGTCTTCACCTCCTCCTCTGCGGGCTTCATCCCCAATCCTTTCGCAGTGATGCACCTCAGCGCCGTTTATTTGCACAGGTGCTGTCCAAAGTGTAGGTGCATGTGTCCATTCTTGGAATCATTGGCTGTGAACATGCAGCCATTCCACGGTGCGTGACTTATCAAACACGCCATGGCCAATCATCCAAGCGGCTTGGGCTTCCGAGGTTGAATGCAATTCATATTGTTCAGGGCTGCTGCATGAGTGAGGCCCACAACTTAAGTTGAATGGCAGTGAGTTGCTGTTCGATAATGTTTATCGCCTTCAGCTTTGCGCAATTGGAGAGGAGTGGTCCTCGACCGAAAGCGCATTTTGGAGTTGATTGTCTTCTTTTCTTGCCCCTGCAGGTTTTGCAGACATGGTGGGCAAACAAAATCGAAAGAATGAACAAGCCTTATTTGCCACGCTGTCTCCCGGAGGGCAGAAGCAAGGCACCATTCAAACAACCCCCCCCCCCAACCCAAAGAAATTTCTTTCCCAGGTATGGCTGCACAAAGTCAGGCATCTCAGCAGCTTGGAAGCATAAAAATTGAAGGCTCGACACCTGACGTTGCAAGCTGATCAGACACCGTTGTGCCAGGAAGAGTAGGCTTCGACAAGAAGAACTCAACACTGGGCATTTCAAACTGCAAAAACCCGAAGCTTGAGGCCCCTGCCCATTGTCTCATTTTGTTTGAGCATCCGGGGGCTTTTTTTAAACGGGCTAGCAGAAACCTGTTCCAGCCAGAGGACAGCCATCGGATCCGAAAGCCATTCGTTCGAACCCAAGTCGGGTCACGACGTCTCAAGCCAAGGAGCTTGCGGCTAGCCTGGCGGTCGAGGGGAAGTCCCGGGGTGTGGACATACATGCAGTGCACCCCAGCCCAGCGGCTCGGTCAATTAGTCCAAAGGGGTGCTTCCCTGATGCGGATGTACTTGGAAGGGGACGGGAAGGCACATTTTGCGGGGCATGTTGGCTGCAAACAAGTCCAAAAGCAGAAGGATGCGTACCAGGCGTTGTCGGCATTGGTTCAGATTCACTTGGGCGTTTGTTTGGTCAGCCCAATGGCTTGCCAACCACTGACTGGACAAAGCACACGCTTAGGAGCTGTTTCGCTCTGCTAAGCGTTTGCCGGTGCCTGTGTATGCTTGTGCGTGCGTATGCGTTGCATTTCTGGAGCCAGGCTTCCATGATCCTCGGTCATTTTGGCACGTGTCAACGTGAATCTTTGCTTATTAATTAGTTGTTTGCTTGCTTGCTTGCTCGCTCGCTTGCTTGTTTGTTCGTACTGTTTGTACTGTTTGTTTGTTGTTGGCTCCTTGGTTGGTTTGCTGCTTGGCTAGCTTGCCACATCGAAAGGCAATGGACGTCAAACCTGGTCACGAGCATATCATACGGTCCGCATACAAGCTTCAGACAGAAGCATGCTGATTTCGTGGACATGTTGGCTGGATAAGCGCGCCTTCTTTGGAAAGCAAACATGCTTCAGCATCACCTCACCGGCTGAGGTGAACTCGCGATTCACAGCAGGTGGTGGCAACGACGTCAAAGTCCACAAGATGAACATGTCCCGTGGCCGGACCCCGCAAAAATGTGACTTTCCTTTCGGTTTCCCTGGAGACCAAGCTAAACATACTGTAGTAGGTCATGTCCGCCGCAAACATTTCAAAACCACAGATTAAGTAACATACTGAGGCCATGTCCCTTGCACACATTTTAACCCACGGTGCACGTCGATATGAGACACGGAGGTTTGAAATGGCCTACAAGATGGCCACTGGTCCGGAAGTACTGCCTGATCAGATCTTCGCCGCTCTGGGGCGATCTCCGGAACCTGGACAAAGACCGAGTGTTCCGCCGTTCGGGAGGGCTCCGGGAAATCCAGTCGCTCTTCTGACGGTTCCGCGCGCGGATCCAGGGATCTTCCTTTAGGTTCATGGACACGTCGGTCTGGATGATGCCCCTGAGGCAGCCGTGGCTCGTTCTTTTAGGGAAGCAGCGACTGTGATCAAACACGATGGTGAAAAATGGGCCAAGCAATGTTCAAGCATGCAGTGGCACAGCAGAACAGGCGAACAGGCTGCATAAGAGTTGCAACATTTGCGTGCTTGGCACTGTGGCAAAACTTGGCACCAAGATGCGCAATATTTCCAGGCTGGTTAATCCCTTGCTGGGGAATTGTGGTCAATGTCATTGACAAGCTGTAAGAGAGTACCTAGCTGGTCTCTACTTGCCGGAGCTTTTGTTCCAGTTGCTTGGAGGCTAAACAGCATACATGTCCTGTCTTTCATGATGCGTTGGCGATTCTGGGGGAGTAGTCTTTCTACCCTCCATCCAACTTTCACGCCTGGGCCCTCGAACTAGTATCTTGTAAGGCGTTCCTATGTAGTTAAACCTAACCATTGGCTGCAGCCAAGCCCCACATGTCGAAATGTGGGGACAACGTGGCGACTGGAATGAGTTGTTCGACCCAGAGCAGATGTGCGTGGAAGCTTTGCAGCAACCTCGTCCATAATTTCACAGCAAGTTGCCAACCTTGGCCCGGAAAAAAACATGAAGCTGAGAGGCTGTTCCTGGCAAAGCCAATCCTCATGCTAACATGCTAGTCTGTATGCTGTTTTCCTTGTTTTGGCTCTCGAGGTAATGGTCGACCTGGGTGGCACCTCCATCGGCATGCGGCCTCCTGGCTTGAAAGCTGATGGGCTTCATGCCATCGGGCTGGTTGCTTTGGCGTACCCTCCCGCCAATTTTACATGGAACCTGACGTTCAGGGGCAACTGGTCCAAACATGTCCAAACTAGGACCCCCCAAACGTCAGGTTCCATGTGAATTGGTGGGAGAGTATTTGGAAGGGCTCCAGCTGCCTTATGCAAATACGCGCAGCCCCAGCTGTGCTGGCTCAAGATCGGCGCCCCAAGCGCTGCAGGCGCTGCACACATTTTTTTTCTTCGCCATGGCCAGCACGACCGCTGGGTATGCTCAGGAGCCTGCACTCGTGCTTGTATTGTATCGATTTTTGAAGGACACGTTTGCTTTGGCCTTGGGCATGCTGAAAGCCCAACTCAACAGTTTTGGACACGAGGAAGTCCATTGCAACAAAGCACAGCACTGCCTACAGATGTGCATGTTCTAAGATGAGCAGGGCGTGCATTTGGTTGCCACCAGGCAGATGAGCCACCACAAGCGCCAAAGGAGCTACTTGATTGCAACAGTCACTGGTGCAACCAATTCCAAATTGCGAGAATTGCTGGCAGACGGTGTGACTTTATTCTTGTTGCTGGGCAAATGGAAGCGTGAACCTAGGGGCTGGGGTGAGAGGCTCGGAGGTGATTTGGAGAAAACCTGCGCGCATTGTTCACAAGCAGACACCGGTACGCTTCCCAACTGCCCAAAAAAACTTCATCGGCTTAAGGGAAACATAGAGTTTCTTGGAGGCAACCAGTTTGTTAAGAAAAGGAAGCCACCTCCAATAATCCATTTGCTGCGCGAGTTGCAAACAGCGTGGCGATCTGAAATCACTGTGCGATCCAGCGCAGAGAGTTTGGGGACTGCTGTTGGGGAATGGAGTGCAGACGCCTAGCTGCGTGCTAACTTGCTCATTGTCCCATAATTGTCATATCTTTTGAAAGGAGGAAGCCACAAGGGGATGGGTAGTTATAAACATGATTTGCCTTTTCCAGGCCCGTGTTTAACACCCACTTGAGCAGATTGATGAGAATCAATAAATGAGCCAGCGTGATGACAATTCCGTATTGAGCTTAGAACATCCGTGGGCAACGTCGTTTTCGCATACGCATCATGATTGGAGCTGCGCAGCTTTCTAATGTTCCGCGCTGACCTTGGCGCTGAGCATAGCGAAGTGGGCTGGAACTGAGAGGATGCCCCTGCAAAGGTACCAAGCCGGGGGCAAAAAGGCAATTTTGTCCATGCCTTCTTGACATCCTCGAATCTCCTGGTGTAGTCAGCCCTTCAAACAAGCTGCCATTTACCGGTCTGTGTGGGTTCGGCTAAGGCTTTCCGATTGTATTGGCATTGGAGTTTGGAAGCGTCGGCATTAGGCACCAACAGCGGATGCTTCTGGGGCTCTAGGTTTGCACTAAAGTTGTGACGTGCGCGGTGGCTAGTTTGTCACTAAGGCTTGTGTATTTTGTCCTTGCACTCGCCGACACTAAAACAACGAATATGACCGCTGTGTTTCTTGTTTTCTCGCGAAGGCTCAGCGCTGAAGAGCTGGCAAAGCTGAGCAAGGACTGATACGTGTGAATCATAGCACCATTCGAACGAAGACTAGTTTCTTTTGGGCGCCAGATGGCTATTGATGGCTATTGTCTCGAACTGGCATTGCTCCACGAGCAGAAGTATTTCAGTGCCATTGGAGTTTGCCTAGTGCTTCAACTGATCTTGCTCATGTCACTTTGACAGCTGACCATTTGACACGTGGCTGGGCGACAACATGGCTTGACGGACGCTTTTGCCTGCTTCGGAGTATTTTGAGATCATCAATCATCACGAAAAGTGTGTGTGTGGGGAAAGCCTTGCTGTGCAAATGCCTGAGTGATCCTTGAAAGGGAAGCCTCACCTTACTACGATGCCATACCCGAACATGTGCATATTGCAATGTTTCGACAACGATGCTTTCGGAGCTTGCAGACCACATAAGGCTCAAACAAGCACGGGAATCGGCATGGACGCTTTTATTTCTGGCATTGTCATGTGGGTATGGGTCAAAATATAACCACCAGGGGACCGCATGTTTTAGTCATTGGTTCCATCTACCAGGATTCCAGTTTGGGTACCATGTTGGCGAACAGGAAGAGCGGAAGGCGTACCACGAGGCAAGAAGGGCAGCTGGAACGCAGCCGGCGCCGAAGAAGCAGCTGACGAAGGCAGGAAAAGAAAGGGGACAGCCATGATCAGTGCAGATGTTGCATGGCGAGTTGCTCCCAAACGTTTGCCCACGAAACCGGGAAGGGGCGGGAGAAAGAGTCATGTTAATATGGCGGCGCAGTCGGGCTGCGTGCAATCCAATCATGGTATCTCAGCGTCGCAGTGTACCTTCCTGTGTATGAAATCTCCTGAGATTATATGCTGGTGGTTTTGAATAGGCCCGCTCTTTCAGCCACTGCTCACACCCACAGAACTGATGACTGGCTCGGCAAAGCAAATTCGACCATCTTGGGTTGAGTGGTTTTGCTTAGGCGGAGAGACGAGAGCTACAAGAAGCTCAGCGCAAGGCTCTGGGCGAGACAGGAAGCGGTGGAATAGCGGAGTAGGTTGTCCACTGCGGTTCCAAGATGTTGATTCCAAGAAGTTGATATGGGTGTGTGTTTTGTTTAGGGGTCCCCCCAAAAATGTTGTTTTTCTTTTGGCTTCCCTTTGAAAGCCACAAAAAGGGGGTACCCTCAACAAAAAGACACCCATATCGCGATTTTCCGGATTTTTCAATTGCTTCGCATTTGCTCATTTTCAGGGGTGGCCTTGCGTCATTGGACCCCTGGGAATTACGGCAAGTGCTGAACCTGCTAAATTCGCGTTTGCGGCAGGCAAGACGCGAGATTCAATGCTTGGTTGCTTGTCGTGTTCCCCAGGATGTTTAGAGGAGTCTGTTTGCTGGATGTGTCAAGTTTCAATGAGCACGTCATGATCCCTGTCATGGAGGCATGTCCATTCCAAGGTCCCCAATCGGCCTGCTTACTTGTGTGCCATTAATTTGGCTGACCTGGCGGCTTTCAGAAAAAAATGGCGGCTCTTTCGGCTAGGCGAAGGACGCGGGCACCAAGAAAGTGGGGGATGAGGAAGAGCTCCTGGCCGAGCTGAAGCTGCAAGGCCTCAGCGAGGACCAGGCCGGCACCGAGTTTGGGCCGTGGGTTCTGTGCGCCATTCCTGCGGGCTACGCAGACGGAGGATCCCCCTTTGTTGTTTTTCAGCAGGGATTGTGGGCATAGCATTGGCCAAGCCTCCATTTTGAACAGCCCGGAGTACCAGCTCATGGAAGATCCAAGTAGGTTGCCTTGGCTTTTCTACAGGCCTTTTTTGAGATGCCTGGGCATGTTATTGCTGTACATTCTATTGTGCTACTGGAAAGGGTATATCGCGTGTTTGGGGATGATATGGGCTGTTGTTATTAGCAGAGGCTGATGCACTGATGTGAGGCTGCACCCTACAAGACAAGCGAAGCTTGATTTGAAATGTTCTCAAAGAGGGGGTTTCTTGTGCCACCATGTTCATGTCGTGTTTCCACTCGACACCTTCTGACGCAATCAATCAGAAGCGCCTGGCATGAGCAGAATGCAGATCAGGTGTGTGGGTGTTTCTCTTGAGGGTGCCTTTTTTTGATCAGGTACCCCTTTTTTTGTGGTTTGGATTGGTGGTTTGGGGATTTGAACTCAGTTTCCTTTGTAATTGGAAGGTACCACTCAACCTCCAAACCCCCAATTCAATCAACCAACTAGGGAAAATGTGACTTGACGGCAAAGCCACAAGAACAACAATGAAAAGAAAACAAAAGAAACACGCGAAGCCCTTTTTCGGCCTTCCCCGTTTTTTTTCCAGACGAAGAGGCCCCAAGCTTTGGAGGCTCGGGAAGTGATGAAAGAGATGCAGCAGGGCGAGGTGGCGCCAGATGACGACGAGGAGGACGGCGAGGACCTGGCTGCCTCGGTGGCCCGGTGGATGGCCGAGCAGGACAGCAAAGGGTCTAGCACCTGGCTGGGAGTCGTTTTTTGTTCTTCATGGTGCCCAAAAAAAGGGTTGATTTACAGGGAACTTAAACCAGGAGGAGTACCAGAACATTTTGGGTTCTGATTGGCACATGTCGTGCACTTTGTTGTTGCTTAGCGCGCCATGGGCTTGTGAAGAACATTGGCTGCAAGTTGTGTCTCTCCGGCTCTGCTGGACGGGCAACGCTTGTCAAGGGTGGCGGCCAAGAAGCCAAGCAACGCAGGAGGATACAATCAGCAAGGAGGCCATGAGGGACTTCAACATGAAGGTCAGATGGCAGGGCCACGTGAACACGCTCCCCGTGGACCACCTAGGCCGGGTGTCCTTGCGGAGCGTCAGAATGGAGCGGAGAGAGAGAAGGATTTAGAAGATCGCTGCATTTGTCTTGGCTACGAGTGCAGTGAAGAGGAAAGTGAAACTGAGAGGGCGCGAGACAGAGACAGAGACAGAGACAGAGACAGAGTCAGAGACAGAGACAGAGTCAGGGAGGGAGAGATACCTAGGACCTCCATTGTGTGTAAAATAACTGCTTTTTCAGAAATATCTGCTTTTTCACCCCTGCGAGCGCTTTTCAAATTTGCGAGCGTTTTTCCCAATCATGGAATCTTCGATAATTCTGCAACTTCTGCACTCATGATTTTCGCGAAAAAAGCGGATTTTGCCGGTCAAAAAGCGGATTTTGCCGGTCAAAAAGCGGATTTTCCTGCCATTGAATACGCTGCCCGCTCCAGGAAAACTATGGAAGGAAGCAAGGCTCCAAAGAGCACTTTTGAATCGAAAGGGCGGACTTGAAATGAAACGACGGAAATTTGTGCTTTTTCATCAAACGGCATAAATTTTACACATCGGATGTTCTAGGTATACTGCAAGGAGTGTTAGGCCAGGAATATAGTCACAAAGGGGAAGCATTCCAGTTCACGCAAGGCTGGGGGCCAATCCGTATGATTGCAGCTGTGGCTTGAAGGCAGCTGTCAAAACGCCAGGCTGCATTCTCAAGATCATTTTCAAGGAGGCCTGCGCTGCTTGCGATCTCACCGGCAAGCTTCAGCACCTTGGCCTGAATAAAGTGCTCATGCTGTTTTCCGCATGGATTTGCGAGCTCAGAACTTCTGAGAGCCTCTTTCGTGATATGTGTCATTTGTTTTGCGGAGGTTTGCGGCTGGAACAGCAATGTGTCAATGCTGTGAGCTCCTGACCCAACGAATTGGCACGGCCGTGGCGGCCCGGTCTAACCCCGACAAGTTTGTTTGACGTGGGAGGTGCGGCCACCACTTGAAAAGACAAGCCAAGCCGCACACCCCCAATGCTGGCAGTCATGTACGTTACACACTATATGTTACTTTGGGCGTCGCATTTTGGAGAAGGCTCATTTTAGGCTTGGAGCGCATGACCCGTGGCTTGAGGCCGACCCAGGTCATGAAGAAGCTCGAAGCTCCCCTGGAACGCTGGGCGTCAATCCTGGAACAGCTGTATCAGTCGATGCACGGCTTAAAGCCTTAAGGACCCACCCATAATGGGGGAGCATGATTCGTAAACCCTCCCCTCCCCCCCGCAAGGTCGACAAGGTTTTGGAAAGCCGGATTGTGGAGGGTTGCCCTGGCCTCGGATTAGTGTGCACCTGGCCGGCAATGCTGTGTGAACCCCTGTTTGGCCAATCGGACGGCAGCAGGAAAGTAACAGGACCTTGCATTGTTTGTTTTCCAGGCTGGAGGGGGCCAGGAAGTTATTACGGGGTTTGTGGAAATTCGAGGTGGAGCCAGCCGTGAATGGGGGTGCCCTTCAGGAGCTTGTCAAACCTTGTTTTTCTTAATCAAACTTAACTAAGAAACTTGCTGTTTCCGGCTAGCCGTTTTTTGTTTTTGTTTTTTTAGTTTGATTCTGGAATGGCAATTTTTGAGACTATGAAAAGAGGTGGTCTTGGCAAAAGTATTGACACTAGCTTTGGTATTTTGAACAAATGTGTTTGGTGTGTTTATTCACTTTGGGGCCGGACAGGGGCGTCTTTAATCAGAGGGGTTTTGGGGGCTGTCCCCCAACATCAGAGGGGGCTTTTGGCCAAAGCGTTTGGTTGCCTTTAAAGCAGGAACTGTCCCACATATTTGTCCCTTAAACACGTTGCCACGAAAAGGAAGTTCACTTGGCCCAACAAGTGGTGTGTTAACTGACAACAAGTAGACATAAGGGGAGCAACCCTGCACGGTGTTTTTCTTGGTTAAAGGGCAAGCAAAAAGAATCTGCAGTTTGTAGGGTTTTCTATTTGAGCTAGCCACCCCTTACTAAGGATTGAAGACCCCATGCTGGGACCAGACTGCGTTTGCCAAGCTGCACAGCTGGCAGCGGAAGAGGCGCTGCAAGCCAAGGGCTCCGATGCAGCAGGAGCGTTGCAAACCGCTTCGAGTCGTGCTGGCATCTCTAAGATGCGTCTTTTTTCGGGGGTACCCTTTGTGGGAGTCATTTAGGGGGCAGCCAAATTCAAGCCACCTTTTGGAGGGTTCCCCTAATTTGAGACAAACCCATTTGCCCTGCCTGGGCTTGTGTTGCCCTGCCCTGCCCTGCATGCTTGCTTGATTGCTTGATTGCCTGCCTGCCTGCCTGCCCGCCCGCCCGCTCTCGTGGTTAGCTACAGTGCTTTGCTAGCGTTTGCTTTGGCAAATTGCTGCTTGCACGTCAACTAGTAAAGCTTTAAGCATCAATCAACATTCGTTCATCTCATCACTGTATCGGAATCTCAAAAGCCAAGCCAGCGTTCGCATTGCACACCACCAACAGAAGCCACACCAAGGAGGACGACTAATGGTCAGATTGACTGGCGAGATCATGATCCTGAGTGTATGGCCTCTAACTTGAGTATCTTCGTTTCAGTGCCAGTAGGTCTTGGTGCTAGGAGCTCAGAAAGCAAATCCCTTTCGTATTGTCCCACCTGAGTGCTATATCCACTTGGGGATGCTCATGAGTTCATGAACCGAATTTTGCTCCAACGGCTCAAACCAGGAGCCACTGCTATGGTGGGCTGTTACATGGCCCTCCGAGAGAGCGATATTGACTTGCTTCCAGACGATGAGCTTCTCATGGGGTGCTCTTAGCTCGAATTGGTTGAAGGCAGTCCTTAGCATCAGGCAGGCAAGTGCAGCTGGAAATGTATTCGACCATACTGCGCTAAGACGGCATGACATTGCATTTTCCCTGCCACTTGGGCTACTCATACTTTGCCCTTGCTAGTGGAAACCTTGATCACATTGGACGATGGACATTTTCGAGATGGGTGGGGTGAATGCAGAACCAGCCAGAGTTGCAACGTACAAGGTAGCCGTAGGTTCATGGGTTTTTTACTTGCAATCGTCAAGGCCAAAATAGGTGGCATCGCAGCTTCGGGTCGCATCATGACATTTGGTTGAACCAAAGCAATACGCATGGGCTGCACCTATTGCCCGGGACGAGTCCCCTTGTTGGCCTTGCTTGGTACACACTCCAGTTCGAGCCTTTCTTTTTTTTTTTTTATATTTGTCTGAATTGGCGACCACTCCGAACTTGCAGAGCAGAAGCTGCTTCCAGCAGCGGTTGCAGAACTGCGCCTTGCATCGTAGCAACCGGGCTTACAGTCGCGGACAACTCAGAGTCGGAACAAACAACATGTTTCTCACTTGTACTGCAGCAACTTCATTTTTTTGCGATCCCAGCCCTTGCGAAGGGCCGAAGTTGCTGGGATCTCTTGGATGTTGCCCTTCAAGTTGGTGGTTCAGCGGCTAGCGGCTGCTCAAAATGGCCCCATACTGGTGATGCCTGCTGTTCAGCCATTTTCTCTTAACAGGGAGGCTTGGTTTGTGCACATCACTCGGCCCCCATCTGAGGTGCAAGCGAATTGCCGCGGACCATCCAAGCACCGTGTTGGAGAAGTTCATCGAATTCCTGGAGGACGCTTTGGATGACGACTCTGAGGAGGAGGACGACGAATGATGCGAAAGCACCTTCTCGCTTGAGCGCTCAGTGCAGCAGAGCCAGCGAGGAGGAAAATGTCGCTGGAATGATGCGCGCACGTGTGGCCCTTGCGGGTAAAGTACCCCCAGTTGCCCAGTGGCGCCCTTTATTCCTTTTTTTTGGGAAGGGTCGAATCGCAAGGCTGCGTTTTCAGGTTCGCTTGCTGAAGGGGCCGTTCTCTTTTCGGATCTTGCAGCCAGGATTGTTGCAAGCTGGCCCCCCTGTTTTGGTGGAATGCTTGATGGGAAGCATGATCATTGAATCCACGTCCATTCTCTGCAGAATGGCCTTGGGCTTAGCTGAGCCCAGATGCGTCCAGCAATTTTCATCCTTGCGACTTGTGGCGATTTCTTGCAGTCAAGTCAGCGGAGGTTGGCGGTGCACTTTATAGGCTCCACAGCTGCATTGAGAAGCTTAATGGCAAAGCTGAGCGAGAACTCGCCTGAGGCAGTTGCTTTGAGGTGGTTTAACCTGACCTGCCAATGCCAAGTTGGTCTATTTTTCTTTGCTCATGCAGCGGCATGCGGTGAAGTAGCTGGCATGTGTTCTAGGCCACCGTCGCCCACTTAGGCGCAAGTATGTCATCCCCAGCCAAATTGCATGCCCAAGAGAACCAGGGCGCTGCAGACTTGTCAACGCCGCAGGGGTTTGCCATGCCTGTCCAGTGCTGGGGTTCGATTTCCGCTCTGTCCGGAGTCCTCCAGAGTCCGGGTGGACTGTTTTGCCACATGCCGCGAAATTACCCAGACGCATGCTTTGCTGTTGAGACTGGCCAACTCGAGGTTGGTTTGTCCGGCTGGGGAGGTTTGCCGCCCCGCTCTCTCGAGATTTCAGGGACTGGGATGGCAGTGCCTTTGAAGTGCCTAGTTGGGCGTGCCGGGTGTGTTCAATATCCAGGAGGTGGTAGTACGGTCCTTGTTGGAGATTGATCGCGGCTACCATCCACCCCTTGCTTCGGCTTTGATTAGGTGAAGTTGCGAAACGGCTACAGTAGCTTTTCCCAGATAAAAATGCATGCGGAAGGCAACTTGCTTGCTTTTAGCAAGCTAAACACAATATTTGAAGCAGTCGCAAGAGATCAGGCTACAACCTGATGACCTACGCCTTTGCTTTGGCAGCACCGAAGCTTGGACGAAGAGTTTGCAGTTTCGGGTTGCCTCAAGTGTGGCCAGTCTAAAAACCATAATGCAAATGCCACGTGCACGTAAATGGACAAGAAAACCAAGTAGTTTCACTGGTTGACAAGGTGGCGCTGTTTTCCTTAGAGGCTCAGAAAACGTTTCATGAGTTCCTCGTGTGTTCGCTGGCTTGATCACGGATATCAATTAAGATGGTACTCGTGACGCGTAGTTTATTTGAAGCTCCAGGCTGATGCCCGACTACAAGAACAACGTGGGTAAGCCCAAAAGCTCCTGATTGGCTGTGCATTCAAGCCGTACTGCTGGGCATAGGCACGTTACTGCTGCAGTCTGTTTGCGGCATTACGCTTGGTTTTTCGGGGCAGTCCAAGCTCAAGCACGCCAAGCGATGCCGTTTTCAAGCTGCAGATGTAATGCAAAGCACATCTTCAAGCTGCCGCACAGGCCGGTAGCTGTCCGTCAAGCGAAGGAAGAAAATGGTGGACGCTGCTGTGACTGAATCCCTGCCTTTTGCAGCAAATGTCACGACAGAAAGCTTTTTGCCAGCCCAAGTCCCTGTTAGTAGCAACCCAAGCTAACTGGCTCAAAGGTCCCAGATGTTGGTTTCTCGTCTCAAGTGCATGCACGAAGAGTGCAGGAATTGCCCAATGTGCAATAGGCTTGTTCACGCGCAACTGTTGCATACCCTTGAGTGGCGGATGAAGCAGACATTTAGGAGAAAC
The DNA here is from genome assembly GCA_963377175.1 of Effrenium voratum. Lineage (NCBI taxonomy): Eukaryota > Dinophyceae > Suessiales > Symbiodiniaceae > Effrenium > Effrenium voratum. The sequence goes on from CAUJNA010003328.1 coordinate 862,468, forward strand.
AAGCTCCTCCGCAGCGACTCGAATTCCCAGGAAGGCCAATTGCAGCCTGACCGCTGGTTACGCCTGAAGTCGGTCTCAGAGGAGAGCTTTGCGCAGGCTGGCAGCGCCACAAACTGTCGCAAAGTAGGTCATGTCTCGCAGCGAGATACCATTTTGGGGTAGGTGCACCACCCAGTTTACTCCATTTTAGTGGGGATTGGGATGTTCACTGGGGGTACGGGGTTTCGACCCATTGCCATATAGTCTGAGGGCGTGTATTGTGCTTGTGTGTGTGGCCTGCGGCCTTTTGTTAATTCTAATGATGGCGCGGCAGGCCGGTTCCAATGATTTTCCAGTCAAGCTGGTAATAGCTTGCGATGATATTTGATGGCCTTTGTCTTTGCTGCAGTGCTGAGCTTCTTGTTCTTCCCCTTCGTCGCATGGTGGTCCAGAATTCAGTCAAGAGTAGTGTTCATTGACTCATGAGCAGTTGGAGGTTCAGTGACCAATCGGCGTACTGCACGCTGCCTTTCGTTCCGTTAGTTCAAAGGGAAATGCTTTCACAGTTGCGCAGGTCGGGTGCACAAGCCCTTGATGCCCTTGTCAAGATGGCTTGTCAGGCAGCTAGCCCCACATGGTTGTGGGATGTTGTGGGTCAATATTAAACCACCAGGGGACCGCAGATTTTAGTCAATGTTTCGATTTGCCAGGGTTCCATTTTGGGTACCTATTCTTGGCCCACGGCCACATGGGGATCATGCATGGAGTGGCTCCTGGCTTCACACGCTTCGCAGTTGATGAGCAGCTGGCGGCTTCTGGCAGAGGACGCGGCAGCCAAAGTTGCTGCTGCGGAGAAGGAGGCGCGCCGCGCCTTGTGTTGGATCCGCTCGTCCAGTGGTCATGCAGTGGTGACGGCGAGCATAGCAATGCCTTCATTTGTTCATGTGCTTGCAGCCTCTTTTGTACATCTAAGTGCGCAACTTCTTTGGATGGTCGTATTTTGTATGGCCTTGGAGTCTTTGTGTTTGAAGGGGGCTGGCCCAAGAAGATGCAAGCGAACTGTTTGGGAACTGGTTCCATTTGGAGTCCTTGGTCTTCTGCGGCGTCGGGGTCGCTGCGCGCCGATCCTGTGTTGCCCGGCAACGGGAGCCCAACAAAGACAGGGCGGGAAATGATGCCCAGGCCGTCAAGACATCGATCTAGATTAGTTGGCAAGTT